>OX637403.1:10000-12500 GCA_951799425.1 Ilex aquifolium | reverse complement strand
CGTTGCTAGGCAAACAATTGCTGGTGTGCTATGCAAGGCCTCTCCTGGCATTCCCAAACCTGCAGGTTGGTGCTCGGCTCTCGTTGGCTTTGAGGGACACATTGCAGGCGTGGCTAGCACGAGATCCAACAATGCCACTGCTCAGCAACGTGCCCCGCGACATCCGCCCGTGTGGGTGGGAATACGCTAATGGGGCAAATCGCATCGCTAGGCACCACAGGGTCCAATGCTAGGCACACCCGCCAATTCGCGCCCACATGCACCGCTCGTTGCCTCAAAGGGCCAAGCACCAACCGTCTTCGAAGCCCTTGGCAAGGGGCAACAAGGGGGAACCGAGGTGAAGCTCGCCTTTTTGTATAGCCGTGCCACCGCATTGCAACATGCCCCCAACATCCACCCGTGTGGGTGGGAGAATGAACAAGCATGTCGCGTTGCTAGGCATTACCAATTGGCGTTCTAGGCAAGCCCGACCTCGGAATCCCACTTCCTGCCAATTTCGGTCGGTGTTGAGCCCATGGGTGCCGCATGTAGTTGCACGACAAGGCCAGCATGCCACATGCCCCAATAATGCCACCGCGCCGCAACATGCCCCGACATCCACCCATGTGGGTGGGAGAACGGACAGGCACCTCGCATTGCTAGGCATCATCGGAGGTTTAGGCACACCTACCCCACAAGCACCCACTCGTTGCTCCCATGGGACCAACACCAACCTACGTTTGCTTGCGGTGACAACACGCTAGAGCCCCGATTAGGTCCGCTTGCCCACACCGATCACCGTGCCATCGCGCCACGACATGCCGCCGACATCCACCTTCGGGGGGGTGGGAAAACGAATAGGCATGTCGTATTGCTAGGCAAGGGTCCCTGGTGTGCTAGGCAAGCCCCTCGGCAGCCCTCTTGTCGCCCCCCGCAAGCACCTTCAAGGACCTCACCCCCCCTATAATAGCATTAGGAAGCAAAAACCTAGTGACAGGAACAGACATCCTTTTGCTCGAGGAGTCATAATATAGATTTAGCTATTAAAAAATCATTTTCTTTTAAAACATTCAATTAAAATAAATGAATATAATTAATACTGAAGTGAAGGAAAATAATTTTCTTATTTTTTAAAAAAAAAAAATTTTTTTTTTAAATAATTATTTTTTAATAATTAATAATTAATAAATTAAAACCCGGCGTCGGCGTCGACGTCGGCATCGGGCATCGACGTTGGCATGCCACGACTTGGGAGAAGGAAATGCATGTTTGTGGGTCGTCACCATGCATGCGGGGTGTCGGGGGAGGCCGCGGCAGCCTCCAAGGGCCAAGCCCCTCAGAGACCTCACCCCCCCCTATAATAGCATTAGGAAGCAAAAACCTAGTGACAGGAACAGACATGCTCTTGCTCGAGGAGTCATAATGGATGTTTTGTGAAGTAAAACTCATTTTCTTTAGAAATAACCGATCAAAATGCAAACAAATAATTATTCACATTGTGAAAAATAGTTATTATATTTTTTGGTGGAGGGAAATAATTATTTATTATTTTTTAAGGAAATAATTAGAGAAAAATAGGGAAAAATAGATAAAAATAGAGAAAAATCACGGAAAAATACGAGTAATTATTATTTGTTGAAATGAATTGATTAAAATTATTAGACATAACAAAAAATAGGAAAAGTAGTGAAAAATTGAAACATGACCACACGACAAAGGCACGTGATATTGCCAAGCAAGGTCGTGCGGGGTTTTGGGATAGGAAAGGCATGCGACAAGGGAACAAGGCACGTCATGTTGCTATCCAAGCAAGGCCATGCGGTGTTATGGCACGTCATGTTGCTAGTCAAGGCAATGCGGTGTATCGGGCAAGGCAACAAGGCACTCGACAAGGCACGCGGCATGGGACGTGGCAAGGCGACAAGGCACATGGCAAGGCAACAAGGCACGCGGCAAGGCAACAAGGCAAGCGGCAAGGCAATAAGGCAAGCGACAAGGCAACATGGCATATCCGGCAAGGCCTGCGAAAGCCTCTACCCCCCCTATAATAGCATTAGGAAGCAAAACCAAAGTGCCAGGAACAGACATCCCATGCTCGAGGAGTCATAATGGCACGCGGCAAGGCACTCGACTAGGCATGTTGGCACGCGGCAAGGCACTCGACCGGGCATCTTGGCACGCGGCAAGGCACTCGACCGGGCATCTTGGCACGCGGCAAGGCACTCGACCGGGCATCTTGGCACGCATCAAGGCACTCGACCGGGCATCTTGGCACGCATCAAGGCACTCGACCGGGCATCTTGGCACGCATCAAGGCACTCGACCGGGCATATTGGCACGCATCAAGGCACTCGACCGGGCATCTTGGCACGCGGCAAGGCACTCGACCGGGCATATTGGCACGCATCAAGGCACTCGACCGGGCATCTTGGCACCCATCAAGGAACTCGACCGGGCATCTTGGCACGCATGAAGGCACTCGACCGGGCATCTTGGCACGCATCAAGGCACTCGACCGGGC
>OX637402.1:34250491-34753466 GCA_951799425.1 Ilex aquifolium | reverse complement strand
CTTTACAATTGGAGATCCCTACACATACTACACCTCCCTACACACATTACTCCTCTCTCCCAAAACATTGTAATACTCCCGGAGTTACTCTCCCGGTAACATTGTTCATCAATAAAGATCTCCGGCCACCGCAGCCGTTCCCGAGAGTGGAGTAGGTCACCCGGACCGAACCACTATAAATCTTTGTGTTGACTCTATATTTACTGTTTTGTCATTGATCTGTCATTGATTGCCTATTTATTGCTCATTAATTACACATGTTCATATACTTGACTGTTGATCTTGCGCAATACCGATTTGTGCATCATCAGTTTGACGCCGTCTGTGAGAAATGACTAGTTTTCCTGTTCTCATTCAATCCATGGCAATCACGACCAGATCGATGAGTCAGCAACCAGGGGACAACAACCCGGCCCACCGGGAGGAGGCTCCACCTCCCTTCGCACCCTCGGAACCGTCTACTACGGCGACCCCCGTCATCGGGCAACAACAAGTCTTACAAACCATGCAGTTGCTAGTAAGACAAAACCATGCAGTTGCTAGTAAGACAAAACCAACAGATAATTCAGTTGATGCTCGCCTAAGGAGGCATTGCCCCTCACCCTGTGGGAAGAGCCCCACTCCCTCCAACAGAAAAGGAGCAACAGTCTATTCACTCAGGGCGACAAGCAGCACCCCGCCATGGGGTCCCTCGCCAGAGCGCCCCAGGACCACTCCCGGGTGCCCCTCGCCCAGCAGTCCCTCCTCATGTACCTGTGTAGGAAGACGAAGGCGAGAGCCAGTATGACGATCATGGAAGTCAGTACCACCACCCGACGAAGGATGTCCCCAACCAATGGGACGAGAAGATTAGAGAGGTACAGAACCAACTCGGTGACGCCCTCAACGCCATGAAGGCACAGACACCCGAGACAGTGGACTACCTGCTAAGACGTACCGACACACCTTTTGTTGGTGGTATACTTAACTATCCCCTACCCTCGAAGTTCAAGATGCCTACCATCGAGATCTTCGACGGTACCAAAGATCCCTTCGACCACCTTGACACATACAAATCCCTCATGCAACTCCATAACGTGCCTGAGGAGATTATATGTAGAGCATTCCCTACCACCTTGAAGGGGTCTGCACGCCAATGGTTCGCAAAGATTAAACCCTCCTCCATTCACTTTTTCACAGAACTAAGTAGATCATTCGTCTCCCACTTCATTAGGGGACACCGACATCATAAGTCTGTGACCCACCTGCTCACCATCAAGCAGGACAGAGATGAAAGCCTCAGAGATTACCTCGCTCATTTTAACGAGGAGACCCTCCAAATTCAGGAGCCAGATGACAAGGTAGCCCTGACCGCCTTCATCGCCAGCCTTTGCACCTCCAATTTCATGTTTTCTGTCCTCAAGAAACCGTCCTCCAGCATGCCCGAGTTGCTGTCAAGGCCCCAGAAGTATATGAATGTCGAGGATGTCACCAAGGCCCGTCGAGGTGAGTCTTTTTCGAGGAGGGGAGAAAAGGAAGGACACCCGCGAAGACAAGTGGGAGGTAGAGAACAAAAGAAATATGACAGAGAGAATCTCTATCAAAAACCGTCTTGGTCCCCCACCTTTGAGAGAGCGGCAAGCCTTTACGCCGCTCAATGCTTCCATTGAGCATATCCTATTCCAAATACAAGATGATTCTACAGTACGCTGGCTAGAGAAAATGAAGACCGCCCCGAACCGAAGGAGCCTGAACAAGTACTGCCGCTTCCACCGCGACCATGATCACGACACTGACGACTGCTTTGATCTTAAAAGGCAAATCGAAGAGCTCATACAACGTGGCCACTTGAGGCAGTACGTTGTTGGCAGAGGACAAGCCCCGCCACCTGGTCGGGACCAAGATGACAGAGAACGCCAGCAACTCCTCGAAAAAATCCAGACGATCGCCTAAGGGCTAGGAGGAGGTGACTCCAACTTCACTAGGAAAGTCTTGGCCCACCTATGGGACACCAAGCACCTGAAGATTTTATCTATCCTTTATTAGTTGATTTATCTTATTATTTGTTATTTTATGAAATAAAATTATGCGGAGATTATTGTGTCCAGAATTGTTTTGCCTTCCTAAAATTTACAAACAGCTTACAAAAGTCAGAACATGACACAACAAGGTAGACAAAAAGACAAAGGGCGTCTATCACCAGGCACCCAGCAGCAGGCGCCCAAACGATGGGTCTCGCCCTCTCCACCTTGGGCGCCTCCAATGATGCCGCCTAGACGATGAGTCACATCCCATCTCACTCAGCGCACCGCAGGCGCCCAGCTACTCAGCGCCCTTCTCATCTCCATCTCAATGGAATGAGCCTCTACTATGGCAGCTATCTCCCGAGACTATACGTAGCTTGGCCTCTACGACTCTGCTCTCGCGCAGGTAGTCACCTTGTAAGCCTCTGCTACGGCAGCCATCTCCCGAGACTATACGTAGCTCGACCTCTACGACTCTGCTCTCGCGCAAGCAGTCACCTTGTAAGTCTCTGCTATGACAGCCATCTCTCGAGACTATACGTAGCTCGACCTCTATGACTCTGCTCTTGCGTAAGTAGTCACCTCTGCTACGACAGCCATCTCCCGAGACTATACATAGTTCGGCCTCTATGACTCTACTCTCGCGCAAGTAGTCACCTGTGCTACAACAGCCATCTACCGACACTATACGTAGCTCGGCCTCAGCTCATGCGGCCCTCTCTTGAGACGCCCACAACTCTGACTTTGCTCTCATGCAAGCAGTCTGCAGGTAATCATGTTAGATATTTTAATGTTAGGATAACATTATTTTTGTCAGGTACACTTTTGAAACTCAAGCCGTCTGCACTAGAGCCCCAACTCCTACAGTAGTACAACAGCTAGCTCTAATACACACATGAGTCACAATCAAAGAATGAGTGGGGGCACCACCGAATCTCGCTCCCGGGAAGCAACCTAGTTGTTGGATCTCGGCCAAAAAGTAGTGGAGGCATCAAACATCGTCCTCTTGGGAGGAGGAGAAGACACCACCCTAAAAGCACAGAGAGTCTTCATCATCGCCCTATCAACATGACGCTTCTAATCAGAGACGAGGTCAGCTAATGACCAAGCACCAAAGAGGCGTCACCCATAACAAGACTTAAGGCGTTACCCAAACATAGCAGCGCTCAAGGCCTCTGGCGTCGCCCAAGGCGCCCTGCCAACCTCTTGGCGTCACTCAAGGCACCCTACCAGCCTCCAGGTGGCGCCCACAACAGCTCTCCCTCTCGCCCAAAGAAGGCGCCCAACTCTCCCTCTTGCCCAAAGGAGACGCCCAAATCTCCTTCTCACCCAAAGGAGGCCAAAAAAAAAAGGAGGAGGCCAGGAAGTGGCACCCAAGCCCAAGAAAAAATAAATAAGAGGTGGAGGCCAAGAGGCGGCGGCCAAGCCCAAGAAAGAAAGAAAAAAAAAAAAAGACAGAGAAGGAGACAGCGCCCAAGAAAAAAAAATTATATCCGATACCGATAAATTCAGCAAGTCTTCGAAGATGAAAAAACACCGTGGGAAGCAAGAAAATTTATGCTCACTTAAGCGAAGACGAAACACATGCCCTCAACCCCTTCCTCTCGCAAAAAGTCAAAGGCTTGGGGCATGGGGGCAAATGATGAGCCCGAAATTAACTGGGTCAGGCCCAATAAAAATAAACCAAAAGAGACCCAAATATTCAGTATCTAGAAAGGAGCCCAAACAGAGCTGGGTCAACCCATCAAGAGGGAAGCCAACAAGGGAGTCATAAAGCCAATGCCCAACAAGGGATCAAATGGCGCCGCCCAAAGGGGGTCACCCAAGCCTAGGCGCCACCAAGGGGGCGCCGCCCATGGCCTAGCCCCTATTCCCCTTGCTCTTTTTTTCACTCCAATGCAAGTCCAACTCAAGTCCAGGATCTTCCTCCGAAGGAATAGGAGCACGAGGGAGAAAATATCAGGATAGGCACGGAGATCTCCTACCATAACTGTACTTACCAAAATAGTAGAAGTCATCTCCCTCACGTCACCGACTCACCAAACCTATATAATATAAGCCCTCTCCACATAGAGGGCATGTCCAAGGACCTTGAGACCTCTACAATTGGAGATCCCTATACACACTACACCTCCCTACATACATTGTTTATCTCTCCCAAAACACTGTAATACTCCCGGAGTTACTCTCCCGGTAACATTGTTCATCAATAAAGATCTCCGGCCACCGCAGCCGTTCCCGATAGTGGAGTAGGTCACCTGGACCAAACCACTATAAATCTTTGTGTTGACTCTATATTTACTGTTTTGCCATTTGATGAGTCTGAAATTAACTGGGTCAGGCGCAACGAATCAAGGGAGGCCCACGTCATCCCGGAGCCCAACTCATCAAGTCAAGGAGGAGTCATCAAGTTAAAGAGGAGTCCAAGGGGACACCCCCAATGGGGCGCCGCCCAAGGGGGGCCACCCAAGGGGATCCCTTCCCTCCTTAGTTCCACGCACCCTCTCATGCGCAGTCCTTCGCCCTCTTGACCTTCCCACTCCAACTCAAGTCCAACCCAGCTCAGAATCCTCCTCCCGACGGAATAGGAGCACGAGGGAAAGAATATCGGGATACGCACGAAGATCTAGTCCTACCATGATTATACTTACCAAAGTGGTAGAGTCCTACCTTAATTGTACTTACCAAAATAGTGGTGACCGCCTCAACTCACCACCTCACCATACCTATATAATGTAAGCCCTCTTCACATAGAGGGCATATCCAATGACCTTGAGACCTCTACAATTTGATTTCCCTACACACATTGCACCTCCCTACACACATTGTTCCTCTCTCCCAAAGCACTGTAATGCTCCCGGAGTGCACTCTCCCGGTAACATTGTTCATCAATAAAGATCTCCGGTCACCGCAGCCGTTCCCGAGAGTGGAGTAGGTCAACCGGACCGAACCACTATAAATCGTTGTGTTGACTCTATATTTACTGTTTTGCTATTGATCTATCATTAATTATCTGTTTATTGCTCATTGACCGCACCCATTCATATTCTTGACTGTTGATCTTGCACGAAGACCAATTTGTGCATCATCACCATTGATCTGTCAATGATTGTCTATTTATTGTTCATTAATTACACTTGTTCATATGCTTGACTGTTGATCTTGCGCAATACCGATTTATGCATCATCAATTTGTAAATGGATAAAGTTGCACAAATTGTTGCTCAAATTTTATATCTCAAGTGATGTATTAAAATCTCGTGCATTGAATATTTGGTGGAGTTAATGGAGCTCATTAATCCAACCACATATATTGATTTAAGATATAAAATTTGGACAAATATTTATACAACATAGCATTGCTCTTTGTAAACAGTAGAAGACGAAAGTTTTGCATTCGCTATTTTTTAGAATAGGAAATATCAATTCTACCCTTTCAAAGTTTTTTAGGGTAAATTACAATTACACTGCTTATTATTTGGAATGCATCACTTGTTATTTTTAAAATTACACAGACACCCTTGTCAATGAAGTCAACTCACATTGTTTGACAGAAGTTGAGTATTATCAACTTTACCCTTGCATATTTGTTATATTTCTTCACCTCAGAAACCAAATCTAACTAAACAATAACTCTAATAAACATGGTTCATTATAGTCCTACTTCCAAACACTCTAATCGAACTATTGAACTACCTTAGATCCATTGCCAAACAAGTTCATCACTTCATAAACCCCTTTCTCCCTCCTTAATGACAGAGTCCTTCACCACTGTCCCTTTCTGTCGTAGACCCACCACCACCATTGCCCCTTCTTCCTCCATCTCTCATCCTCTCTTGTGAGTCCCTCGAACCTCCACCACCATTTCTTTCCTTCGTAAATCCATCATTGCCTTCCTTCCCATCTATTATCTCTCTCTTTCGCCTCACCATCCTCTATTGTTACTTCTCACGCACACATATATGTTCGTGCAGAGAGCCAATCAGTGGAGATCTTCTTGCGCTACAAAATATACACCCTTCGACCTTGACACACCACTTCCAAGCCAATGTATATACCTTTCGCTCACCAACACCCTAAAAACCTAAACCCTAAATCAAAACCCAACCCCAAATTCGGTAACATTCGATTAAGAATTTAGGGTTTTTAGGTTTTTTAGGCGAATTAGGTTACCATCCTTGATTAAATGCTACCGAATTTTTTCATTACCTTGATCAAAAAAGAAAAACTTTCAGTTATCATCCTTGGTTCACCTTGTTTTTCGAATGTTACCAAATTGGATTATGGGTCAAACCGTGGTTCATGAGTCAGATCAAGTTTACTAGTGTGTTTTTTAATGTACAGTAAATTGTACTAATAGTCCATGAGGTTTGTCAATTGTTGCACTTTCATCCTTAATTTCATCAATTTCGTCTTCGATGTTCACATTGACTCACTTTGATCCTTATCTCTAACGGGGGTCCAAAAAAATGGAAAAAAGTGACGAAAACTGTCATGTGTCAAGCACATGAGAGTATTAAGGGACATTTTTGTCATTATAATCTCAAAATATTGGGCATAAATGAGAATAAAATAGTTTCGCAAAAAAAAAAAAAAAAATCCACTCTCTCTCCAACCGAGAAAATATTCATTACAATGGTGATACTACGTGGTAAGGTGATGTGGTATCACCAACTAATAATATTAAAACAAATAAGCACATGGATCCAATAAAAATCAATACCTAACGTCATGTAAGCAAATAACTTTCAACCATGTACCATGTAAGTCCAAGTGGAGTTCTCTTTTCTTATTTGGGGTTTTATTATTGCATTCAATATTTACTCCTCTCCAACCCCATCTCTTTCTGTCTTCTACTGGCGACCACCCCATTTCTCTTTCTTTCTCTCTGTGCAAGACTCCATTGTTGGAATCGACCACCATCATCAATCACAGCTGGAATCAATCGCCAACAACACCCAACCCACCGGCGACGACCACTCAACCCAGGTGATCTCTCTATTGCGCTCTCTCTCTATCTCACCTATTCTTCTTCACCACTTTATCTCATCTCCGAACCCTCTCGATCACACCCATCTTCATTCAAACCTTCAACGATCATAAACTATACGATGACTAGTTCAAGCTACAATTTCAAAAAAAGTTTCGCCGTCAAACTACACAATGATGGGATCGTTTTCCGGAGAAAAAATCACTGTCAAATTGAAGTATCAAAGCTCCGATAACGATTGTTATCGATCTGTAAGAATCATCACACTAATTGTTTGGCTGATTGTTCCTTGAAACCCTAATTACATCATTCTTTCGAATTGTTATGGATTTATGTTTGTGTGTGTTGTTGTATGGATGTTATGGTTTAAGAGAGGGAGGTTGTGTTTGGTTTGAGAATGAGAGACGCATGAATTGGAGAAACAAAGAGACACAGACATGGGGATTTATAGGTTTGAGGGAGAAAAAGAGAGAGAGAAGGAGCGGGGATTTATAGGTTTGAGGGGCTGGGGCGAGCAAAGACGAATTTTTTTTGGGGGGGGGGAGAGAAAGAGAAAGAAGAGGCAAACTTACACAGTGAAGAAAAAATGGAGAGAGAGATAGAGTGAAAAGAATATGTGGTGAGTGTGAGAGAGGGATTCGGATCCGCTCAATTATCCATTCCCTTCAATTCCAATATAGTACTAGATGAATGACATATGTAAAATTCTGAATTTCAATGGACAAGATTTTTTCCTTGTGAAAAAAATTCCTTAATAATAGTTAACACTCTATCAATAATAAAATGAATGAGAAAAAATCTTGTCAATTTGAAATTCAAAATTTTACACATGTCACTCATTTAACACTGTATTGAGGGGAATTGAAGGGAATGGGTAATAGAGGGGATCTACATCGGTGAGAGAAAGGAAAAAAACGCATAAGGAAGAAGAAACAAAAGAAGGAATAAAGGTGTTTGGTTGCCTAGATTGTTGTAAAATACAAAAAATGTCCTTAAAGAGATGCACGTGACATGCACACGGTAATTTTCGTCTTTTTTTTAACGACAGTTAGTGTCAAGGGCTATATTGACTCAATATTTGAATTTTGGGAACGAAATTGATGAAATTAAAATTTTAAAGACCAAAGTGTAATGAATGGTAAACCTGAGGGACCATTGGTGCAATTTACCCTTTAATGTATTATTGTGTGTGTTTATTTTTAATACATTAGTATGTGTATATATTTTTTAATATATTAATTTTTTTATTTAATTATTTTAATTCACTTAATTAAAATGAGTCTTATTATTCAACTCATTTTCTTTTCATATTAATTTGAGTAATGTTATTGAAACTTAATTTATTGATCAAATTCTAATATTTGATGAGACTTATGATGAATTCAAAATTATAATAAATTAGATTAATAAATTATATCTGCGTATAATTACTCATTAATTTAGGAGCGGCACATGATGACATGACAGTCTTTCGTTTACATCTGGGGATTGAGGAGCGCCACATGACACGAAGCAGACACACACGAACTCTCTTCTTCCATAAAACTCCTCAATGTTTTTCTTTCTTACCTTCCCCGTCCCTCGGTCATTCCCAATTGGCTTGCCGTTACAGGAACCCTGGCCATGAGTACTCTTGCACTGTCATCAACCGCCGCTTCTCCCTTCGCTTTATTGTCTTCTGTGGGTGCGATAACGATTTCTAGGCCGAAGGTTCCGTGTAAACGAAGGAGACAACTGAGAGCGACACCACAACGAGCGGCGCTTGTGGAGGCGAGACCTCAATCCTTGCCGGCAATTAGAGAGGGTAATGGCGGCAATAATGGTTCCATTCCCGTTCTGCGACCGGGAGGGGACTCCTCTGTTCCTTCTTTCAGGGATCGAGCCGACGATATGCAAGCGGAGGCGAGGGCCATGGCCCGTGCCGTCAATGCGACTGTCTACAGCCCCGAACTTCTTTTCAGCAAATACGGCTCGCGCCCCATTAAGGTATCCATGTTCCCTCAGCTCCTTTACTTTCGGGTTTTACTCTAATTTCTCTCCGGCGTGGCCTTTTTTGCCAGGCACTGCGAAGGACTCTCGAAATTCTTATTTCCCTCGGTTCATTTGCCTTCAAACTGTGGCGGGACGAGTTAAACGGCCAGCTCGATCAGAACAAAAGATTGCGAGCCGTTGAGCTGAGGAATGTTTTCACGACATTGGGGCCTACTTTTGTCAAAATAGGCCAGGGATTGTCCACCAGGCCCGATCTGTGTCCACCTGAGTACCTCGAAGAGCTCTCACAACTGCAGGTATTTCCTTGTTATTTCTATGCTCCTCGCTTATACGCTTGTGTTGCTATGGCTATACCCTTCAAAGATCAAACCCTTTCTCCTTGTTGGGTACTCCCACATTTTGCGGTAGCTGCCACATTGTGCATAATTTTATTTTTCCCAGGATGTTCAACCATGGATGCTGTATTTTCCCTTAACTTAAGAGTGCTGTGGTGAAAACATGGCATTGTTATAGCTTTTTATCGTAGCTGTTGAAAGTAAAAGTTAGATGCTTAGATTGCTATTTTATGATTGAGCAGGATGCTTTGCCGACATTTCCTAATGCAGAGGCATTTTCATGTATTGAAAAAGAGTTAGGACTCTCGCTTGACTCCATCTACTCTTCAATATCTGCATCTCCAATTGCTGCAGCCAGTCTAGGTCAAGTTTATAAAGCCCAGCTGAAGTACTCTGGGCAGGTTGTTGCTGTGAAGGTACAACGGCCTGGTATTGAAGAAGCCATAGGACTAGACTTTTACCTGATCAGGGGTCTCGGATTCCTCATAAATAAATATGTTGACATAGTTTCCAGTGATGTTGTTGCTCTTATTGATGAATTTGCTCGTCGAGTTTATCAAGAGCTCAATTACGTCCAGGTTGGATTCATTATCATTCATTCCATGCTTTCATATCTGAAACATTTGCATGTAGACTCATTTGTTTTAAATCTGAGTTTAGAGAACTATAGCTTTGGTATCTTGTACGGGAATCCTCTTTGTTTGAATGTTAATTTTGACAGGTCTATGCAGGAGGGGCAGAATGCAAGGAGGTTTAAAAAGTTGTATGCTGACAAACAAGATGTCCTTGTCCCAGATATAATATGGGATTACACTAGCGGGAAAGTATTGACGATGGAGTGGGTTGAAGGTGTCAAATTAAATGAGCAAGATGCCATTGAGAGACAAGGTTTGAGAGTTTTGGATCTGGTAAACACAGGTATTCAGTGCAGTCTAAGACAGTTGCTTGAGTATGGGTACTTTCATGCAGATCCTCATCCTGGTAATCTGTTAGCGACACCTGAGGGAAAGCTTGCCTTTCTAGATTTTGGAATGATGAGTGAAACCCCAGAAGAAGCAAGATTTGCTATAATTGGTCATGTTGTTCACATGGTTAACCGGGACTATGAAGCTATGGCTCGTGATTACTATGCTTTAGATTTTTTGTCCCCTGATGTAGATGTTTCTCCTATTGTACCAGCACTTCGGAACTTCTTTGATGATGCACTCAATTCAACTGTGAGCGAACTCAACTTCAAAACGCTGGTGGATGGTCTGGGTGCTGTTCTGTATCAATATCCATTTAACGGTGAGCTGCTTCTATGCTTATTCATTATTGAACTCAATGGCTATTTTGACTTTTGGATGATGTTTAATCTTTAAGTTGTATGGCAGACTTAGCCAATGGGGCCCATATTTATAAGTGCAGATAGATTCAGCAATTCATCTAGCAACTCTTTTTCACATCAAACCCTAGAAAACTGGAGTTTTCCTTATATGGATAATTATAATTCCCACTATACATCTAATGTCGCTGCTTGGACTGATCCATTGCTTTCAGTGCCAGCTTATTACGCATTGATATTGAGGTCGCTTACTGTTCTAGAAGGTTTAGCCCTGTACGCTGATCCTAATTTTAAGGTGTTGGCTGCTTCCTATCCATATTTCGCTAAAAGGCTTCTTACAGATCCAAATCCATATCTCAGAGATGCTCTTATTGAGTTACTTTTTAAGGATGGGAGGTTCAGGCATGTATTACTTCTTTATCAATTTTATATTTTTCAATTTGAATGGGATTATTTATTCCAGTCCTGTGTCATTGGCATTCAAAAGCTCTTACTCTTGCTTTGCTACAGATGGAATAGACTTGAAAACCTGCTCGTCCAAGGGAAAAAGGATAGAGACTTTTCTGCTAAGGATGCTTTGCAACCTGTCCTGAAGTTGTTGTTGGGTCCTGATGGTGAAGAACTTAGGGCTTTAGTTATTAAGGAGGCTGTCCGTGTCACCGAAGCTATCATTTTGGGCTCGGTCATTGGTACATACAACTCTATTCCTGGTCTTATGAGGACTCTTATATTCAACGGCAATGAAACTGGACCTTTAATAATGAGCAATACTGAACAAGAAAGCGTGATGGAGCTTAGAGAACAAGTGCTTAGGATATGGGTGCTTCTGCAATCTTCTGAGAATTTTGACCCTGCTTTTTTGCAGCCCATTATACAGGTGATAACCTACTATTATTTCAACTTAACTAGTTTCAGTTTTTGTGCATATGATGTGAATCACAAACTAAAAATACTTCTGTTTTTATTGGCGTTAAAAACCCTAAATTGACATTTTCTAATCCTCATTGGACGTAAAAACATAAAGTTTCATTTCAAGAGACTCTAGGATGAGAAAGTGGTCTCAAGTTCCTAATAGAATATGTGTTGGGTATATCCTATTTATTTTAGGATGGTAACCAACAAAAGGGGTCCCTGTATTATGTATTGAGTTACTCTATGTTACTGTACAATTATTTATTGTCTTTAGATTGGCAATATAATTAGCTGAACCTTCACAAATGGACGGTCACGCCCTAAACCTGGCCCCCTTGGGTCCAGAGCATGAACTAGATTACAATCAATTTTCCCCAAGAAAAAATAGATTGGCCCCACTTAGCTTTCTTGAAAGCAAGGACAACTGCAGGAGGCTAAACCAAGGAACTATGGAAGTTGGGACATGTCCCTCAATATTTATATTTAATAAATAAAATAGCCTGACACTAAAAAAATTTCCACAGTGCAAATCACCAAACATTATGAAAGTAGAGAAAATGATTAATAATTGGCAATTTCTTGTTCTTCAATTAATTTGATCCTCTAGTGGCTTTTCCTGCTAAATCAACCAGCATTTTAGAAGATAATTTGGGTGGGCTTGACTGCCCTATAAGTGGGTTAAATCTCAATATACTGAAGATGAGATATCAAACAGCAAATGAATGACCAACTATCAATTGCAGAAGCATGTAATTAAAAAAAAATTGATTTTACAAAGATATTTCATAAATAACACAATACTCAATAGTTCAAGTTCAAAAACTCGTGGCTTCATACCTGGTCTGTCTTGTAACATACCGAGCACAATTCGTGGCATACTACTGCAGCACATACCTTGCAAGAACGCATCAAATAGAAATTCAAGGGGATTTTCAGAGTTGTTATAGTAGCAATAATAATATTTCAACATTAATATGATAACAATACACACCATACAAAGAGATATGAAAAGACAAAAACATGTAGTGAGGCAATCTACATAGCTTAAACTCAATCAAGGCCAACAAATATCAACATCCAGACATCATGAACAAACCTCTCAAATTTTCCCAGAATGGTACTTTTTGTTGGGGATTTAACCGTTATTAAAACCCACAGAAACACACACACAATCCAAGAGCAAATCAAGAACAGAAAACAATAACAAGCAAGGAAGAACAAGACACACAATATTTACGTGGTTCGGCAATTTGCCTACATCCACGACGCTGCAGGGATTTCACTATTAGGAGAGACAAAAAATACAAAGAAGGAGGCTATGTAATATCTCACACCACTCTCATAACCCTAATCACCAAGACAAAGGGTTTTTATACATTCTGTGCACTAAGCCACGAAACAGACACGCGTCCGGACGCATGACTATACCGCGTCCGGACGCGACTTCCAGTGAGTTCAGTTTTGCTCCTTCAACGTTCTGCCACTTGCGTCCGGACGCGCGCTCTTCTGCCGTCCGGACGCGCCTTCCAGTACGCCTCAGAAACTTGACTCCACAAATGGCCCAACAATTCTCCCACTTGGAGACTAGTTTGATCACCATCAATCGCAATCCTCCCGAACAATAGTCCCTCATCCCTGCAGCTCATCCTCCTGTCCTCAAACTGAGAGACCCACGGAAGCTGAACAAGACTTCAGCTTCTCGACAGTAACTACCTTTGTGAACATGTCTGCCGGATTATCCCTTGTGTGAATCTTCTCCAAAGTAAACTGTCCATCTTCCAACAAAGAGCGAATGAAGTGATACTTTATGTCAATATGCTTGGTCCTCGAATGAAAGGCTGCGTTCTTTGCCAGATGTATCGCACTCTGACTATCACTGAACAATTTTGAATTGTCTTGATCCTTACCCAACTCTTTCATGAAGCTCCTCAACCATACCATTTCCTTGCACGCCTCCGTGGCTGCAACATACTCCGCCTCTGTTGTTGAAATAGTTACTATTCTCTGTAGCCTTGAGACCCAACTGACCGCTGCACTACCCAATGTAAAAACATACCCTGTAGTGCTCTTTCTGCTGTCAATGTCCCCTGCTAAATCTGAATCCACAAATCCTTGCAAACAAATATCAGAACCCCCAAAATTCAAAGCCAAGTCTGAAGTACCTCTCAAGTAGCGCAGAATCCACTTGACTGCTTCCCAATGCTCCTTGCCCGGATTTGCCATGAACCTGCTGACAACTCCCACTGCTTGAGCAATGTCTGGCCTTGTGTTAACCATGGCATACATCAAGCTCCCTACCGCCGAGGCATATGGGACCTTTGCCATGAAGTTCTGGTCTTCATCTGTTACTGCTCCCTTTTCCTTCGAAAGCTTGAAGTGACTTGCCAAAGGTGTGCTGACTGGCTTAGCATTCTCCATGTTGAACCTTTTCAGCACCTTTCCAATATACTCTTCCTGTGACAACTTCAACTTCATGTTTGCCCTGTCTCTACTGATTCGCATCCCAAGGATTTTCTTCGCAGAGCCCAAATCCTTCATTGCAAATTCCTTTGACAGTTGTTCCTTGAGATTAACAATCTCTTCCATGCTTGAACCTGCAACAAGCATATCATCTACATACAACAAAAGTATGAGATATGACGTACCAAGCTTCTTGAAGTAACAACAATGGTCCCCATGACATCTGCTAAACCCCGTAGCTGCCATAAAAGTATCAAACTTTTTATACCACTGCCTTGGAGCCTGTTTCAACCCGTACAGACTCTTCCCTAGCTTGCATACCTGATTCTCCTTTCCTTTCACAGCATAGCCCTCTGGCTGATACATATAAATATCCTCCTCCAAATCCCCATGAAGGAAAGCAGTTTTAACATCCAACTGCTCCAAATGCAAATTCTCAACAGCCACAATATTAAGAACACATCTGATAGTAGAAATCTTAACAACAGGAGAAAAGATTTCAGTGTAGTCAATACCTTGTTTCTGCTCGAAACCTTTTACTACTAACCTTGCCTTGTACCGTTTGCTCCCATCAGATTCTTCCTTAATTCTGTAAACCCACTTGTTGTGCAAAGCTCTCTTCCCTTTGGGCAATTCAACTAATTTCCAGGTCTCATTAGATGAGAGAGAATCCATCTCATCATCCATCGCATGCTCCCACTCCTTGTTGGACTCAGCCTGCAATGCTTCCTCAAAGCATTCTGGTTCACCACTATCAGTCAACAACAAATAATACAAGGATGGAGAATAACGCGCTGGGGTTTTTACCGTCCGTGTACTCCTTCTAAGAATAGGAGTCTGTGGATCTACCGGTGGAGTAGATTGTGTATTAGTATCCTGAGGCTCTAAGACATTCCTGTTAGGATTCCCTTCAAACTCTACACAGTCTGATTTTGTCTCAGCCTCCTTGGGTTGACTTAGTCTGTCTTTATACAAAACTGACTCATTAAATACCACATCAATACTCCTGCGTGTTTTTCGATTCTCAAAATTATACAACCTATACCCATAGCTATTAGTATCATAGCCTATGAACACGCACTTACGAGACTTAGCATCGAGTTTATCCCTATTATCCAATTCTACATGCATATAGGCAATGCAACCAAAAACTCGTAAATGAGATAAATTTACCTCTTTGCCTGTCCAAGCCTCCTCTGGCAATCCACAATTCAGCGGAACTGAAGGTCCCCTGTTGATCAAATACACAGCTGTATTTACTGCATCAGCCCAGAATTGCTTAGGTAACCCGGCATGCAACCTCATGCTCCTAGCACGCTCTAGGATTGTCCTGTTCATGCGCTCAGCAACTCCATTCTGCCTTGGCTTCTTTGGGACTGTTTTCAACCTTCGAATCCCACTTGCAGCACAGTAAGCCTCAAACTCACTGCTACAATACTCCCCACCGTTATCTGATTTTAGACACTTCAGTTTCAACCCTGTTTCATTCTCAACCAATGCTTTCCAATTCTTGAAAACATCAAACACATCAGATTTCTGCTTAAGAAAATAAATCCATAATTTCCTAGTAGCGTCATCAATGAGAGTAACAAAATAATTTGAGCCACCAACAGAAGGTACCTTTGATGGTCCCCACACGTCGGTGTGAACAAGCTCCAACCTCTCCGTCTTTAGAGTCCTTGCCACATTTGTAAAGCTGACCTTCTTCTGTTTCCCGAGGACACAGTCCTCACAGAAGTCCAAATCCAGCGACTTACAACCCGGCAATTTCCCCTTTGACATCATTACTTTCATCCCCTTTTCGCTCATGTGACCCAACCTACGATGCCACGTAGTGCAATCAATCCCTGATGCCGTCACCGCGATGCTACTGTAGGTACCCGAAGATACATATAAGGTTCCTTCCTTTTTACCACGGGCTAGAACCAAAGCCCCCTTGCTCATCTTCCAAGCATCTGATGTAAACGATGTGACCACTCCACCCTCTGACAACTGACCCACTGAAATAAGATTCCGTGTTAGACTAGGCACGTGTCTAACATCCTTCAATTTCAGAACTGTCCCGTCTGTCTGAGTAATCTGCACATCTCCTTTCCCAACTATATTGCAGGCTTCATCATCACCAAGATACACTTTACCGAAGTTACCCTGCACATAGTTTCGTAGCACATCCATGCGTGGAGTAGCATGGAATGAAGCTCCAGAGTCTATAATCCAAGACTCACTGCGAGAATCCAGCGAGCAAATCAAGGCATCATTATCAGACTCTTCCGAGATATTAGCAGTATCTTTACCTCTTTGATTGTTCCCATTCTGCTCTTTTCTCGGTGCCTTGCAATCCCGCTTCCAGTGCCCCTTCTGACCACAATTCCAGCAGCCCTCATCTCCGCCACGAGATTTACTTCGACCTCTGTTTCTCGAAGACGATTTTTTCTTGTCCTTTTTATTACCTCCCTTTTTCGTAGACCTGCCCCTTTCCTCCGTATTGAGTGCTGAACCTGAAACAACATCCTCACCCGATGCTTTTCTCCGAGCCTCTTCTCCTAATATCAATGACACGACATCCTCCAGTTTTATCTTTACAGATCCGGAAGAATTGCTCACTGCCACGACAAGTCCATTCCAACTTTCTGGCAAACTTGATAAAAGTACAAGAGCTCTAATTTCATCATCAAAGACAATACTCACAGATTCTAACTGATTCGTGACCGTATTGAATTCATTGATATGTTCAGCAACAATAGAGTTTTCAGACATCTTTAAATTAAATAACTTCTTCATGAGATATACCTTATTCACCGCTGAAGGCTTTTCATACATCTTTTCTAGGGCTTTGAATAAACCTGATGTAGTCTTTTCTTTGGCGATGTTCGACGCAACTGACGGCGCGAGACACAGTCGCACAGTCCCTAGGGCTTTGCGATCCAGAACATCCCACTTTGCTTGCTCCATATCCGCTGGCTTTTCGCCATCGATAGGCAGATAAAGATCCTTCTGATACAGAATATCCTCCATCTGCATCTTCCAGAACGCGTAGTTCGAACCATTGAATTTCTCGATCTTGACTTTGTCTTCGGTCATTGTGCAAACCCTTGACCTCCTAACCCGGAGCTCTGATACCAGTTGTTGGGGATTTAACCGTTATTAAAACCCACAGAAACACACACACAATCCAAGAGCAAATCAAGAACAGAAAACAATAACAAGCAAGGAAGAACAAGACACACAATATTTACGTGGTTCGGCAATTTGCCTACATCCACGACGCTGCAGGGATTTCACTATTAGGAGAGACAAAAAATACAAAGAAGGAGGCTATGTAATATCTCACACCACTCTCATAACCCTAATCACCAAGACAAAGGGTTTTTATACATTCTGTGCACTAAGCCACGAAACAGACACGCGTCCGGACGCATGACTATACCGCGTCCGGACGCGACTTCCAGTGAGTTCAGTTTTGCTCCTTCAACGTTCTGCCACTTGCGTCCGGACGCGCGCTCTTCTGCCGTCCGGACGCGCCTTCCAGTACGCCTCAGAAACTTGACTCCACAAATGGCCCAACAATTCTCCCACTTGGAGACTAGTTTGATCACCATCAATCGCAATCCTCCCGAACAATAGTCCCTCATCCCTGCAGCTCATCCTCCTGTCCTCAAACTGAGAGACCCACGGAAGCTGAACAAGACTTCAGCTTCTCGACAGTAACTACCTTTGTGAACATGTCTGCCGGATTATCCCTTGTGTGAATCTTCTCCAAAGTAAACTGTCCATCTTCCAACAAAGAGCGAATGAAGTGATACTTTATGTCAATATGCTTGGTCCTCGAATGAAAGGCTGCGTTCTTTGCCAGATGTATCGCACTCTGACTATCACTGAACAATTTTGAATTGTCTTGATCCTTACCCAACTCTTTCATGAAGCTCCTCAACCATACCATTTCCTTGCACGCCTCCGTGGCTGCAACATACTCCGCCTCTGTTGTTGAAATAGTTACTATTCTCTGTAGCCTTGAGACCCAACTGACCGCTGCACTACCCAATGTAAAAACATACCCTGTAGTGCTCTTTCTGCTGTTAATGTCCCCTGCTAAATCTGAATCCACAAATCCTTGCAAACAAATATCAGAACCCCCAAAATTCAAAGCCAAGTCTGAAGTACCTCTCAAGTAGCGCAGAATCCACTTGACTGCTTCCCAATGCTCCTTGCCCGGATTTGCCATGAACCTGCTGACAACTCCCACTGCTTGAGCAATGTCTGGCCTTGTGTTAACCATGGCATACATCAAGCTCCCTACCGCCGAGGCATATGGGACCTTTGCCATGAAGTTCTGGTCTTCATCTGTTACTGCTCCCTTTTCCTTCGAAAGCTTGAAGTGACTTGCCAAAGGTGTGCTGACTGGCTTAGCATTCTCCATGTTGAACCTTTTCAGCACCTTTCCAATATACTCTTCCTGTGACAACTTCAACTTCATGTTTGCCCTGTCTCTACTGATTCGCATCCCAAGGATTTTCTTCGCAGAGCCCAAATCCTTCATTGCAAATTCCTTTGACAGTTGTTCCTTGAGATTAACAATCTCTTCCATGCTTGAACCTGCAACAAGCATATCATCTACATACAACAAAAGTATGAGATATGACGTACCAAGCTTCTTGAAGTAACAACAATGGTCCCCATGACATCTGCTAAACCCCGTAGCTGCCATAAAAGTATCAAACTTTTTATACCACTGCCTTGGAGCCTGTTTCAACCCGTACAGACTCTTCCCTAGCTTGCATACCTGATTCTCCTTTCCTTTCACAGCATAGCCCTCTGGCTGATACATATAAATATCCTCCTCCAAATCCCCATGAAGGAAAGCAGTTTTAACATCCAACTGCTCCAAATGCAAATTCTCAACAGCCACAATATTAAGAACACATCTGATAGTAGAAATCTTAACAACAGGAGAAAAGATTTCAGTGTAGTCAATACCTTGTTTCTGCTCGAAACCTTTTACTACTAACCTTGCCTTGTACCGTTTGCTCCCATCAGATTCTTCCTTAATTCTGTAAACCCACTTGTTGTGCAAAGCTCTCTTCCCTTTGGGCAATTCAACTAATTTCCAGGTCTCATTAGATGAGAGAGAATCCATCTCATCATCCATCGCATGCTCCCACTCCTTGTTGGACTCAGCCTGCAATGCTTCCTCAAAGCATTCTGGTTCACCACTATCAGTCAACAACAAATAATACAAGGATGGAGAATAACGCGCTGGGGTTTTTACCGTCCGTGTACTCCTTCTAAGAATAGGAGTCTGTGGATCTACCGGTGGAGTAGATTGTGTATTAGTATCCTGAGGCTCTAAGACATTCCTGTTAGGATTCCCTTCAAACTCTACACAGTCTGATTTTGTCTCAGCCTCCTTGGGTTGACTTAGTCTGTCTTTATACAAAACTGACTCATTAAATACCACATCAATACTCCTGCGTGTTTTTCGATTCTCAAAATCATACAACCTATACCCATAGCTATTAGTATCATAGCCTATGAACACGCACTTACGAGACTTAGCATCGAGTTTATCCCTATTATCCAATTCTACATGCATATAGGCAATGCAACCAAAAACTCGTAAATGAGATAAATTTACCTCTTTGCCTGTCCAAGCCTCCTCTGGCAATCCACAATTCAGCGGAACTGAAGGTCCCCTGTTGATCAAATACACAGCTGTATTTACTGCATCAGCCCAGAATTGCTTAGGTAACCCGGCATGCAACCTCATGCTCCTAGCACGCTCTAGGATTGTCCTGTTCATGCGCTCAGCAACTCCATTCTGCCTTGGCTTCTTTGGGACTGTTTTCAACCTTCGAATCCCACTTGCAGCACAGTAAGCCTCAAACTCACTGCTACAATACTCCCCACCGTTATCTGATTTTAGACACTTCAGTTTCAACCCTGTTTCATTCTCAACCAATGCTTTCCAATTCTTGAAAACATCAAACACATCAGATTTCTGCTTAAGAAAATAAATCCATAATTTCCTAGTAGCGTCATCAATGAGAGTAACAAAATAATTTGAGCCACCAACAGAAGGTACCTTTGATGGTCCCCACACGTCGGTGTGAACAAGCTCCAACCTCTCCGTCTTTAGAGTCCTTGCCACCTTTGTAAAGCTGACCTTATTCTGTTTCCCGAGGACACAGTCCTCACAGAAGTCCAAATCCAGCGACTTACAACCCGGCAATTTCCCCTTTGACATCATTACTTTCATCCCCTTTTCGCTCATGTGACCCAACCTACGATGCCACGTAGTGCAATCAATCCCTGATGCCGTCACCGCGATGCTACTGTAGGTACCCGAAGATACATATAAGGTTCCTTCCTTTTTACCACGGGCTAGAACCAAAGCCCCCTTGCTCATCTTCCAAGCATCTGATGTAAACGATGTGACCACTCCACCCTCTGACAACTGACCCACTGAAATAAGATTCCGTGTTAGACTAGACACGTGTCTAACATCCTTCAATTTCAGAACTGTCCCGTCTGTCTGAGTAATCTGCACATCTCCTTTCCCAACTATATTGCAGGCTTCATCATCACCAAGATACACTTTACCGAAGTTACCCTGCACATAGTTTCGTAGCACATCCATGCGTGGAGTAGCATGGAATGAAGCTCCAGAGTCTATAATCCAAGACTCACTGCGAGAATCCAGCGAGCAAATCAAGGCATCATTATCAGACTCTTCCGAGATATTAGCAGTATCTTTACCTCTTTGATTGTTCCCATTCTGCTCTTTTCTCGGTGCCTTGCAATCCCGCTTCCAGTGCCCCTTCTGACCACAATTCCAGCAGCCCTCATCTCCGCCACGAGATTTACTTCGACCTCTGTTTCTCGAAGACGATTTTTTCTTGTCCTTTTTATTACCTCCCTTTTTCGTAGACCTGCCCCTTTCCTCCGTATTGAGTGCTGAACCTGAAACAACATCCTCACCCGATGCTTTTCTCCGAGCCTCTTCTCCTAATATCAATGACACGACATCCTCCAGTTTTATCTTTACAGATCCGGAAGAATTGCTCACTGCCACGACAAGTCCATTCCAACTTTCTGGCAAACTTGATAAAAGTACAAGAGCTCTAATTTCATCATCAAAGACAATACTCACAGATTCTAACTGATTCGTGACCGTATTGAATTCATTGATATGTTCAGCAACAATAGAGTTTTCAGACATCTTTAAATTAAATAACTTCTTCATGAGATATACCTTATTCACCGCTGAAGGCTTTTCATACATCTTTTCTAGGGCTTTGAATAAACCTGATGTAGTCTTTTCTTTGGCGGTGTTCGACGCAACTGACGGCGCGAGACACAGTCGCACAGTCCCTAGGGCTTTGCGATCCAGAACATCCCACTTTGCTTGCTCCATATCCGCTGGCTTTTCGCCATCGATAGGCAGATAAAGATCCTTCTGATACAGAATATCCTCCATCTGCATCTTCCAGAACGCGTAGTTCGAACCATTGAATTTCTCGATCTTGACTTTGTCTTCGGTCATTGTGCAAACCCTTGACCTCCTAACCCGGAGCTCTGATACCAGTTGTTGGGGATTTAACCGTTATTAAAACCCACAGAAACACACACACAATCCAAGAGCAAATCAAGAACAGAAAACAATAACAAGCAAGGAAGAACAAGACACACAATATTTACGTGGTTCGGCAATTTGCCTACATCCACGACGCTGCAGGGATTTCACTATTAGGAGAGACAAAAAATACAAAGAAGGAGGCTATGTAATATCTCACACCACTCTCATAACCCTAATCACCAAGACAAAGGGTTTTTATACATTCTGTGCACTAAGCCACGAAACAGACACGCGTCCGGACGCATGACTATACCGCGTCCGGACGCGACTTCCAGTGAGTTCAGTTTTGCTCCTTCAACGTTCTGCCACTTGCGTCCGGACGCGCGCTCTTCTGCCGTCCGGACGCGCCTTCCAGTACGCCTCAGAAACTTGACTCCACAAATGGCCCAACACTTTTCACCACTTGATTTTGCAATGAAGTAAACCTCTCTGGGTTGTTCCTCTCTGCCATGATCTATTTCTCCCTTCTCTCTTCTTCTCTCACACTTGTTTCCAAATAACCCAAAACATAGGCGCCACACAAAGGCTTCTAAGTCTCCCTCATCGTTACACCCACAATATCAAGACTCAAGAGTTCCTGCCCCATTTGTATTTTTTCACACCCAGCCTTAATTAAGAATAGGTGCCTTCAATCAAAAATATGATACGACTGGTCACTACTAAAAGAAATACAAAACTTCACTTTAATCACATGTATATTCTTAGAGCCATCTAAGACCAATTGGTAAAGAGTAGAGAGGCCCTTTAACAAGGGATTGAAGTATCGGCCGAGTCGGATACAACTCGGCCCCCACCGATCTGGTACAACAATGACTCAGTCATGAATCGGTCGAATCGGCAAAACGCAAAGTTAAGTCGGTCCAACTAGTACCAACTCGTGACCGACTCAGACGATTCAAAGGGGAATCACAGATCAAATACCCAGGAGCCAAAAAAAACATAAAAGGGACAAGAAATATAAGAAAAGGCCAAAACCCACAACAATATTGATCAAATCTATTAGAAACAGAGCAGTTAGACATTAGAAGAAGAAGAAATTGAGAGTATATAGATCAAAAGCTATAGCAGTCTTCGTCTTCTGTTCCTCTCCCTCTTCTCTTTCTTCTTCTTCTTTTTCTTCTTCGCGTAGGAACCAGCGAGCCACGATGCGAGCTCCGATTGTCTGTCTCTCTCTCTCTCTCTCTCTCTCTCTCTCCCTGTTTGTGTAGACGAACCCCACGGAAAGAGTCAAAAGGCATTTTCATCAATTAAAGAGTCTTTTTAGTTTATTTTTGGATTTGCTTTATATTTTTTGGTTAACTTAAGTCTTTGACACTTATGAGTTATGACAAAAAAAAACATCTTTAACACTAGCATACTTTAATAACTTATTTTAGACAAAATATATATACTCAAGACTTAAATAAATTTATGACCAAAAAAATGTCTTTAACACTTAAAACATATTTATTTTATACAAAATATATCTACTTAAGACTTAAACATATTTACTTCTTGTATTTTTCTAATTTCTGGTAGTACCTGAAATTTAATTTTCTCAATATTTAATGTATTAATTTGATGTATTTCAATCATATGGTGCATAAAATCTGTAAAAAAATTTAATGATTTTTTAAAATTTTTTTGGACATTCTATCTATTATTTTGTGTGTATCCGTTGCGACCGATGTGACTCAGATGATCGATGCCACGATCTTGAACCATGCATTCAACCTTATACCAACCTTAGATGCCCATAATCATTCGAGGTGGGATACTATCTCTCTTTATATTCCTCATGTGTGATGTGGACTCACACATGTAACTAAAAAACAAATGGACAAACATGCAAACCACAAAATTCAATTGAGTAAGAAACTTACCACTATCGAGAATTTCCTTCATTTTTTGTATTTTTTCACATTTAACCTTAAGTTACCAACAAAAAGCCTTAGAACAAGCCCCACTCCAATCAAATACATAATTGGTCACTAATACAAAACTTCGCTTCAATCACATGTATATTCTTAGAGTATCCAACTTAAAATCAATTGACGAAGTGTGGAAAGGCCCTTCAACAAAAAACTATGCACAACCATAATCATTTGGATATAATCTCTCTTATTCTTCCTCGTGTGGGACTTGGACTCGCACATGGGATCAAGTAGTTACCAAAATTCACTTAACTCCTAATTGCACACGATCTCATTACATGGATCTCAAACGAGGTGGGTTCGTGATCCAGATCACCAAAATGTACGATCTTAATTTATAATACTAACCCTAAATCGATTCACTTTGAAACATGTAGCACAAATATATCACGTACTAAAGCGACCCATGATCCTAGTGACATTAACAAACAAATAGACAGACATGCACACTGAAAAATTAAAATGAGTAAGAGACTTGCCCTACTGTTATGATGAAAGGAAAACCTGGGGGTAGGTTTAAGGCTTTTAGAGGATTGAAACAAGGTGATCTTTTTTTTTTTATAAGAGAAGAATTTTATTATAGAATGGAAGAAGAAGAAAACAAATTACAATATACAGGACAAGATAGCCTCTAAAATAAAAAGAAAACACAAAAAACATATCAATGAAACATTCACAATGAAACGCCACCTTCCAATTCCGTTGGAGATTGGACAAAGACAGGCCTCCAAAGCTCCCAAAATCTTTAGACCAAAGTGAAGTCATGTAAATAATTCTTTTTTCAAAACTCCCAAAATTTTTGGACCAAAGTGAAGTCATGTAAACAATTCTTTTTCATACTAATTTTACAGGGAGATGATTATTGAAAATTCTATTATTTATTTCCATCCAAATACACCAAAGAGTTGTCATGATCACACAATTCCATAATACCTTCGCTTGCTTCTTATTCTCTAAATCCCAAAACTTGATTTGCGACATATTTTCTACAGTAGGAGGACAAACCCAATCCTCACTAGTCACCTGGAACAAAGTATTCCACGTATTCCACAAACCCCATGCAAATGAACACAATGAAAAGATGAGCATTAGACTCTCCACTTCTGAAACAAGTAAGACAAATATTAGGGCTCAAAGCTTTGTAAGGTCTTCGCATCTACAACAAATCATTAGTATTAGCTCGATTTAGGACAACAAACCAAACAAAAGCCTTTATTTTCGAGGGGACCTTAGCTTTCCAACAATAAAATAAGATATAGGAGCCTCATGTAGCAAGGACAAACGATAGAGACGTGGAAAAATATTAATAAAAGATGAATCCCCAGCCCATGTATATTCTCAAAATAGAACTTTAGAACCCACTTCTACTTTATACTGAGTCAAAGGAAGAAATGATGGGTAAACTTGTGAAATGAATTTCCAAGGACTCATATGGGTTACAATATGTGCTGATTTAGTATCTCCCCCATTCCTCTTAAGGCCATACTTACTCTTGATTACCTTATGTCAAAGGGAGTTCTAAAAGGAACCTCCATAACCATTTACCTACCAAAGAAATGTTTTTAAACACCAAATTACCAAATCCCAATCCCCCTTTGTCTATAGGCTTACAAATTGTCTCCCAGCACAACAAATGATCCTGCATAACATCTCCCATCCCAAATCAAAAAAAATCTCTCATCATCTTTTCAAAATTCCTAGCTACCGCTACAGGAATTTAAACACAACCTGCCTCTGAAGCAAAATTTTTGACAACATACTCATCCAAATTAATGCCAATGACTCCACTTTTAGACATATTCACCCTCAAACCAGTAATTTTACCAAAATTTTCAATCAGAGATAAAACATTCTGAAAACACTCATTTTTCTCATATAGAAAAAAGATAGTGTCATCAGTAAATTGTAAATGTGACACAGGAACATCGTCACCACCCATTCTCAACCGTTACCAATCCTACCTCTTCTGCTCTACTAATCTTCCTACTCAACAAATCCACCATTATAGTGAAAATGAAAGGAGATAGAGGATCCTTTGCCTTAAGCCCCTCAAAGCATTAAACTACTCCCTAGGCTCACCATTCACCATCACGGAGAAAATAGAAGAGGATAAACAACCTCTTATCCACCTTCTCCACCTTTCTTCAGAGCCTTTTCAACCCATCACATCATCCAAAAAATTCCAATTTACCCGATCATAAACCCTGTCAAAATCCAGTTTAATCCCTTTTTCCTTTTTCTCATAACATCCTCCACCACTTCATTTGCCACTAATGTTGCATCTAAACTTTGTCTTCCTTGAACAAAAGAACTCTGAGTCATTGTTATTGTGTCTCCCAACACCTCACTAAGTCTTCTAGATAGCATTTTAGTGATAACCTTATACAGACTAAACTGATAGGCCTAAAATACTTAACTTTAATTGAGCGGTCTTTTTTGGGGACCAATGTAATGAAGGTAGAATTAACACTTCTTCCTATAATCTCATTTGCAAAAAACTCATTGAATACACACATAAGATCAACCTTAATAGTATCCCAACTATTCTGATAGTAAGCCATAGTAAAACCATCATGACCTGGAGCTCTTTCGTTATCCATATCAAAAACAACTTTTCTAATTTCCTCCTCCTCAAAAGGTCTCTCAATCCAACTCGCCCTATCAGATGATATAGGGCTTCAATCAATACCTTCAATAGTTGGCCTAACACAGTGATCCTCAGTAGATAATCCTTTATAAAACTCTGTTATCTCCTTAGCAATCAACAGTGAATCTGTCACAACATCCCCTGACTTAATTTATAATTCTCTAATAGCATTCCTTCCCCTACTACCAGCTGCCATTTTATGGAAAAACTTAGTACTACAGTCACCTTTAACCCATTTGATTCTTGTCTTCTGCCTCCAACTAGTCTCCTCCCTCACTAGCACTTCCTCCAACTCTTTTCCAAGAGGACCAATGTATTTTCCTTACTCCAGGCTTATTAGACCAAATGAAGGCAGCCATTATAGAATTCAGCTTAGCTATTATTCCTTTTGGTAGATTAAGGCAAGCCAATAGATGTAAAATAACAACTCTGCCCATGTTTGATAACATTTTAGCATACCAACCCTCTATGCCTGCTCGAAATTTCTGAATAATCTTCTCAAAAAAGCTTAGCCTTGTTCTACCTTCAATCAGAGGGTACCCCAAGTAGGTAAGTGGACAATTCTTGACAGGAATACTGGCAGCATTAATCAATAATTGTGTCCTTGCATAGGAAATTTTTGAAGAAAAGAACATTTAGCTTTTCTGTCTATTCCCCTTCTGTCCAGAAGCAGCCTCATATTTACTATCAAATTCTCCATCTCTTATGACCCTTCAAAAACATCAAAGTATCATCAACAAATAGCAAATGACTAATCAAAGTTGAACCCCAGCCAGCTTGAAACCCTTTCATCAAGCCTTCTTGATAAATCTTTCTCAAACCTCTACTGGGCACTTCTTCAGCAAGATAAAAAGACTAGGGGAAATTAGATCCCCTTGAAGTAGGAAATAAACATGCCTCTATCCATTAATGCACAGAGAAATATGTTGGTTATTTAAACAATTTGAAATAGTAGCAACCAACAATTCTGAAAATCCAAAGCAAGCCAAAGTCTTCTTCAAGAAATCCCATTCTAACATATCATAGGCTTTCATCATCTCCAGTTTAACAATCACATTACCAGCTACAACTTTCCTGTCCAATTTTCTAGAAAGACCATCTAGCCCAGGGGCACTCTCCACAAACATTAAAAAAAACTACCTCCTTTAATTCCTCCATGGAAGTAGGAGTTGTCAACATTGCATTACATTCTTGATTGACCAGTTTAGGAATAACTGAGAAGAACCCCTCCTGTACAAGATGAGGTTCAGACTTCTAAAGGTTTGAAAAGAAATTTTCAGCACAGATGGCCAGTGCACTCTCATTCTCAACACACTACCCCTCCTCATTCTTGATGCTTCTGATTCTATTCTTGGCTGCCTTGCCCTTTGCTACTGCATGATAAAGTTTAGTATTTCTTTCTCCCTCCATACCCACTTCATCTTAGCCTTTTTGCTTTCAGTAAATTTCCCTTTTTGGCATTCTCCAAAGACAATAAATTAGAGGGAGAAGTACATTGCTCCACACACTGCTCTGCATTTAATACTGCAATCTCTTGCTTTTTTATTTGTTCAAAAACATTCCCAAATACCTCCTTGTTCCACAACTTCAAATGGGGTTTCAGAAAAGATGGATGTTCCGTTCACATATTTCAACTTCAAGAAAAGATGGATGCTCCGTCCACATATCTTGGAATTTAAAATAAGCTATTCTAGGATGCACTGGATTTTCCAAAATCTTGATTATTTAAGGATAGTGATCAGGGTTGCCTCTAGCCAAATGCTCTACCGTAGCATTTCAAACATCAAACTCCAGGATGGGTTTATCAAATCCCTATCTAATCTTTGCCACAACCACAGTCTATCAGTCCACCAGAATGAATAAAACCTCTAAACTCCTCCATAGCTAAGAATGATGGTGAAGACCCTCGTAGTCTCCCAACTGAAGTTATAATAGCATTAAAATCTCTGATCACCATCCATGGAAAAGAAGAGGGAATTTGCAAACTCAATAGATGCAAGCCATAAAGGCCTTCTAAGGATGAGGGGCAAAGGGATTGATCGAGAAAGATCTCTTGTTCTTATTATAAGTTCCTGATTCGATTCGCATATGTTTGGTAAAGAGAATAATCTTCTCATTTGAGAATAATTAAAAGAAAAATAAAGTGTTCAATTGGAACATGAAAATGTGACTAAATTGGTCCTAGTTACTCCCCGGAGTGGAAGAATGGAAGAGATTCTCGAATGCGGAAAAGGATCCAATAACTTTGAAGGAATTGAACGAAGAGTCGTATGAGGTGAAAATTTCATGTACAATTCTGTAGAGCGGCAGTAAGTGTGACTTATCTGTCAATTTTTTCACTATCACACCAAAAAAATCAAACTCTGCCTTACATAAAGTTGCCAGAGTATAATTAACCTCTGGATTTGAAATCACTGCTTATATACCCGATACTGGCCATAATTCACATGGCCAGTCCACTCTCATTCTCAACCCATTGCCCCGCCTCATTCTTGATTCTTCTGATAGAGTTTAGTGTTTCTTTCCCCCTCCATACCCACTTCATATTAGCCTTTTTGCTTTCGATAAATCTCTTTTTTTGGCATTCTCCAAAGACAATAAATTAGAGGGGGAAGAACCCTGCTCCACACACTGCTCTGCATTTAATATTGCAATCTCTTGCTTTTTTATTTGTTCAAAAACATTCCCAAATACCGCCTTATTCCACAACTTCAAATGGGCTTTCAGAAAAGATGGATGCTATGTCCACATATTTCGACTTCAAGTAAAGATGGATGCTCTAACCATATATCTTGGAATTTAAAATAAGCTATTCTAGGCTACACTGAATTTTCAAAATCTTGATTATTTAAGGACAGTGATCAAAGCTGCCTCTAGCCAAATGCTCCACCTTAGCATTTTCAAACATCAAACTTCAGGATGGGTTTATGAAAACCCAGTCTAATCTTTGTCACAACCATAGTTTATCAGTCCACCAGAATCTAAACTCCTCCATAGCTAAGACTGATGGTGAAGACCCTCGTAGTCTCTCAGCTAAGTTATAATAGCATTAAAATCTCCGACCATCATCCATGGAAAAGAAGAGGGAATTTGCAAACTCAATAGATGTTGCCAAAGAGGCCTTCTAAGGATGAGGGGCAAAGGGATTGATCGAGAAAGATTTATTGTTCTTATTATAAGTTCGTGATTTGATCCGCATATGTTTAGTAAAGAGAGTAATCTTCTCCTTTGAGAATAATCAAAAGAAAAATGGAAAGTGTTCAATTGGAACATGAAAACGTGATTAAATTGGTCCTAGTTACTCTTCGGGACGAAGTGGAAGAATGAAGTAGATTCTCGAACACGGAAAAGGATCCAATAACTTCGAAGGAATTGAATGAGGAGTCATATGGGGTGAAAATCTCATGTACGATTCTGTAGAGTGGCAGTAAGGGTGACTTATTTGTCAATTTTTCTACTATCACACCAAAAAATATCAAACTCTGCCTTACATAAAGTTGCCAGAGTATGATTAACCTCTAGATTTGAAATCACTGCTTATATACCCGATATGGGCCATAATTCACATGGCCAGTTAACTCTCATTCTCAACCCATTGCCCCTCGTCATTGTTGATCCTTCTGATTCTATTCCTGGCTGCCTTGCCATTTGTTACTACATGATAGAGTTAAGTATTTATTTCCCCCTCCATACCCACTTCATATTAGCCTTTTTGTTTTCGGTAGATCTCCTTTTTGGCATTCTCCAAAGACAATAAATTAAGGGAGGACCCTACTCCACACCCTGCACTGCATTTAATACTTCAATCTCTTGTTTTTTTATTTGTTCAAAAACATTCTCAAATATCTCCTTGTTCCACAACTTCAAGTGGACTTTCAAATATTTCCACTTCAAGAAAAGATGGATACTCGGTCCACATATCTTGGAATTTAAAATAAGTTATTCTAGTCTGCACTGGATTTTCAAAAATCTTGATAATTTGAGGACAATGATCAAAGCTGCTTCTACCCAAATGCTCTACCTTAGCATTTTCAAACATCAAACTCCAGGATGGATTTATCAAATCCCTGTCTAATCTTTGCCACAACCACAGTCCACAGTCTATCAGTCCACCAGAATGAATAAAACCTCTAAACTCTTCCATAGCTAAGAATGATGGTGAAGACCCTCGTAGTCTCCCAGCTGAAGTTATAGTAGTATTAAAATCTCCGACCACCATCCATGGAAAAGAAGAGGAAATTTACAAACTCAATAGACGCTGCCAAAGAGGCCTTCTAAGGATAAGGGGCAAAGGGATTGATCGAGAAAAATCTCTTTTTCTTATTATAAGATCGTGATTGGATCCGCATATGTTTGGTAAAGAAAATAATCTTCTCTTTTGAGAATAATAAAAAAAAAAATAGAAAGTGTTCAATTGGAACATGAAAACGGGACTAAATTGGTTCTAGTTACTCTTCAAGACGGAGTGGAAGAATGGAGGAGATTCTCAAATGCGAAAAAGGGTTCAATGACTTTGAAGGAATTGAACGAGGAGTCGTATGAGGTGAAAATCTCATGTATGGTTCTGTAGAGTGGCAGTAAGGGTGACTTATCTGTCAATTTTTCCACTATCACACGAAAAAAATTAAATTCTGCCTTAGGTAAAGTTGCCTGAGTATGATTAACATCTGGATTTGAAATCACTATTTATATACCCGGTATTGGCCATAATTCACAAGAACATTTTGTAGTCTCAATAAGAGGGGCGAAGGTTAAGGATTTACCCGGTGTGAGATATCACATTGTTCGAGGAACCCTAGATGCTGTTGGAGTAAAGGATCGTCAACAAGAACGTTCTAATGCATTGTAGATTCTTATGCAAGACTTGTACCATTTAATGATGCCATATGAATCGCTAGAAACATAAACGACAGTGATTATAAATGGCTTTGAACCCAAAAAAGTAACTTGAACAGTCAGTCTGCTCATGATAATCTAACACCTCTACATTCATTCTGTGATCCCATAAAATCCAGATATTCTTTTCTGCCAGATTGTTTGCAGCATAGAAATTAAGGTTTAAACTTGAAGCAAATTCTGGTTACATAGCCGAACTTAATTTTGGTTCTAATACAGAAAGAAAACAAACATCCTTCATACTAATCAACTTCTTAAGCCTTGTTCTCAGAACAGCTTTTCTTGCACCCTTTACATTCCACGACATAATATTAATCATTTAATGTAGAAGGGGAAGACATACCTCTTGATCTAACTTCAAGTCAATGAGAGTCCTTTCGGCTTCATCATTATCCTTCTTAGCAGAGTCATCTGAGTTCACCTCGTGCCTTTTGACTGGAATGAGAGTCAGGGTATTAGACTGACAGAGGACGGGCTTCACTATGTCAGGGGCAAGCAGTGCCATGGATTCGGTTCACTGTATCCTTGTCATCATCTTGTCTAGGGGAACAAGGTATATTCACCTAACATGGGACATGTGCAAGATAACGTTGGCATGTATGGCACTGAGCCCTTGTTTAATAGACATTCAGTGCTGGGCAGGCCTGACATCACATGTGGACTTGAGGTCCTAGCTCAATCCAACCCAGTGCCGTGCCGTACCCATGTATGAAGCGCATTAGAGCACCATTAATGAGCTGATCTACCACTCTTCATAACACCTGCTTTTTAGACCAACTCTCCTTGCATCTCGGCTTCACCTGGCAGCCTACTCGTTGCACCTCTATTCCATCAGCCAACCCTTGAGCATCACATAAAGCTGCAAAAGTTTTACAAATTCTCAAGGACTTAGTTCATGACTTCAGCTATGCTACAATACCTGATTCCAAAAATTCAAATATCAATCAAACATAAATAAAATAGTTGCAGCTGTATACTAAATTGAAAAATTAAAATAAATTATGACTCAAAAAATCCTAATATGATTGGTGAACATCACTGACCTATCCTGGGTTTATGGAAATAGCAATACACCATGTGGTCTTGGTAATTTCACTAACCTCCCTCATTTCAAATTTTACGTCTTAGAAACCTCTTATTTTTGTGTCTCCAAAGTCCGAAACCCCTCGTATTTGAGGTTCAAAACTTGAATTAAGGAAGGTCATAACTAAAATCCTTAGGGGGGCGTCTCACTATAATTGTGTGCTTTGGTAGCTATCTTAAAGTTGGATTTTTGGCATCAACCTATTTGACCCGTCTATGGCATGAATATGAGTACAACATGTGACACGAATTCTATTCGCAATACATATATAACCTATTTATGACATGAAATCGTAAGATACATGCAGTTTTATAAAAGATATTAAAAAATATATATACTTATGAAAAAAAAAGGTTATAATAACATTTTATTGCATCACAAATTTCTCACATAAAATAATTTGAAGAGATTACAAGGACAAAAACAAAAAAAAAAAATTAGCAATCTAAGTATTCAAGTTTCTAACATAATTCATTAAATATCAAAATTAGCAATTTTCAGAGTTCTAGTTCTAACATCTAGAGTAACTAGAGGACACTTTTAACAATTAAAGTCAAACTATTTGTTCCAACAATAACAGCAGACTTGTTTTTTAAAACCCTAGATAATGCGATGTCATTTCACTACCTAGTGTTTAAATAAATTTTTTCCATGTGAAAAGGTGTTGTTGTTTGGTTAAAAAAAGAGTTCTGATTTGTTTCACCCGTATTGGACGACTCGTATGTATTGTCTCGCATCGGGTGTATCATATTGTGTATCACACGATACGGTGCAAATCAGATATGTATCATTTTTTTCATGTATCGAAACAATTATACTTCTTGTCAGTATTATTAATCAAGCTAACTGTAGAAGCATTCATGAACAGGTGCTTCTAGAACCTGAGGGACGCAATCTTGGAGGCCGTGTATTTGGTGGAATTACTCAACGTCTTGCAGCACGCTTACTGCAACAAGTCCTCCGAGCTCCGTCAACAGTTCCTGCTCCGACTTCATAAGAATTGTAAACATTTACATGTTATATTTGATTTGAATATATTTTCTAAACATGTACAAGAAAAGATGAAAACTCAATCACATGATGAGAGTCAGCTTGCTCTCATCGTGTAAGTAAAATGTTAATGTTACCGAACAGGCAAAATCTTACTCATTTAGCTTCGAGTGAATGTAACTTGTTCTCCACCAAATAAAAGTTGGGTCCTATCCATTTTGCATTCCATATGTTTCAAACAAAAATTGTGGGGTGGTGGTTCCAGTCCGACAAGTGATGATTTTGTTGCATCAGTTTCTCGTGATGGGATGATATGTCTTATCTTACTAGCATATGTGATTTCCCAACTTATGATGGTAATTTTATGGAGGAACCTCCCTATTTTTTGTCAATGTGTTTTCTTCTGGTGTGTGGGTGGGTGTTTGGGGTTGGAGGGAGGGTGGTTTGAGAGTTCTTAATGTCAAATATTGAATAATTTGTTGTGCTTGTGGGCGTCCATGAAACATGCAATTCAATTGCATGATATGTGCTAGCCCGTTGCACTCGCTTGGTTGATCAATCATTTTGGTACTAAAGGTATAATCCAACCAAACCGTGGGAGAGAGTGAAGGAGGGCGAGCGGGAGGCAATGAAGAGGACCAATATAGACAACATAAGCTCTTCCTGAATGCGTTTGGGACATCTCTAATTGAAGAGGAACCGATCAGCTAGTTGACTTTTTGTATACATGAAAAAGAAATTTTTTTACATACGTGGCAAAAAACACCTAATACTTTCTGTATGCTTGCTATGAGTATGAACTGTCGATTTTTGCCGAACACAAACAAAGCATAGTTAATGGTATCCTTAGCCTTGTGAAAATAGAAGAAAACCTCCTCCACCACCCACTGGATTCCCTCTCAAATGGATCCAAAACACAACTATGTCTATCTCAACTACTCCAACAGCAGCACAAAAAAATGCCACGTGGGCAGCAAAAACAAGGGAGGACAGGGAGAGAGCATTCTCTCTCTGCACCTTACACATGAAAGAATGACAAAACCCAACATCAGGTCACAACAGCTTCCAGAGCGGAACAGGTCACACCAGTGTAAAGAACACTTGGAAACAGATCAACGTCTAGGTGGAGCAATGCAATTAGGTATTCAGAATGATTTACAACCCACATTGGTCTTCCAAGCATTTCTTCAGACATTACAATATAATGACTCAAAAGAGTGATGGAGACGCATACGTTATATTCTTTTTCTTTTCTTTTCTTTTTTATTTTTTGTTATTCATACATCTTTATTGGTATAGTCAATACCTGATTACAAGGCTGCTTCTATACATAGCCGGCCAAAGAAATCGCCTGCTTGCTGAACTATCAGCTAGGTTGACTCATCATCAAGAAACTCCATTCGTTCATTAGTACATCATAAATATTTATAATCCCAGTGGTGGCCGGCCACCACTGAAGGCCTCGCATGAACCTATCTCATGCTACAACTATAACTTTCAACAATACAAAATTATCTGTTCATCTTCCATACAGATTTACACGGGCACAAGCTCCCTCTCCCTACCCAATGACCACCCAAGCTATTGTTTTGCCCCATCGCCCATTCCAAAAGGACTCTACCCGGGCTGATCCCACAAATGAAACAGATGGCACAGAAGGATGGAGCTTGTTGAGAAACAATTGGCGCAGATCTTCCACTTCATCAGCGGGCTGTTCCAGTAGTCCATCCACAATCGAGAAGGCCTTGAAACTCCCTGAGCAAAAAGAGAAAAATATGATCAGCCTCAAGTCCCATAGCATGGGCTCTAGTGTTCGGTGGTCTGGAATGCGTAGAGGAATTAAAACAAGAAAAGTAATCTATCAAATAGGCAGAAGGCTCAAAGACAGAGATAAAGAAAGAACAGCTACAAAAGCCAATTATCTACAAGACCGTGTCTTCTCATCTGAGGTGATTTCAAAGGAAGAAAATGATCGTAAGAACTGGGACTCCCGTGACTTCAGCTTCAATTCTGCTTACCAAAGCAAGGGTAAGATCCTCTTAAATACCAGTCTTAGTCTAAAGTACCAACCAAAGCTTTTCCAAGACATTGCAGGTCATGAAATCATTGTCAAGGCTATGAATAGTGCTGTTGAGAAGAAGAAATTTGCACCTCTTTATCTCTTTCATGGCCCAAGTGGAACTGGGAAGACATCCACTGCCAGAATATTTGCGATGGCAATAAATTGTGAGTCAACATCACCCGCCAAACCATGCTGGAGTTGCAGAGGCTGTTCAAGAAGCCTTTATATCATGGAGTTGTGTTCTGGAAGTAGAACAACTGGATTTGAAAGGATCAAGACCCTCTTCCATGACACATCATTCAATCAGGCTGTCCCAGTTTTCAAGGTCCTTATCATTGAAGAATGCCATTCATTTACTGAAAAAGCATGGGATGAACTTCTGGGTATGGTTGAAGGGCCATATGGTTCTACAGTGATATTTGTCCTCATCACAATAGATGCAAACAAGGTGCCCAAAAACATATCATCCAGATGCCAGAAATTCTGCTTCCCAAAGCTCAAGGACAAGGATATCGCACTAAAGCTAACAAAAATAGCGGCCCGGGAGGATATTGGAATTGAACGGGAAGCACTGAAACTGATAATTGCCAAGTCAGAGGGCTCCTTGAGAGAAGCCGAGAACATATTGGACCAGTTAGCCTTACTGGGACCAACAATCAGTAGCTCCATGGTTCAACAGCTGGTGTGTGGTCCTTTCTTCTTCTTTCTCAATTCAAAGTCTTCAAAATCAATTGGAATTACTGTCAAATTATTTTTTCTTTTTTTGCCTATTCTTCTCCATACAGGTAGGCCTTGTTCCACACAGTAAGCTTATTGACTTGCTCACTGCAGCAGTTTCAGAGGACACTATCCAGACTATCAGACTGACAAAGGAACTGATCGCAACAGGTGTTGAACCTCAAGCCCTTGTATCCCAATTAGCATCACTCATCACAGACATACTTTCAGGAGCCGCTGCTGCAGATTCAATGTCATCATCGGGGTCATCAGATGATAGGAGCTTGTTCAGAAGCAGATCTCTTATCAGTAAGATAACTCCATCCATATATAGTACCTGCAACATTTTTACTCCTGCTGATTCCCTATAGAATTTTCTGCAGCAAATACCCAATCACAGAGATTGTGCTATGCCTTGAAGATAATGATCGAAACAGAAAAGCAACTCAAGTCCTCAACAGACCAGGCATCTGTAATATGTGCCGCCCTTCTACAGCTTACTTCTGATCATATCGGTGATCGAACATCAACAGGAATTGTCTCGAGTAGAAATGTAACGCTACCCTCAGGTATTTTGGCAGTCCAAGGATGGAGAAATGTATTTCAACACAGTGGTAGACGAGTTCTGGCAAATGAGTAGAAGTTAATAACCTCACACGTTATGTTTGCTCTAACAGGTGACAATCCAAACGCAGAATCAGGAGATATTCACTTGCAACGATTACCCCACAGCAGCACAGATCATCATTCGATCAGCAGAACCTCTGAGAAATTGGATATGGACAGAGTTGGACCAAGAACGACTGTGAAAAGCAATGATAAATCAGAAGGCAGATGTAAAGAAGTCGAAAAAGAGCCCAAACAAGCACACATGAGTGACATGGAAAAGATTTGGCAGAATATAGTGGAAAGGATACAGAATAAACATCTGAAAAAATTCTTATGCCATCAAGTGAAGCTTGCGTCATTATCCGTATCAAGGGGTAAGGCAATTTTCACTACTCAGTAGCTCATACATGAGAAAAACCAATTGTTTTGTCGCAATCTTTTCCCATGGGTTCTTTTTAAACCATATAATTTTACCCGTTTACAACAGCCAATGCAATTGTTCATTTAATGTTCAAAAGCTCTGCGGACAAGGAGGCAGCCCAAATTTCAGAACAAAGTATATCAAAAGCCCTTGAAAAAGCCATCGGATGCCCTGTTACCGTGAATATGAGCCTTGAACCTGCCTCTGGGATCATTGAAGAAAATAGGATCTCCATAAAAAGCCAGGTGATTAATCCTAACCAGCAGCAGAGAACATTTCTCACTGAAGCTGCAACACGCGGCATTACAGCTCAGGAGTCATCTTCTTCATCAGAGAACCAAAGGGCCATGAAGTTGAAAGACAGCTTATTTTATTCAGGGCAAGACAGAAGTCCATCAGAAGGAAAAGAGACACATGCATCTCGGCCCCAACAGGTCTTACCCTTTCTCAGATTATGGACTCAGAAAAACCAAGTTGATACATCTGCAGAACCTGAAAGGGATATTTTAACAACGGACCAAACCTCAATAGACACAGCCCATATCATGACAGCCACCAAGCTTAAACACCGGTGGTTGTCATTGTCCTCGATTCCACAAAGTGATGTAAGTGTAGAACCATACAGTCAAGATATATTGTTTGAGAAGGCAAACAGAGAAAGAGAAAGAAAAGCGAGGAAAACCCCTAAGTTCCAGGGGGGGCACTCAAAGGCTACTAGAAATCACCAATTCCCAGACAGTGCAATGGACGCGTAAGTTGTAAATATCTATCGTGCAGTAAAGAGGAAAAGGAGCACCAGATCTTCAATTTATTATAAGCTGCAGTTTCTTAAAGAAAAAGGACTAACCTATTTCTTTTTATGTGGCAGACAATTGAGCCGCTGTTGGAGTTGCACCAACATACTCTGTCCACACAAGGCAAATGAATGAAAACCACAAGAATATGTATCCTCGTACAAAATCCACAACATATACCACCAAGAAGTTGAGGGCAGACGGATGCTACAAAAGGAAACCCAAGCCTATCCTCATCATCATAGGTAGAGAATGATAAAAACCAGCAGAGGTTAGGATGAAGTCTGGTGCTGTTCTGTGTAATGAAGTGCATTCTGAAATCTGAATGAAGTGAATGCAGTCGGGATTGAGAAAACATCAGCGGAATGAAAGCACCTGATGTCGATCTTCAACACACAACGATAAATAATAAAGCTTTTTCCGTGTACTTTCTACAGTTTAAATAGATGGAAACCATTATCAAGTATTACAACCCTTACCCACCAAAGATTTACGCAGCAATTCCCTATGCCCTTTTTGAATTTCCTGTCTTGACAAATGACAACGTTCATCATTGATATATTTGAATTTTGTTCTTTGATATCCATAGATAAGTACAAAGCAAAGAATATGCTTCAACTTGCTAAATATGATGCAACAGGAACTCAAACCCCAACTAGTGCCCCAAAAGAAGAAATAATGTGATGATGCAAAAAACAAGAAGCACAAAAATAAAACAAAAAAGAAAAGGACCCTCAAAACCATGTAGAGTGTTATAGATCATCGATGCTACTTAGACTGATCAATTTAGGGTCTATTTAATGTGAGCTTTAGTGAGCCGTTAAGTTAAGAAATTAGTCCACCTTGATCTATATATGATATGGAACAAAAAATCTTCAGTCATGCTCCATAACCTGAACCAACCTGTTCTTTGCACCGTTATTTATTGTCATGCATAATCTAGCATCGAGTGAATTTGAATAAAAAAAGAGCAATGCTACATGGACCTTATTTTGGGACCTTATTTGGGGACCTAATGATGTGGCTTCATTGCAACCATTGGATTAATTGTGAGTTCCAATGTTAAATGGAGCCCACAACCAATCCAATGGTTGTACATCATTAGGTCTCTAAATAAGGTCTTCAAATTAGGTTCAAATAGCATTTTCCATAAAAATATAATGGACAGAATCTACATCCCTTGTATTGATTTTTGTGTGGGGTGTTTGTTCAAATGCATCACCAACGATGGACAACCTCAGGCGAAGGAAAATGTCAGCGGCTGGTCATTGTGGGGTGTGTCAAATTGGTCCCATGATTCAAGAGATCACAATCTGCAAAATACATGTGTGCTAAAAATGGGATTGTCCCTTAAATCAAGCATTTGGGATTAATGCCCTTTGATGGAGGGAAGTAGATGGTTGGCTCTTATTTTAATGCGTAAAAAATAAATTTTAATCAATTTGAGTCGGATTTTAATTTACACAAATTTTAATAACTAAAAAAATATAAATTTTAATCAACTCAAAGCGAATTTTAATATGCGCTAACAGCTTAGGTATACCTCAAATCGGCTCGAATTTTAATACGCAAAAAAAGAATTTTAATATGCTCGAATTTTAATATGTACAAATATAAAATTCAATAAGCTCGAATTGAATTTTAATCGACTCAAATTTTAATATGTAAGAAAACGAATTTAATCAACTCACATTTTAATATAAAGAAAAATAAATTTTAATCGAATTTTATATACAAATATTATTTAGGGGCTTATATAGGGATAATTTTGGTATTTTAGATAATTTTTTTTGTTAAAAATGACGGTTTAAATACAGGGAGTATCAGTGATGTGTTGAATAATAAAAGGGATATCCTTGAAGATATGATAAACTAAAAGAGGTATGACTGAAATTTTTTCAAAAATATCACTAAAATCTTAATTTTTACCCTCAAAGTTTAAAAATATCAATTTACACCCTAAAAGACATAAATTCGTATTAATATGCACCTGGGGTTTTTTTTTTTTTTTTTTTGTGAACCTCGACGGTGCGAGGAAATTTTATTGATTAAAAGGTAAAATTACACCTAGCTAAGGGGGGACGTATGTACCTTAACCCTCGATGCAGGCTAAATACATGAAAGTATTAAAATAAAGGAAAGCAAAATGCATGTCAAGTACAATCAATAAAAGAAATTTAAACACCTAGACATGCTGCCTAAAATAGCAATGGCCCAGCTAATGCAGTAATGAATAATGCCTGGAGTAATTGAGCTGGGGCCTGAGAAAAGAGCCTTAAATCAGCAGCAGCTAAGATCTGCTTCTTGAATTCCGTTGCATAAGTAGCTTAGTATGGACTGCATAAGTAGTTTGCTGCAAATGTATGTGAATGTAAATGACCAATAGCACCAGTGACTTAGAAAATCAATTCCAATCATCAGGACATTAAGCATACTTTCTTTCTTAGAACTCTTAGCTTCCTAGCATCTTGAAGCATTAAGAGTCTTGTTGAGGTAGGTAGTAGGTAGTAGATCCGAGGAGGAATAAACAGAAGAGGCTTGATCAGAGACTCCTTTATTCGCCAAAGAGTCGGCCACAGAATTACCCTCTCTGTAGATATGTTGAATTTGAAAATCAAACTTGGAAAGGAGAGAGACTAATTTGTACAATAGAGTTCAAAATTTCCAAGAGGTGTTGCAAGATTGATTGACTATATTCACCAAAATCTGTGAATCAGTTTCAATAAAGATTTGATAAACCTCCAAGCCAAATTGCAGTAATAATTCCAAGCCATCAATCAACACCCTTAACTCTGTCTCCATATTTGTGCAGAATCCATAATAAAAAGAACCACCCAAAACAAACAGGCCCCATTGATTTCTAAGAACAACACCTCCACCTGACTGCCCAGGATTTCCTTTAGAGGCTTCATCAGTGTTTAGCTTGAGTAAGTCATGAATGGGGGTAGTCCACCTAATCCATCTCACCTATACTGTGGGTGTCCTTGCTGGGGATACATTGAGAGAGTGAAGTAGAGCAATACCTGTAGGAGAGTCCACTACCTTTGGTCTAACTCTATATGCCTGCAATCTACAGAGATTCATGATCGTATGAAAAACCTTAGATGAGTGAAGTCTTTGGCCCTCAAACTGCCTCCTGCATCTTTCTTTCCAGAGCTGCCAATAAACAAGTAAAGAAATACCCCTTATCAATGAATGACTAAGAGATGGACGCTTATAGATTCTAACTAGACGCATAAATCTAGTTATTGGCTCCTCATCTACAATAATCTGGAATCCCATGACTTGGGAAATCCTTGACCAAACCTCACGAGCATAACTGCAGCTAATGAATACATGATTGACGTTTTCAGAGGCTGCACAACATAATGCACATCTACTGACCATAGAGATCCCAATCTTCTGAAAAGTAGAGTCCATAGGCAGTATGTTATGAAGTATTTTCCAACCCACTAATTGAGCACTGGGCTGAGATACCTGCTTCCAAATAGTATCAGCTTGAACATTAGTCATACCTGAAGTTCTAATGAGTTCCCATGCAGTTTTAACTATAAAGTTCCCCGTTGTAGAAAGCTGCCAGACGAGTTTATCCTCTCTATCAGTCAGTTGTAGCTGAGTAGAGAGAATTTCTTGGAGTGAGGAAGCATCCATAAATTGAAATAGCTTTTCTAATTCCCAGCAATGATTAACCAAAACCTCAGAGAGCTTAGGATATTTAGAAGGAGCAGAAGTGGCTCTCAAGATAAGTGGACCTTTACCTGTCCAATTATCACACCAAAAGTCCACTGCACTACCTGACCCCACCAAGAACTTGGAATTCGTAACAGTTACTTCAAAATAGGGAACCAAGGAGTTAAAGGATCTGGAAAATCTCTTCTTCAAGTTCCTGAGAATATGCTTATCATGTAGATACTTAGCTGTAAAGTAAGAGGACCATAAGGAGTTACCTTGCAAGAGTTGTCAGACCTGTTTCATTTTGAAAGTTTGCTGCACTTCTTCAAATTTTCTTATGCCCAAACCCTCTTCTCCTTTAGGCATAGAAATATTCTTCCAAGAGCGCCAGTGCCTCTTCTTCACCCCTGTTGACCAGACCAGAAAAAGGAGGCCATAATGGCATTTAATTTTGCAATGATCCCTTTGGGCAGATTTAAAACTGATAGGAGATGAACTGGAATAGAACTCAGCACTGATTGAATAAGAACAGTTCTTCCCATGATAGAGAGCAACTTCGCATACCACCCCACCAATCTAGATTGGAATTTGTTCAACAAATTCTCGAAATGGATTAATTTAATTCTACCTCTGATTATTGGACACCCCAGCTAAGTCAGTGGACTAGCCTTGAGGGGAATCTGAGCAATACGAGATAACTTGTTTTTCCTGGAAAGAGGCATTTTGGAGGAGCAGTAAAGAGAGCTTTTCTGCCTGTTCACCTTTTGCCCAGAAGATACTTCATACTTGTCAACAAACTGTAGGAGATTTTTCATAGATTTTTGATTTCCTTTGAGAAATATGAGTGTGTCATCAGCAAAAAGAAGATGGCTGATTAGAATGGAACCTCTTCCTGTGTGAAAACTCTGGATAAGACCTTGTTGAAACTTCATTTTAAGACCTCTGCTTAACACCTCCTCCGCTAGTATAAACAAACTAGGGGAGAGAGGGTCTCCTTGCCGCAATCCTCTAGAAGTTGGAAAGAACTCATGTCTGATCCCATTGATATTCACTGAGATGTGTTGATTTTGGAAACAATTACTTATAATATTCACCAAAGACTCCGAGAATCCAAATCTCCTGAGTACTTCTTGGATGAAATCTCACTCCATTCTATCAAAAGTCTTCATCATATCTAGCTTTAAAATAGCATTCCCAGCTTCCACTTTCCTGTCTAACTCATTCATCATGAGTTGAGCTAAAGCAATATTATCCCCAATGCTTCTTCCCATAACAAAGCCATGCTGCTCCATGGAAATTAATTTGGGGAGCAGACCACTCAACCTGGTTGCTAATAGCTTAGTAAATATTTTGTAAAGGAAATTGCAGAGGCTTATGGGCCTAAAATCAGAAAAATTATCTGGGTGATCCTTTTTAGGTATAAGGGCTAGCAGCGTAGCATTAACGGATCTTGGAATGACACCCCCTTGCATAAAGTAGTTAACTGCTGATAGCAAATCCATTTTGATAATCTCCCAAGCACAGTGGAAAAAACTACCAGAGAACCCATCTGGTCCAGGCGCACTGTGCACAGACATGGAAAAAACAATTCCCTTCAGCTCTTCCAAAGATACAAAGAGAGGTTAACATATTGTTGTCTTCTTGAGTGACTAAGCTTGGGATTACTGATAGCAAATCTGCATCCAAAATATGTTCTTCATATTTATAAAGATTGTAAAAATGATTCACCCCACACCTTGCTATCTCTTCCTCATCTTCTAGCCAATCTCCTTCAGCATTCTTTATTCTTCCCAGTCTGCTTCTCATTGATTTGCCTTTTGCTATTGCATGGTACAATTTGGTATTCTGCTCACCCTCCATTGCCCATTGAATGTTAGCCTTCTGCCTCCAGAAAATTTCTTCCAATCTCAAAGAACTCTCCAGATTAGTTTTCGCTGTTAGAAGAGCTTGTCTAGTCTAAATGGTGTCTTCTGTCTCACCTTTAACTTCTACCTGAAGTAACTCCTTTTCATGCCTTTTGATAGCATCAAAAATATTCCCAAAAGTATCTTTATTCCACTGTTTCAGTTGTACCTTAACTTGCTTTAATTTCAGAAAAATGTCAACAATGGGATTTGAAGAGTAACTATTGTTCCAGCTGGTCTTTACTAAACTCATAAATCCTGGATGCTCAGTCCACATATCCATAAATTTGAAATATGAAAGTCTTCTAATAGAATTAAGTTCAGAAAACTTAACAATCAGTGGGCAGTGGTCAGATTGCCCTCTTGCAGCATGTTTCACAGTTGTGTTAGCAAACTTATTTCCCCAGTGCACATTAGTGAGAGCTCTGTCAATCCTTTGCCACATACGTGTCCTCCCATCATGATTGTTACACCAGGTATATGAGGATCCAGAAAAATCACAATCTTGTAGGCCCATAGAATTAATGAAGCTAGAAAATTCTGCCATAACAGATAGACTAGGAGTTGCCCCTCCTTTACGTTCATTTGAGGAGACAATAGCATTAAAGTCTCCAACTAACATCCAAGGGACTGCTGCAGATTGTAAACCAGCTAAATGATCTCATAGTGGCCTTCTCAAGATATAGTCACACTTCGCATAGATGAACGAGACATTAAATGTTAATGACCCTAAGTAAGTTACCTGAACTGTCAAAGCTTGCTCATGGCTGGCAAGGATATTCACCTGCATTCTATGGTCCCATAAGAGCCAAATGTATTTCTCAGCTAAAGGATTAGCTAACGAGGAACTAAATCCTATAGAAGTACATAATCCATGCATTTTAGAAGGCATCATCTTTGGTTCAAGTATAGAGATCAGACTTACATCATGCATCTTAATTAACTTTTTGAGTCTTAGCCTCGAAGGCTCACTTTTTGCACCCCTAATATTCCAAGAGATTACACTAATCATAGAGATTCTTTGAGGTGAAGGTGCAAGATTTTGATCTAGTAACCATACCAGATTGAGAATAATTTGTTTTTTGCTGAATTGGAGTACTGATGTCTCCTGCTTCTGAATTGACTGAGTCCTCTTCAAGATATTCTGTGGAGTCAGCTTTTTCAGAATCAGAATAGAAACCCTTGTCTGGAGGCTCTTTGGAGAGCAGCAGGCCCCTTTCATCATCCACACAGAACCTAGCATTCTTCCTACGTACATAATGATGCTCCAGCAAGAAGGTGGAGTCAGAGGCCAGAAGTTGCTGCCTGTTTATCTGATCGATAGTGGTCCCTGTTTTTTGATCTTGATGATTTGGAAAGGAAGTAGAATGATCCTTATGCGATTCATAAATCAACGTTGCTAAGTTTGCATCTTCTGCTTCTACTTCGTGAACAATATCATGAACAGTTGGAATAGTTATGTGAACTGCATCCATAGTAGTTTCTGCATGCACATTTGCATTAATTTTTACAGTATCTTCATCAGCTGGAGCCTTGTCTTCTGGAACTTCAATAGTTTCTTCACGAATTCTACCTTCACCATAATCTTTGCCTAAATGATCTCCCTTCTCCGGGTTTCCAAAATCCTTCAGCATATCTTCCTTACTGAGAATTTGAACTTCGTGATCTTCCTGAATAGGCAATATAGGATTTGCTAATTTGGATTCAAACCTTCCCTCATTAACCTTTCCATTGTTATTTTGTTTCCAAATTACCTTCTGCTTCTGGGCCTTAAATGAAGTCTTTGATTGATTAGAAATTAACCTTTCCATATTCTGCTCATTAGAGTTGCCAATCCGCTGAACGAATTTCCCCTTGACTGCTGCTAAGGGTCTGGGATTTAATAAATTCTTGCCTTGTAAATCACTAAGATCTGTTGTATCCTTTCCTTGCGTGTTTTTTGAATCTGCTGAATTCTTTCCTTGTGGGTCTTCTGACTTTTGCAGTTTCCTTTTCCGACAGTCATCTTCCACATGCCCTTGCTTCTTGCACAATATGCAATACTTCTTGGTCTTCTCGTAAACAATCTTTTGCCATCTTGCATCTTCATCGCCCATGTCCAGCCAGATTCTGGATGGATTCTTTGCCAAAAGGTTTACTTCTACACAAACTCTAGCAACTCCAGGTCTAGTCAGTGACAAAGTAGCTTGATCATAGGCTAATACCTTCCTAATAGGTTTTACCAACAACTCAAGAAAATGTTTTTTAAATAAATTCAATGGTAATCCTGGTAAGGATATCCACATGGGCACTATAGATGGCTCAATTCCAGGAACAAAAACTGTAAACCATTTGAAGAACCTAAAGAGGTAGTCTTCTATCATAGTAGCATCCTTTAACCAAGTTTTCACATAATCTTTTTGAAGCTCAAACCTTATCAGTACATGCCTTTGGTCAATTGAACCTATTTCAAAATCACCTTTAAGATTCCACTTCAGTCTAATAATCTCCTTAATCACTCCCAGCGATGGCCTACCGTAGGCACACTTGCCAATCAAGACATATTGCAGGCACTCACTTGACTGCTTCATCTCCTCATTTGTAAAATAGAAAGCAGGCTCACCTTCATAGAAAAGTAGGGGCTTATCTAATTTAGGGACAGATTCCTCTATGAATTTGTGTTTAATAGGCTGTTTGAATAGTGATTCATATGTTTGATGGTTGTTTGGAATAGGGTCCGGAGGTTTTGGTGGGATTTGGGTGGGATCTTGTGATGAACTCATGAAGGGAGGAAATTCTAGAGAGAAGTCAGAGCTTCTCTCTCTAGAATTCTGGTAAAGCCTGCGTGAAGTCTATTAAGCCAATCCACGTATATTTGTGTTCTGCATTTTTCTATTTCGTTTGTTTGTTTGTTTGCAACCTTTATTCATAACAATAACGGTGCTATTTAGTTCAAAATCACAATTGAATTATGTGCAATTTTTAAACCTTCCACACCTGGGGTTAACTCTGTCCATTTTGCCGTTAAAAAAATTTGGACTAATTATAAATTATACCCTTTAAAATTTAAATATTTTATATTTATGATCCAAATCCATCCATTAATGCTCGTTAAATAACTTTTATGTTTACAGCTGGACACAAATCTTTTGTTTGTCCGATCAAATTAAAGTTAGATACAAATAACACAACTGTAAATAGAAAATAATTATATAACGAGTATTATAGGCAAAAAATAAGTATTTTTTAATTTTAAAAAAATATTAAATAGTATTATATGAATTGTCGTAAATGTGAAATATATGACACAACGTAATTGACTCGACACAAAAAATATTTTTTATCGACTCGAACACGACACGAAAATGTTATGACAAGATACAATTGAGAGCTATTTAACAAACATTAATGGATGAAATTCTTTTTAAATCATAAATGTGATTTAAACTTTGAATGGTACAATTTATAACTAATCCAAACTTTCTTAATGACAAAATAGACTACAGTTAATCACAGATGCACATTGATCTATATTTATATCTTTCGAGGGATAAATTAGTATTTTTAAACTTTGAATGTAAATTTTTTTTTTTTTTATCTGAACTTTGAATGTAAGTTTTTTATCAGGTGTAAGTTTTTTTTTTTTCGGTAAGTTATCAGGCGTAAGTTGATATAGCCCAAAATTATAAAAAAGGACTATGTGGGGTCGGTGTTGGCGGTAGTCAACGCGTAGGAATCAGAGGTCAAACAAGCGGGCAATGTCGCGTATCGTGTCTTTATCCATTTCAATTCATTCATTTGTTCATCCCAACCCATTGTACTGCGATTGTTTTCCGAGAGACCTTTTTTTACTTATTATCTCATAGTTGCCTTTTAACTTGTTCAATCTTTCGATTGCAATTACTTTTTATTCGTTCAGTAATTGTAATTGATTCAATTGTTTGTTCAACTGGAAGAAGAGGCAGAAAGGAACTCTGAGATCGATGGTGAAGGAGACGGAGTACTACGATGTCCTGGGGGTAAGTCCTACGGCCACCGAGGCAGAGATCAAGAAAGCTTATTACATCAAGGTATCACTCTGATTCCTATCTCTTTAACTCGCGTTCAATCTCACGAGACCATGCCTATTGGAATGCGATTGCCTAAATTTTGCGTATTGGTTGGAAGAGCTTTAGTTTAGGGAACTGACATCGAGTGTAGCACTAAAATGCTGGACTGGAGCGGTCGTTCGCATCGCGTCGTTGCTAATGTTTTCTAATTTTGTCACCTCTTGATTTAGTAGATGTATGCAACTTTTTCGAGCATGTTGAGTTCAGTACTCGTAATTGGGTTTCAGATAGAATTTGTAATTTGACCCCATCTAGCAAGAACATGCATACGATAAAGTCATCCTTGTTTACGGGAGGGTGTGTTTGGAACACCTTTTTTGCGATTTAACATGCATATGGACTTGGAATTTAGAATTGGACAACAAGGGAGGGGAAGTGGGAGATGGCCGGCTGGGGAAACATTTTGGAATGGAGATCCTAGCCGAGGCAGTTGAAGAGGATGAGAGTCCATTGGCCTTTGGTAATGACCCTCCTGATGGGATTTGGAACTCCCATCTATAGTTTAATTAATAAGGCATTAAACAATGTAGCATCTTGGGGACAAGTTGAAGATAAAGATGATAACATGGGATCAACAATATCTATTGTTACTTGCCAGGGTTGAATATTAGGTTGGAGGTTGTGAGGGGTGTAGCTCCCCGGTACGATATGGATGTATTGAAAATTTCCAATGTATATTTGGTATATAAATTTTACTAGAAATTGGTATATTACTTTTACTAAGATTAGGTTTATGTGATTAACTGGGATTGACGGTTTTCAACTCAACTCAACAAAGCATTTACCCCGATTATTTAGAATCGACGATATAAATTTTGTTTCTTTATTGTGCTCTATCAAAGTCCATATTTTTGTTAAATCTGAGCTATCATATTTTTTTACTATTTCGTTCAAAATTATTTCTTACTTATCTGTACCTTTCACACTACCATTAATATATATCGAATCAGTAATCACTCTTCATCATTGGTGTATTATTAGGTATGTCCAAACCACCTAAGTCGATTTTATCTTTTATTCGTATTACTTTTCACGAGGACACTCTGTCCTAATTCTATTATTTATTGTTTTATCACTCATTTATCTTAATATCCTAATTTCTGTAACACTTAGTTTTTAATTGTGTTGTTTATTGATTGTCCAACATTTTGTACCGTAAGGAAAGTACATAATATGCCAGATGCACTCATCCACTTAGTTCATGTTGCTTTAATATATGATTAACATCCTATCCCATCTCTCCCACCCAATGGATAATTGACTTTAAATACCAATAATGTTTGCTCTTTGATATCTATTGATAACCAATTTTTATTACCTCACTATTTGAATTTCAACTATTACTAAAATTGCATTTTCTATAATATATTTGGTTTTATCTACATATCCTAAATCCTTTTGATTCCAAAGTTTCTCTTCATATTTATAGTTTATTGATAATTCATACTATAACTTCATTAATCAATATTGTATCATCGCTAAACAATAGACACCATAGATCCACATCATTGAATGTGTTTAGTTAAGTCATCCACAATCAAGATAAAAAACTACGGACTTGAGACAGGATCCTGATATAGGCCTACAGTGATTGAGGAATTAGGGGTTTTAACTGGTTTCCATATATAAGTTGTAATCTTGTTGGGATTGTCATGTAACGAAACAACTGCTCTCACGGACGTAGTTGGAATTACTACCGAATCGTGTAAATCATTCTATCCTTGATTTTCTTTCTTGTTCGATTGTTCACCGCAATGCACACTCACAATACTGTTCCGAAGGAGTTAAAATTTTTGCCGTTGATTGAAATTGTTAGAACTATTAGCACTTGCATATTTTGGTGTCCTTATGTTTCTTAACCACCTTAATCATTGGGAAGTGAACTGGTACCTGCCCCTTCAAGATGGTCTCGTTACGTTGTCTCCCATTTCCAAACTCAATGCTATGCTTAGGATCTTTGATGCTTCGTTTAGTTGTAGTAATGATTGAGAACTTTTGTCCTGGAGTACTTGTTCCGAGACATTGTAGACTTGTATCCTAGTGCCCAATATTTGGTAACCTTATCTTCTTTCTATGATGTAGGACAACCTAAAGTTTTCTTATTATAGTGTTGAATAACGATAGAGTAGTGATGTGTTTAGAGATCAAAGAAATGGAATTAGGTTGGGGATTGTAAACAATGATTTCAAGGCTTTTGCTTTAGATTTTGTGAGTGAACTACTGCACAAAATCTGTAGCATTGGAAATTGAGCATACTAGAAACGAAATAGATAGAAAAAGTACCCTAGAACACTAGGACATAATTTGAATGTAATATGTAATTTGCGCGTATTTTGTTTTTTGTTTTCTATTTAGCGGTGGACTATTTGTCCCTCATGTGTTGTTTTCTTATCATCAATGAAGTTTCCATTGTTCTTGATAAAAAAGAAAAAGAAAAAGAAAACCACGCCGAAACAAGTAGAAGATATTTGAAATACAGTAGTTGCAATATTAGTGTATGAGAAGAATAAGAAAAGGAAAAGAGAAATAGAGAGGAAGAGAATTTTTCATGAAAAGAGCGAAATGAATTATCTCATTCCTACACTTCTTTATTTATATTACTATGTCAAAATACCAAAGATACCCATCATTCTATTTTTCGCATATTCTAGCACTCCCTCTCAAGCGAGTGCATAGATATTACACATGCCCAGCTTGTATAGAATGCCATGGAACACCTTACTTGATACCCTTTTTAGTCAAAACATTAGCTAACTATTCTCCGGTCTTCATAAAATGGAGTGCAAATAAAACCAGAGCTTAGCTTTTCTTTAATAATATGCCCGTCTACTTCAATGTGTCTAGTTCGATCGTGTTGAACTGGGTTATGAGCAATATTGATGGCCGCTTTATTGTCACAATAAAGTCTCATTGGGAAAAATGAATCAATACCAAGTTTTACCAATATATTTCGTAACCACAAAAGCTTTCACACCCATGTCTCATTGCTCTATACTCGGCTTTGACACTAGATATTGTTTCTTACTATGCAAAGTCACCAAGTTAACTCCAATCTCAAGTGCTTGTGTCTAGAAAATAGAAGGCCTCTCCCAGGTGCTGACTTTAGATATCAAAGAATTCTAAAGACAGCCTCTTAGTGGGGTTGCCGTGGAGAATGCATAAATTGACTCACTACACTTATAACATAGGCAATATATGGTCGCGTATGTGAGAGATAAATCAGTTTACCCACAAGTCTTTGATACCTACCTATATCAATATTTTTTTCTTTTAAGGTTCAACCGTAAGAGGTGCTCGGGGCAGTTTATGTGCAGCTCGACTAATTCACTTTCCGATCTGGTCAAAAGTAGGTCATCCATGCTAGGATTAGGGTATTCATGAGGGATAAATCCCACATGACCTATATCAACCTTTGTATCATCACTATTCTCTCGCAACTTATGATTTTGCTCAATTAGGGTATCTCATAGTTTGCAACCAAGCATCATTGTCTCTTTTAGCAAGTCTAACATATACTTTCATTGAGAAATAGATATTCTTTTATCTGATTTTGCAACCTCTATTCTAAGAAAGTATTTTAAGTTACCCAAGTCTTTTTTTTATAGGAAAAGAAAATATTATTAATATAAAAGAAAAGGGACAGTTACAAAAGGCATGTCAACGCTGGACAATAAGTCCCAACCAAGACAATTTGAAACAATAAGAATCCTAATCAAAAATACATCGGAGCAAAGTATTTTAAGTTGCCCTAGTCCTTTATCTTTAATTCCTTGGCCAACGATGATTTCAAGGTTTTCACTTCCTCAGTATCATCACTACTTATAACAATATCATCTACATAAACTACAAGAACATTAACTTTCCTTGTGTTTGATAAAGAGGGTGTGATCAGCCTAACTCTACTTATACCCATATGTTTGCATAGCTCTAGTAAACCTCTCAAACCATGCTTTAGGAGATTACTTTAAGTGATAAATAGACTTCTTCAAGTACAAACCTTCGTTCTAGGGGATAGAAGACTAGGAGGAGGATCTAAATACATTTCTTCTTCCGAGTCATCTTGAAGAACGACATTTTCCACATATGCTGTAGAGACCATCCCAAATTTGTTGCCAAAGAGAGCAACACTCTAACGGAATTTATCTTAGCCACTGTTGCAAATGTTTCTTTATAATCAATGTCGAATGTTTGGGTAAAACCGTTGGCCACCAAGCTTTATACCTTTTTCTTGATCCATCTGTATCACGCTTTATGGTAAATAGCCATTTACACCCTGTTTTTCCTTCAGGAAGAACTACAAGGCCCCATGTATCATTTTTCTTAAGGACTCCCATCTTCTTTACCATAGTTGCCTTCCACTTAGAATCTGCCAATGCATCTTTCTAATCCTATGGAATAGATGTAGATGACAAAAAAGAGCACGATAGGAACGTGGGAGTGAAAGATAAGATATATAGTTGAAATTGGATGTTGAGTCCAAGATCGCAGTCCCTTATGGGCTGTAAGGGGAAGATCAGCGTCATCCAAAACAGAAAGAAGAAGATGAGCAATAGAAGGATGAGAAATATTGCCTAGATCCGAAGAGTATAACTGGCAATTAGCATGAGAGAGCTCAGTGATCTTACCCTTTTTTCTTCTGGAGTAAGTGAATATCTCTTTAATCCCTGCACCCTGCACCCTGTTTGTCCAAATCGCAAACTGGGGACTTAGAGACTTTGGTTTCAAACTGAGGTAAAGGTTGAGGAATTGAAGAAGAAGACAACTCTTCACTAGTAGGCTCCCCTTGAAGAGTAGTATTTGGGCTAGAAAAGTAAGTTGTGGACTTGAAAAAGGTGACATTCATATTGACAAATTGACGTCCAGTAAGGGGATGATAACAATGATATCCCTTCCTTCTGGCGGAATAACTCAAGAAAATCCCTTCTAAGTGGCGGGACAACCTAAGAAAACACATTTCAACTGAGGTAAAAGTTGAAGAATTAAGGAAGAAGACAAACTGAGAGGAAGGTTAGGGAATCGAGGAAGAAGACAACTCTTCAAAAGTAGGCTCTCCTTGAAGAGTAGTATTCGGATTTCGGGCTAGAAAAGTACGATGTGGACTTTAAAAAGGTGACTTTCATATTGCTAAATTGACGTCGAGTAGGGTGATGATAACAATGATATCCCTTCTCAGTGGCAGAATAACCCAAGAAATCCATTCTAAGTGGTGGAATAACCTAAGAAAACACATTTGAAGGCCTTTGGATCAAGTTTGTCGCAAGACTGACCACGAATATGAACAAAATAGAGAACCAAATACATAGAGGGGAATAAACACACAAGATCTCAAGAGGAGAATTGAAAGATACATATATGAGAGGGCATCCAGTTGATGTGGTAGGTTGTTGTAAGGACATCTCCCCGGAATATTTTTGGAACAAGCATAGTGAACAAAAGTACACAAAAAATCTCTAAAAAATGACAATTCTTACGCTCAGCTACCCCATATTACTATGGAGTACCAGCACAGGTAGTCTAATGAATAATGCCCCATTGTATGCAAATACAAATTAAATGCACTATCAACATATTCACCCTAATTGTTAGATTGAAGCATGTTTGCTTTTGCTTCAAACTTAGTAGAGATCATCCCGTAAATTTTTTTAAAACAAGTAAAGTATTCACTTTTATAATGAAACAAATACACCTAGATAACACAAGAACTATCATCGATAAATATAACAAATCATCGATAACTTGATCAACTAGGAACACGAAAGGGGGCCATACATCAAAATCTATAATGGAAAAAGGTGAAGTGCTTTTATTCAAACTGGGAGTAAAAGAAACATGATTATGCTTTGCAAATTCACACACTTCACAATAAAATTAAGAAGCATTTAACTTCAAAAACAAAGTAGGAAATAGTCTCTCAATAAATAAAAAGAAGGATGGCCTAGGCGCTGATGCCATTGAATGATTTGATCCGTAGATGGCCCAACACCATAACTAGTAGATTGGAGAGCTTGTCTCTTCTCAATGGATCCAGATGTAGCAGGATCGAACAGGTAGAGACCACTCCTCTCATTACCACTGTCAATCGTTCTCTTTGAAGTCTTGGAAAAAACAATAAGTAGAAAGAAAGTTACACTACAATTCAAGGATTTGGCTGGTTAGGAACATGTAGGAATAATGACAAAGACATTGATGGGGAAAACTAAAATTGAGCCTTTACCATAAATTGATGATAGAAATCCATCTGTTATCCTAATTTTTTCTCTGCCTGAACAAGTAGATTATAAGAGGAGAAAAATTTGGACAAACCTGCCATTGCCATGTGATCACATGTCCCCGAGTCAATGATCAAAGAGGGGCTACTAAATAAAGAAGAGGTATTATATGCCTTGGCATGGATACTTGAGTGAGCAAATGTGGAAGCAGTAGTGGCGGCAGCAATAGACATAGTTGTCAAATCCCGTATCGGAAGGCGTATCGTTTTTCAAAAATAATATATCGTATCATGTATCGTGTATTGTAAGATACGCACAATTTTAATTCCACCAACTATTCAAGTTACAACATAGTTAAGTAATATCAAAATGCAAATACCTATAAATCAAACTTCTAACATCAACTGGTTGAACAACCTTAATATTAATCAAGAATTTTGAATTCAATTGAACAACATTAACAACAGACTTTATTATTATCTTTTTTAAATCATAACTACTGAAACGACGATGTTTCACTGACTAGTGATTTAAAAATAAGTCCTAGGGTAAAACGATATCATTTCAGTCCCAAAAAAAAATAAATAAACAGAATCGTCACGTATCGTATGTATTGGACGTATCGTATCGTGTATCGTACGATACGGTGTAAAAACGATATAGAAACACGATACGTATCATTTTTCAGGTGTATCATAACGTATCGTACGATACGTATCGCGTATCGTACGATACTAATAACTATGGCAATAGGCACTAATTGAACCATGAGCAGTCAAAGGGACTCAATTTCCTCCGTAGAAAAGGCCGGAGTCTCAAAAACAGAAGCAAGAGCTAAAGAAGTCACTAAAGAGTCAATGGATGTAAGATAAGTATGAGACCTAGTCATCCCTCCAGTACGACCTCCCCTGCCTCGAGTAGCTCGACCGTGTAGTTTCCAATAACTTTCTTTAGTGTGTCTTGACTTGTCACAATAATCACATACCAACTTATCCTTGTCATCAGAGGTAGGAGCAACAATCCGACTACTATTGCCTTATTAATCCCGTTGCCTTCTCGTTGAGTGGCAAAAGCAAGAGCAGATTGCTCCTGAACCGACGAATGAAACATAGTATTCCTTCTGCTGTCTTCTCCTTGAACATAAGCAAAAACCTGATTGAAAGAAGGCAGAAGATCATGTTCTAAAATCTGGATTTTGAATTGGATCATACTCCATATTCAAACCAGCTAAGAACTCAAAGCGCTCCTGTTCTACCATCCTTTTAAATTTATGGGCGGCCCCAAGAAAATCAGCCTGAAATACCTGATACTGAGCCAACTCCTACCAAATTCCTCACAATATAGTATAATAAGCAGCTAGAACCACATATCTATGCTTGTGTTCATGGATTCTACAAGTCATATATCTGAGCAGCACTTCCCAACTGAGAATAAGTCTAAGAAGTGGTTTCCCGTATCTCCTTTGCTGTTTTTAAAAACAAAAAACCAGTACTGATATCAGGTTGCATGGAATGGATAAACCATGACATAACAGTAGAGTTCTCCACAAATAGTGGATCTGTACTCTTCGGTTCAACAATAGTGCCATCAAGGTAACCCATCTTTCCTTTGCTTTTAATGAACAATAATGGCGACCGAGACCATGCAAGATAACTAGTGCCATCAAGCTTAGCCGTCATAATTAGTATCGTAGGGTTTTCATTTTAGGTATTAAACTGACTCAATACACCACTACCAGAGCTACTGAAATCTTGGCTAACCTCTGACATTTTATTATAGTAGACCTAAAACTGAAGTGAATACCCAACCAGCAAACAAAAAATACAAGGGGATCACTAATGGTCACAACTAGCACCAAGAAATCACAAACCAAGGCTCAAGCAACCTGATTTTACCAAGCTTGATCAACCCATAGTGAAGTATCAGCATGCAGAAGAAAAAAGGAGTCAGTTTTGGTGGAGCCGATCAACACCTGGCCACTTTTCATTCCAAATTTGACTTGAATGATCATGGGCTCACAAAACAAGGTCTCTAAGGCTTAGTCGCACCCTTAAGGGCAGATATCGACCAGAAAAAGCTTCGGAAAAACTTGGGAAGAAGAGATTGCAAAATTGCGGTCACTCTTTGCAAAAAACATTTGAAAAATCAAAAAACACCTCAAACGATTTCATAAAATTCTGAAAATACTACCAGTGTATTGCCTATGAAAATTTGACCCTAGCAAGTAGAATTTCTGGCTTCTGGGGATGACATTGGCACATCTTCTAAATCCTTTTTCTAGTTGATGTCTCTCACTATATTTTCAACGAAGTACGGGTCTTGATCGAAGCTTTAATACCAAGTTGAAATACAATAGTTGCAATATTAGGGCTTGAGAAGAATAAGAAAAGGAAAAGAGAAATAGAGACGAAGATAATTTTTCTTGAAAAGAGTGGAATGACTTGTCTCATTCTACACTCCTCTTTATTTAAAATAGTACGTATGTCAAAAATCAAAATAACAAAGATACCCATCATTCTAATTTTCCACATATTCTAACAAAGAGTTCCACCTTATTCCATAACCGAGCGAAAACCATGTGTTAGAGTCTCTCTTGGTTTCGCAACTTTCTATTTTGGTGACATTAAAATGTTGTTTGGTATAATCATTGCAGTGTCCAAGTTTAGAAAATTGAGAAACACCTTACTCGCTTAAGAATTAGTCACACTCAATTGGGAATTAAAAAAAGAAATAAGGAGAGGAATGCTTGAGCAATCACACCTAGGTTATTGGGTAATGATGCCTAGGGAAAGATGGCTGGAAAGTTGGTTGGCTGGATGGTTGTTTGCAGGCTTAGTTATGTATTTGGGTCCCGTTTGCAAATCTAGTGGGATTAGAAATGATCAAGTCTTTTACCTTCACTTCCAAGAATTGGCCTTTGAGATATATCTATATATGGTCTTAGGCACTCTTCAAATCTGGAATGAAAAAATTTCTTCACAACCTAGTCTATGGCCCAAAATTGTAATTACCAAAATATTCCCATGCGGCAAAAACTTTATGGCTTATATTTTTTTTATAAACGATTGAGAAGAGATAAAAAATTTCAATATATAGGACAAGATATTCTCATAAGAAATAACAAGAAACAAATGAAATAGCGAGAATAGAAAATAAAAAAAGACTAATATAGAGCAAACATCCAATCCCTTTGAAGATCCAACAAAGATATTCCTTTAAAATTTCCAGTGGATTTGGTCAATATAGAAATGAGAAACACAGTTTTGTCCCAAACAAATTGTAATGTAAGAGATCGTTTTTTTAAAATTATTGAATTCCTCTGTAACCAAATATTCCAAAAATAATCAAAATCAATGCACAACTCAACCAAATCTTAGCTTCTTTGCTTTTTTCAAAACCCCAAAATTTAATCTGCAACAGCTCCTCCACAATAGTTGGACACACTCATAACTCTCCAATCACATTAAACAATTTATTCCACAACATCCAAGCAAAGGAATTGTGAATTAACTAAATGGGCATTTGACTCTCCACTTCTCATACAAGTTAAACAAACATGAGGACTCAAAAGCTTTATAAGGTCATCTCACCTCCAACATATCATTAGTAGAACTTTATAAAATATATTGTAGCCTAAATTTAGAGTCAATATTCTTATTCTAGTATAAGACCACAACGCTATAGCCAAGGATTAGAGTCAATATCATTAGTATAACGATCTATATGTTTTGGTTTTTCTAAAAACCGAAATGAACAGTGATGGAAAATTGAAAGTTCTATGTTTCGGAATATTCTGAAATGTTTTAGAATAAAAAACTCTTTTTCTGTTTTCATTTTGTTTTTGGGACATTTTCGTACAGACTTACAATTTTGGTCCTTGGCTACAACATTATTTTAAAGAAATAAACTCTTTTGTGTCAACCATGAAACCAGCATTACTATGTTCATATTTTTCTATTTTAGCGTTTTGATCCCATGTGTTATATTTATCATTTTTTATCTTTGTATTAACGTTGTTACTAGTTGATTTATAGTTTTGCAAATAAATAGTAGAGTACTTTGCACCAATCTGCCACATTGGTGGGGTTGGTATAGTTTTGTGGGTAAACGTTGAACATAAATACAACATCGACATTTTTTTCTTGAGACAATGAATTGGTCTCAATGTTAATCTGCTTTACATTTATTTGGACCTACTACCTATTCAATGGTTAAGATTGATCAAGACAGCAAATCATGTTAACCATAGTTGTCAAATCGAGTATCGAAAGGTGTATCGTCTTTTAAAAATAGTGTATCGTATCGTGTATCGTAAGATACGTGTAATTTTAATTTTTAAATAATTATTAATAAAATATATGTATATACCTTTGTAAAGAAGTCATAGACTCATAATAACATAACATTTCATTAATATTCCACCAACTATTCAAGTTCCCAACATAGTTCAGTAATATCAAAATGCAAAGACCTCTAATTCAAACTTCTAACATCAACTACTTGAATAACCTTAATATTAATCAGGAATTTTGAATTCAATTGAACAACATTAATAGCAGACTTTATTTTTTTTTTTTAAACCATAACCACTGAAACGACATTGTTTCACTAGTTAGTGATTTAAAAATAAGTCCTAGGGTAAAACGATGTCATTTCAACCCCAAAAAACCAAAAATAAAAATAAAAAAATAGAATTGTCACGTATCGGGCGTATCGTATCGTGTATCGTACGATACGGTGCAAAAAGATATAGAGACACAATACGTATCGTTTTTCAGGTATATTGTGACGTATCGTACAATATGTATCGCGTATCGTACGATACTAATAACTATGATGTCAACATTTTAAGTCTAAATAGCATCTCTCTTTTTTGTTTGAGGCATAATTCACAAATTTTCAACTCTACTCGTTGCATTGGGATTTTATATATCAAGTGCGGATCCTCTTCTGGTCTGTAGACTTTTGATTGTTTTCTTCCTGTTATCTTTGATGACTACTAAGAATGAATGAGATGTACTGATTTTGTCTTGTAAATCACTTTTCTTCGTGCGTTGTAGGCCCGACAGGTCCATCCGGATAAAAACCCCAATGATCCTCTTGCAGCTCAAAATTTTCAGGCAAGACTTCATTCCAAAATACCACTAGAAAGATCTTAAATTATGATGCCATTCTCTAGAAATATTTATACACATGTTGCCTATAGTTTCAGATTACCTCATATATCTCATGTTGCACACACACCAAAAACTGATACAAAACAAGCAAGATGAATGGAGGATAAAGACATCATATCCCAGGATGAAACACTGGGCTGAATATTCATTTGTTCATGCCTTGGGTCATTTAGAACTTTTCCTCTTGTAAAACATTGGAGCTTTTGTTTGTCAAAAAGAATTTTGGAAGAGAAAAAGATGGCTTCTATTGTACCATGAATGGTTTTATCCTCCCAGAGACGGCCTTAATGAACTTATCTTGATCAAGTTATAGATATAAAAGAGCAATGAATGCGTTTAGGATGAAATGCTTTTCTTTGAGACTTTGATGTATTTTCCTATTTTTTGTTCATCATAGGATGGATTTCTTGTCCATCTATTTTGTATACTTTGCTTTAATTGATGAAAGTGTTGTTTCCTATAAAAAAATAAAAGAGCAAAGAACTAGCTGTTTTCCGTAGAATATCTGGAATTGGTTTCTATAAGTAGGACATGTTTGTTGAAGATGCTGTAAGAACCGTGTGTTTACTTTTTGTACCTTTTTGAATCAACTGTCATTCTTTTGAGTTCAGGTTTTGGGAGAGGCTTACCAAGTATTGAGTGATCCCACCCAACGGCAGGCTTATGATGCTTATGGGAAATCAGGAATTTCGACGTCAGTTTCTTGTTCTTGTTTTCTAAAATCATTGAATACAGGGTCTTGTACCTTGAGTACTATATGAATGCAGAAGCAGGCATCAAAGTTTTTATTAAATTGATTTAGCTATTCAACCTTCAGTTTCTGATGCAAACTTGCACACTTCTTGATGCAGTGAGGCAATAATCGATCCTGCTGCAATTTTTGCAATGCTTTTTGGGAGTGAGCTTTTTGAGGAATACATTGGCCAGCTTGCCATGGCATCAATGGCTTCTTTGGATATTTTCACTGAAGGCGAAGAGTTTGATGCTAAAAAATTGCAAGAGAAAATGAGGGTATATTTTTTTGGTATTATTTAATGTATGACTATTATTATGCATGGCACTGTGATTTTATAGGAGATAAAGGTTTTGAGAGGAAATGAGGAAAATCTTGACTCCATTAACTTAAACAAGCAAATACCACCATCCTCCTTTGTGTGTACAATTCAACACAACTTAACAAAACTTTGTTTCACATATTTGGGGTTGGCTAAAAGAATCTTGGTCCATTGTGTTTTATCAAGGTTCATGTTTTATTTATAACCACAATCTATCAAATTGTTCTTTAATATCTCATTCAAAGTTAGCTTCGGTTTGCCTCTACCCCTTGCATTACCGTGAATAATGACACATTATTCTTCCTCACTGGTAAAATAATAGGTTTTCTACAAGTATGTCTAAATTGTGCAAGTCGATTCTCACTTAATTTATCTCCCGTTGATGCTATTTCTACCATTGTAAGAATTTACTGATTTTTAATTCTATGTTTTCTGGTACATCCATTTATATTGTTATTTCTGTTGCACTTAGTTTTTGAACGCGCCTCTTAATTGTCCAATCTTATGTACCATAATGTAATGTTGGTCCAATAGTTATCTTGTAGAACTTACCTTTTAAATTAAGAGATATGCATTGATCACACAGAACACCGGATGCATCTTTCCTCTTAGTCCATCATGATTTAATTCCATGATTATCATTGTCTCCAATTTACCATTCCATGGATAAATTGCTGCTTGATATTCAATTTTACTGCCTCCGTATGGCTATAAGAATGTCTATAGTTACTTAAATTTCCTTGCCTTTATTTAGTTTTATTTCTATTTATCTTGAATCCTTTTAATTCTAAGAATTTTGTCCAAATTCTAACTTATTATTAATTTTTACTTTACTTTCAGCAATTAGTACAATATCGTTGGCAAATGATACATGATGAGACTTCATCCTGGATGGTTTTAGTAAATTCGTCCGTAACAACGAATTTAAAGTGAAACCCTGGTGTACACTGATAATGATTGAAAATTCATTAATATTCCCCTCAGTTATTCTCACAAAAGTAACTCCACACTTTTACGTATTCTTAATCATATCAACATACTTACGATATTATACTTCTTAGGATCTATCATAATCCTTCTCTAAGTCTAAAAATTATATGTTGGTCTTTCTTTTTCTCGATATACCTCTCCATCAATTTCCTAAGTAAATGTATAGTTTTCATTGTTAACCACTTAGGCATAAATCAAAATTGATTCTCAAATACTGATGTTTCAAATCTTAATCATTGTTTGATCACTCTTGTCCAAAGTCTCATATTTTGACTTATTAACTTAATACCTAGATAATTTCACTTACTTTAGATATCTCATTTGTTTTTATGAATGCAACTGTAATGTTGCTCTATTATAACCTGGGCATTAAGGGGTTCGAGTTGTGAAAATAGTTTCTACACTCGCAAAGATAAGACTATGTACATCTAACTCTTTCCAAACCCCTGATAGGAATCGCTTCCTTAGGCATCACACCCAGGGTTAGAATTGCGTTGCACAACTCAAAAACATATAATTGCTGAAATTTTCTAAGAATATCTCTCTCTATTCTTTATTAAAAATATCACTAACTATATATAGAGTTATAAGTATTTCTAATCCTAAAAGGTTAGGATTCCAAAGTCTCTAGGACTGCAAAACTCCAAAAACTAACATAAACTAAAATTATGACTCTAAATTCTAGAACATCCAACACTAGAATTTGACGCAAAAGACGACCCACTGGTCGAACTATGACCCATTCCAAAAGAATCTAAAAATTACAAAAATACCTTCTGCTCTAAAAAAATTAAAAAAAAAGACCCATAAAACACTAATACTACCAAACTAACTCAAAGTAATTAAAAATAACACTCCAATTATGCTTATGCAAGCTCCCAAGTAGGCTCCGCATCATCCAACATATGCCAATTAAAGTTTGAGCCTTAGAAGCATCTTTCCCTCATCTTTTATAAACTTTATAAGGTTGTTGCCACTTGTACCCATCGTCTCTCCTCAGCTTAAAAAAACTCGGCCCCAAAGAATAAAATACATGGAACCATTCATAGAAGTCAGGTTAAGGCATTGAAACTCATTACCAGTAATCCACATATAATTAGAAAGTGGAGGCCCCTTCCATTTGATGAGATACTTTTGATAGTTGCCTCATCTAGTAGACACAAATTGATGATCAATAACATTTTCAATCTCTTTCTTCACCCATGGAGCTGGTGGTAGTTTAGCAACAATAACATCTTTAGGTTCATCATCATCATGCCTTTGATATAAAATAAGATCCTCTATATTGAAGACATTACTTATCCCCATATCTTCTGACAAGTCAAGAATATAGGCATTAGAGCTTGTTTTCTTTATAATCTTGTAAGGACCTGCAGTTTTTGAATGAAGCTTGTTGTATGCACCCTTAGGATACCTTTCGGGCCTAATACAAACCATAACCATATCTCCTTCCTTGAATTCAACAAACTTTTTCCTCAAATTAGCATGTGTTTTGTAGCTATCATTGCTTGTTGCAATCCTTTGTCGCACATTATCATGTATCTCACGCATATGTTTAGCAAAATCATCAGCCACAACACTAGGACGAGCCTCAATGGATAAGGAAATCAAATCTGTGGGTTTCCTAGGAAGTAAACCCGTTACACTCTCAAAGGGGTTGTAACCTGTAGATCGATTTATAGAGCTATTGCAAGCAAATTCTACCATAGGTACTACTTGGTCCCAATTAGCAACATGATCACCAACAAGGCAATGAAGGAAATCCCCCAAACTTCAATTAACAACCTTCGTTTACCCATCGGTTTGGGGATGGAAAGAGGAGGAAAACATCAATCTTTTATTCAGCAATTTCCATAAAGTTGTCAAAAGTAACTCATAAATTTCACATCATGGTCCGAGACAATAGTTTTAGGTAGCCCATGAAGATGAACAACTTCTTTAAAGAAAAGTTTAACAATATGGACGACATTGGAAGTCTTCGAACAAGGAACACAATGAGCCATCTTCGAATATCGATCCACCACCACAAAGATAGAATCATGACCCCGAAGGGTTCTTGGCTACCCTAGGACAAAGTCCATATTTAAGTCTTGTCATGGTTCAAGAGGAACAAATAATGGCATGTACAAAATTGTATTTTTCTTCCTTCCCTTTGATATTTAACAAGTACGACATCGAGAGACAACTGCGGCTACATCTCACTTCAAACTTGGCCAATAATAATGGTATTCAACCATAACAATGGTTTGACCAGTTGCCCCTCCGGAATGAAGTTTTCGAATCACTTGTTCACGTAGAGATGTGTTAGGCAAACAAAGACGAATTCCCTAGAAGAGATAACCATCGCGTAAGAAAAAATCTGAATATGCTGCATGCTGTCCAGCAGATTAGTATATATATTGCAAAAATCCTTGTAAGATGGGTAGTCCCTTTGAAGCAAATAAAAGCCCACCACTTGTGTAGTCATTGAGGAAAGCATAAGCACCATTCGACTTAATGCTTCAACTGTTTTATTCTCAATGCCAGCCTTATGTTTTCAACTTCTTTTGGGAATTGATATATTTAAGTTCTTCATGGTCAAAGTACAATGCAAATTCCATGGGAATGAGATAATGCTGCCAATGATGAAGTGCTTGCACCACGACATAAAATTCTTTGTTGTAAGTGGAGTACTTTTGTTTGCCTCATTCAACTTCTCGCTAAAATAAGCAATAGAATGTCCTTCTTGACTAAGTACACCTCTAATTTTCACATGTGATGTGTCTCATGCTACCTTGAACATCTTTGAAAAATCTGGAAGTCACAAAACTAGAGCTTCAGTCATTCTTTTCTTTCTCTCTTCAAAAGCTTGAGTGGCTGCCTTGGTACAATTGAAGTGCCCTTTCTTCATACAACTAGTGATTGGTGCCATGATGGTGCTTAAATTTCTAATAAAGCACCAGTAAAATGTGGCCAACCCATGAAAACTACAGATTTCATGCAAAGTAGTGGGAGTCGGTCACTCTCAAATAGTTTTCTTCACCTTGTCCGGCTTGGCTTCCACACCTTTAGAAGAAATAACAAAGCCCAAAAACACAGTTTTCGAACATATAAAGGAACACTTCTTCATGTTTATGTAGAGCTTCTCTTGACGAAGAACTCTTATTACTTGTTGGCTATGAAGTATGGATACGGATACGACGATACGACAAAATCTAAAAAAATAGAATATGGGCACGGCCAAAATACGACTATAATAAAATATATTTAATATTTTTATTATTTTCAACTAGCTTAATACTTATATATTTTGGTAGTTCTTTAACACACTAGAAAAAATTAGTAATTCTTTTTAGTTTCAAGAAAATATATATCGTATCACTATTGTATATTCACAAAGTAAAGTGACTAATTAAAGGAACTAAAACTAATATTTACCTAGTCGGTTTATTTAGAAGTATTTTTGCTAAAATCATAATGTAATAGATTTATTTTATACTCTTTTGACATGTAATTGTAGATAATATTTAAAAAACACTCATATGCCCTTGAAGTAGTATGAATTTTTATTAATATATTATATGTGGTATGTGAATTCGAAAGGAGATGTTAAAAATTCAATTCAAAAGTTATATATGTTGCTCGAACACAAAAGTATCCGTGAAGTATCATAATATTTAATTATTATCGGATACGTAGAAGGTGTATCCGATATGTATTCTCGAGTATCCGACGAGGATCGTATCTGATATGGTATTCGATACGGGTACGCCAACCTCAACGAAGTATCTGTGTTTCATAGCTTGTTGGATATGAAAGAGGTGCTCCTCCTTGGTCTTACTATAGATTAAAATATCATCAAAATAAACAACTTAAAAGCGACCAATGAATGGTTGAAGTACCTATATCATAAAATGTATGAATGTACTAGGGGCATTAAAAAGACCAAATGGCATAACTAGCCACTCATAGAGTCTATATTTTGTCTTGAAAGCAGTCTTCCACTCATCTCCGGGTCTTATGCGTATTTGATGATACCCACTCTTCAAATCTCTCTTTGAATAGATAGTAGAACCAGCCATCATGTCTAGTAGATCATCAAGGCGAGGAATAGGAAATCGATACTTGATAATAATCTTGTTAATAGCATGACTATTAAGACACATACGTCAAGTACCATCTTTCTTCGATGTAAGCAAAAGGGGGATAACACATGGACTTAAACCATGGTGAATAGAACCCTTGGACAACAACTCATCCACTTGTCTTTTTAGCTTGGCATGCTCACTTGAATTCATGTGATGTGCTGAGAGATTAGGCAATTGAACACCCAGTACAAGATCTATTGCGTGCTGGACACTACGCATGGGATGGAAACGGAAATTTAGTTCCTTAGACTCCACATCATCCAACATGTGCCAAATTAAAGCTTGAGCCTTGGAAGCATCTTTTCCTCGCCTTTTATAAACTTAATAAGGTTGTTGCCACTTGTCCCCATCACTGCCCCTTTTAAAAAAATATTCTTCTCCATTTGTTAGACATTTACATAATCGTTATAAGTTTACTCAAACATCTCAAACACTTCCAAACCTCAATCAGACCTCACTTGTATTCCATCACGTCCTACAATTTGTCCAATATTCATTTTCTTTAACGTTGTTCTTTACTTTAGGCAGCCTAATTCAACGTAAAACTCATATTTGCTAATCTCTGAATGGTGGTTTTATTCTGTCATTTTCATTCTAACAACTGCTAAAAGGAATTTTTTCATCTTTCTTGATTTCATCATTTTGTACAAAGATCCTTGAGTCTTTTTTTGTCACTTTCTTTTTGTTTTTATTGTAGTTTGAAAATCGTTTTATTCCTTATCTAATGGTGCATCTCTTTCTTATTCTTTTGGAACCTTTATGGAAATTCTTGTAATAAATCCTAGTTTCATCTCCTAAATTTCTTCTTGCTTATTTAGCATCTAATCCCTAAATAAGGTTATTTTTTTCTCCTCTCAATTTTTCGTGTCTAGTTTGTGGATCTTTAATATCTTTTATTAGTTTTAAATGATTGCAAACCTTTAATAAGCAAGGATCGAAATTTCATTTTGAAATAGTCAAAACATATCTTTCGATTTCCAAGGAGATAAAAATGAATCAGTGGTTGAATGCAAATTTCAGCTCGAGTTGTTGTAGAATATTTGAAGCTGATCCGGAATGTTTTGTGGTGTTTCAAGATGTTTTAGTATATTTTGGCTTATATTTCAGAATATTTTGGAGATAAATTCTCAAATCTTTTATCTGTTTTCGTTCTGTTTTCAAAACATTTTTGTTTTCTAGATAATCGAAATAATGCGCCGAAACAAAATTTTGATCCTCGCTAATATGGTAATATCATTATAGTATGTTGTGTGGTTAAGCTCTATCCTGGAATGATCTTAAGGTCGTTGCATAATAAACGATCTACTTTTCTAGCTAGGAAAAAAATTATGTGACTCCTATTAAAACCACTCTTAATGATTGTTAAATATTCGTCTCTTTGTAAAATAGTTGTTTGCTATCATGGGATTATATGTTGTTGCAAAATTTAAGACAGCTTTCTCAACTTTTTTTTTTTATCTCTACACTGTTGTCCACCATCGACCGTCCCATATCCTCTCCGATCTTCTCCAATATGACTATTAAAGTCTCCTCCAGTGTATACTCTCAGTCTACAAGTGTTTCTCGCTTTAATTCATTCAGATGGTCCCAAATTGAGTTTTAATATGTTTATCCAATCCCACATAGGTTTCTGTAAGCACATTGTAATTGGTTTTTCTCCTAATCATGGTTTCAAACTAGCTTCATTTATTTACCGTTCCTATATTTTAAGTCACTAGCCTAATTATCCTTGCACGTTTGAAACATTGGGGTGCAGCCTAGAATGTACCGCTATATTTTAGGATTCATGTTCATTATGGATCTGGCAAGTTTTATGCGATGTCATTAATCTAACGCAACCCTCCTCTTTCTTGTGTACTAGCTTATTTACTTTTATTGTCTTTCATTACCATGAATGGTTTCCTTTTATCGTCTTTGACCTCTTTTTTGGTTCTCATTTAGCTGTTTTGCATCCCTTAACCAGGCCACTGAGTATGCACTATTGACCTTTAGTTTAGTTGCAAGAATATGTGTTGTGTCATTCTCCACCTGCTGTGCTGTAAGAGCAGTGGTTGGATCTGCAGGAGATGATAGTATGCATACTCAAAAAATTCAGGGTTATTTGACAGAAATGGTTTGTATATCTCCAAATATTCTCTTAGGTAATATGCTAAAACTCACTTGATGATAGCCACAATAATGATATATAAATGGCCTTTATGATATTTTGAGGGACATTTTCTTTTGACGGAATTTTCTTATTTGAATAATCTTGCTGCCAGACCCTAATGCGGCTGAGATTCCTTCATTTGTTTGGGGAGTGCACACATGCATGTGACAAACACAAAATGATGCTCAGGCACCAACTGGTATTTGGAGTTCAGATTCGTCAAAGCATGAAGGATGTTAGTTTTTACTAAAATTACAGGGAATTCCAAATGTATTTTGGTTATCTAGATTTGTAGGGCACGGGGGTACAAATTTCACTCTATCGCTTGAACAAACTTGAAGAAAAAAGAAAGAAAAAATTATGAAATCACGATTTGGATCCTCAAGGACCCTATTTGCTTCTTGGTTTTAGATGTTGGTTTCATTTGATCATCTCATGGTTGAGGGTATATAATTAGAATTAGCTTCGACGTAAGTAAGTTCGAAGAAATTTTTTATTGCATTTAGGACTAGACAAGTAATGCAATTTTGAAGAACTATATTGCCGCCATGGAAGGTTACTTTGTAGTCAATCCCCCACAAGAGATCTTTTATGGACTCATAGGTTTTCTTAATTCTTGGTTATTGTTTGTGTCATTTCTAGAAATGAAATTATTTAGTTGAGAGGCAATACCATTGGGGCTGATGGAACTATTAACTTTTTAATAAGCCATAAGAACTGATGCGTTGTGTAAATTCCTTTTTACTGCAGGTTGTTCAGAAAGAAAGAGAAGAGAAGCTTACTGAAATCCTGAAAGATCGCCTTAATCTGTATGTTCAAGGAAACAAAGAGGACTTTAGTAATCATGCTGAAGGTGAAGTATCAAGGCTCTCCAATGCAGGTAAAATGTTATCATTTTTCTCTCAGTGCTTCCTTGTAGGTCCCAATCAATGCTACTAGCTTTGGCATGAAATATGGGGTTCTTGAATCTTGACCAGTTTTCTCTTTATAGATATTCAAACACCTTCTTGGACTCTTTGAAACTTCTGTCAATAGGAGCTGATTCGTCTGTATTCATGGAAAAAAATAAGCAATGATGGTATTGCTTACATAGGGTGCTGGAAGGTGTGGATTAGATACAAGTCTAAACTTTCAAAGTGGCAATTCAGTCTCGGTTCGCGCAAGTGATAGCTTGAGTACTTTATCATTGAACATGCCTGTGTCTTATCAGATTTTCTTTTTGAATCTTCTTCTCTATTTGTGTGACCTTATTCTTCTTGTTGCTCTTAATTGTTTCCCTCACCTAATGGCAACCTTAGGTTTCTCTTATTTTACGTAAACCTCTTGAGTATAGACATTTAACTATGAGAGAAAAAATTTCTGGATCCCAGATTGATATGTGCTTCAGTACCAGGCACGGCCAATTGCAACCAAAGGGAGGGATGGCCGAAATTATGTCAAACTATTAAAAAAATGGAATTGCTTATGTTACTCTTGGTGGCAGAATATTATTGGGTTATAGTCATGTGGCATGTTTAGTTTTTGATGGTATAGTGATCAAAGTTCTTAGGAACTTCGTACAGAGTTTTTGGCTAAAAGGGTGTGAATGTTGAGTATCGTAAGATGTTTTGCGGCTCTACCTTCAGGTCCTATAATTGGTGCTAAGGCAGTTGAAAAGAAGACTATGGGATGGGAGGAAAGAAGGTTGGGCTCAGTTGGTGGCTTTGGTAATGGTAATTCCTGTGAGGAAGCTGTTGTGACTCCTTTGGAATGGAGGCTATTGGTGGCAGAGGCGAATGGATGTCTCTGGCTGGGAAGAGCCTGGCTGTTTGGGAGGGCAGTCTAATGGTGGTGGAGGGGGCTGTTACTTCATAAAATGCTAGGAGGGAGTTGATGTTGTCCCCCTTGGGACATAAGGTATTACAAGGTTGATGCTTGAATTAAAAAAAAGAATTAGAGGATTTGGTGGTTCTAAGGGGTCTGTCGGAAGGGTTAATGAAGGAAAACTTGACCTTCAGAAAGTCTCAAAAAAATAAGGAAATTTTGGACAGAGGGGAAGAGATTAGAAGCAATGAAGTGATGCCTGGCTCATGGAGAGCAAGGATATTGAAGAAGCTGACAAGTAAATTTACGAGAAGAGCAGAGAGGAGGTTAGATGTAGTTTTTGCAAGGAGGGGGAAGTAGCAGTTTCCTTATGGAAGTTTTGGCTTATATGGATTCCCAACAAATCAGGGTTAGTCTGTAAATTGGATATTGAGAGGTTTTACAGAATCGATATTTGTTATTGTTTTACAAGTTAGAGAAAATGGACTTTTTTGGGGCAAGGAGAGGAGATGGATTACACTTGCTTTTTGTAATATCAAATTCTTCCAGTTTTTTGGTCGAACAGTTCTTCGGGGGTCTTTTCCTCAAACGCAAGGACTCCTTGTTCCCTTTCCTGTTTGTTTTGTTGTAAAAGCATCAAATGAGTTGGTTAGGGCATTACATGGAAGCATGTTGAGTGGCTTGATTTGGTACCATGGTGGCATGATGCCTAATGTTGGCAAAAGCAAGTAGCAAGTTCATGTTAAAAAGAAGAGTGGCAACCAGGCGGGTGAACTCGGGTGAAACTGAAACAATCATAAAGAGAGATATATAGCCAGTGGTTACAAATAGAAAGGGAGAAGAAAATATTGGACATAAGAATTACAAGAGGGTAGGGGAGAGAGTAAAGCCCTTGTCAGTTACATCTTCGTAGAATGATAACACATTTATAGAAGCCTCTTGGGAGTCTGTCTACCTATTATAACATCTATCTTGGGAGTCCGTCTACCTATTATAACATCTAATAGGGTTTCTACTCTTTTCCTGAAACCTATGAACTTTCTAGAAATAAAGGATTAGGACTGACAAAATGTCATGCCCCGAACCTGACCTCTTAGGTCTGGTGCGTGAACTAAAATACACCAAGCATAAAAATATTTTCAGTGTAACCTATTCAAAGGAACATCAGTCAAAAGAAAACCAAAAGACTTCCAATACAACAATCAGAATACAAAATTTGGGATTGTAATAATAAGCTACTCTTTACAAAGAGATTCAAAAAAAAAAGCATATTGTGAAATAATCCACTTATTTAACCTTAATCGAGACCACTAGATAGGAAGACTTGAATATTAAGAACAATTTCCTCAAATCTCATCAACATCAGACACTATTTAACCAATCCATTCTTTGGTGAAGTGAGTTTCTCACTGTTTCTCTCCTTTTCAAACCCTATTCTTTCTCCTTTGTTTTCATTCTTCTTCCACATTTTTATTCCACATTATGCTGTTTTTAACTCTCCCTTGCTTTTCCCTCTCTTACTTTTTCTTATGCCAGTTCAAGTATAGCTGGTCTTATGGCTATTCTATAGAATTTTTACTTTAACCAAAAGTGTATGCACCTATCACAACAGCCTTAATTATATGAGTAACATTGTCACAAATCTCGCAATCTCTGTGGATAATTGACCCCAAATATCGAAAGTATTCACTCTTCAGTATCTCTTGATCCTCAATCTTTACCACTTCTCAATTTGGATTCCCCTTTTTTTAAAGAGAGTCTATATCTCACACCAAATAATTAGGACCACCCAAGGTTGGTTTATATACTTGAGGAACCACTCTACTCATTGTCAATTGGTTTTGAGTTTGATGCTTTAATACTTTTTACTAAAGTTACATTTCATATATTCAGTTTTACTATTACTTATTTTAAATCCTTTTGAGTCTAAAGCCTCCCTCCAAACTTCTAGTTTATGATTAAGTCCTTTATTACTTTGCTTCTATTCCTGTGACGGCAGTTAGTAGTAGCTTACGTAGCCAACTAAGTAAGGTTTTGACCTGTTCCTGCAGTGCTTCAAACATTACAATCGTTGCATATTTGCCCGTGACCATGATTTCACTTTTTCCTATTGTAAACGTGTTTTTTGCAACGCAAATACTCAAATCACTTATTACGTACCCAACGCAATAAGTTTTGATACCACTTTGCTGCAAATATTGAGGATTTATATTCATAAGATACAAACAAACAGAAACCTTATTATGACACCGTCCAGATTTGAAAATTAGCAAGAACCAATGGCTTTTGCTTGCCTGTCACACGTATAGCTGTGACAGAGGGCTGTGAGGTTGACTCCTAGAAACCCAAGTCTCCAAATCTTTAGAACAATCCGTAGCTCTTGACTCAATTCTTCTCGACTCTTCAAAATTTCATAGGGAGAGACTCCTGGCATCTATTTATACCAACTCGAATGCTTCCATCCAAAGAGCTACATAATTCCCACAACTTGACCTTTGTTACAAAAGCACCCCTAAACCTGGTTTTAATCAACTCACCAAAGGCACACATATTAGTATCTCTCTAGTCTCTACGTGTATACTTAGTTTGTATCAACTAGGGTAATGAAGACTTTCCACAATAGTTTTGTTGGTTTTGTTGCATTTTTCCAATGATATGCTACAACAGCAAGATATTTTTTTCTGATTCCTTTCATCTTCTGTTTCCTCAGCTTATGGTGTTGATATGTTGAATACAATTGGCTACATATATGCAAGACAGGCAGCTAAAGAGCTTGGGAAGAAGGCGATATATTTGGGTGTGCCATTTATTGCTGAGTGGTTCAGAAATAAAGGTCATTTCATTAAATCCCAAGTTACAGCAGCAACAGGTTTGTGAATAATTCTGGCTTCAATCAAAAGATGTGCAGCTACCATTTTTGGGTTTCTCTTTTCTTTTTCTCAAATTACGTTCACACATTAGCATCTGTCGTTGTTTATGATTCACATGTGCATCCGAACTAGTTTGAAGCTTCCACATGTTGGTGCCATGGTAAAATATTGTATAGGGGCTCTCTGAGTCTCTCAAGGCTTGTGGGATCTGCATTGGTTCTCTTACTTATGCTCATATAGTGGTTCCAACTTCCACATGTACTTATCAATGAATATTTTGGTTTCTCTCATTCTGGATATGTGTTATTCTGTGGTTGAATTATCTCGCGTCTTTCTTTAGCTTTCCTTTTTCTCCTGGTAAACAGCTTTCCGGAGTAGTTCCTTAAAATGTTTGTAATAGGTTGATCATGCATAACAAGTTGCATTTGACACTTACGATAGTCAATCAGCTGTTCTGACGTCTGTTGTATAAGCAGTGCATTGTTGGGTTGTGTTACGGCTAGCATGGGCCTTGATTTTCTTGTTGCCTCTAGTCATGTCTTCTTGGATGTTTACTTTAATGAGTTCTTCGCAATAGGATTCTGCTGTTGCACATCGTAATGTATCCTTTGGGGCTGATGTTAATGAGTACTTCACAATAGGTTGCTGCTTATGATGAGAGCTGTGCAGTCTGCTGTAACTGTTGTTACTTTTTTTACCCTAAAAGTTTTGTTTTTTTTGTTATAGGTGCAATTGCTTTGATACAGCTGCAAGAGGATATGAAACGTCAGCTCAGTGCCGAAGGAAACTACACCGAAGAAGAACTTGAGGAATACATGCAGTCTCACAAGAAGCTAATGATTGATTCCCTATGGAAGCTTAATGTAGCTGATATTGAAGCCACCGTTTCCCGTGTTTGTCAGATGGTTGGTTAAAATTCCTTTTTTTTTTTTTTGCTATCAATATGCCTGGTACTTGATCTTCTCTTATGGTAATAATCAGTGGTCTGGATCAGGTTCTTCAAGACAACAATGCAAAAAAGGAAGAGTTACGTGCACGAGCGAAGGGGTTAAAAACTCTTGGCAAAATTTTTCAGGTTCTGTCTCCTCCCCTATATTTTTCAAATATTTTATGGCTTATAATTTCCTTTTTTTATTGAAATACCTGATATTTGTGAAACCACAATATGTATTTAGAGAGTTAAGTCAGCCAATGGGAGTGAAAGTGAAAATCTGCCGAACAGTCCTGTCCATAAACTGGATGGAAGTGAATCCAGTTATGATGCTTGTTCTCTGAATACATCAGCAAAATCTTCGAACACTGAAGAGACTTCATACACTGAAGAGACTTCATACACTGCATTTGCATTACAGGTACCTTTTTTTGTTTCTTTTTCTCTCTCAGTTTCCCTCTCTTGCTCTCCCTCTCTCTTCCCCTCATCCCCAGACATATACTGCCATGGATTGGCAGATAGAACCCAATGAATTCAACTAGCAGTTGATATGAGAGTCTCAATTAGCTGCCAACAGACTATTTTTATCTTTTATGTCAATATTATGTTAAGCTGTGGGAAATATATTGGTTTATATGATATTTGGGTTGGTTACCTGGGAGATGGTGTAGCCTTTGCATGTACCAATATGATTGGCTTTGGAAGCGTAGGAGAAAGACCGGGAATTTTTGGTCAAAAGGGAAGTGCACGTGGTAGTTTTCTTAGGTCTGCTAACGAACTTCCAGTCAATCTTAATTCTTAAAGAAAATTAGCCAATCTTCACCGTCGGATCTTGAAGATCCCTATTACACAAGCTTTTCATAAACAGCACCCAGCACAACATCCAATATAGGCGCTACAACTCTGGGTTTCTTAAAGTTGTGATGGGTGCTAAATATCAAGTCAAAATGTGATGTTGACTAGACAGACTAAGGTGAAAAATCAAAAGAAATATTTATAATGTAGTGGCCGGATTGTTAAAAAAGGACACGACAAAAATGTTGTTGAGAGGTGTAAGATTAACTTAGACTTTCACCACTTGTGAACTATTTTCCTCTTACCTAATTTATTAACCTTTACACAGCGTGGTTCAAAGTATCGTCCGATACTAATACGAGTAGTATCTGATTCGGCATCTTCTGAGACGATACCGTTACATGATATGTATAAATCCCGAGTCTCGGATAACTAGGTTTAGTCGTCCGAGTTGTATCCGAGTCAATCCCGAGTCGTCAAGTTATTATCACCGAATCAGCCGATAAGGTTACGCGACGTCGCACTATGACTTGAACTTTTAGTCATGTTCAATATTTTCTTTTAGGTCGTATCACCATATACTGTGACACCGCGACCGATGTGTTTCAGAGTTCTCTGAATCGATGGTCAATTCTGCAACCTTGAACCATGTTCAACGCAGAGGAAATAAAAGACTGCTGGTTTCCTGGAAATCTTCCAGTTAGAACAAGAGACTACTATCATCAATGCATTAACATCAGAATGTGTAAACTTTTGCTTACAGTTTTTCATTGGTAATGTAATCATCTTAGAGTCTGAGATTACTAATTGCAGAAAGGAAACCGAAAGAGAAAAGATCATTACCTTGAAAAAGAAGATAACTTATTTTTGTTTTATTGTTTCAATAAGAAATGGAGTTAGTAAAGGAAATAACTAATAATTTTAAATCCTTATATTTTCTGTTTGAGTAGAAAAGCTGTGCTTATTTGCCCACTCGCACACATCACGTGTCTACAACTTGCTATGACATGACAGACTATGATTGTGAATTTTTTTTCTTTCGTGATTATTGATAGTTCCCAAGTATTTTGCTTATGATGAAAAGTTAAAAAGGAAACAGTTCATCTCCCCTTCTATCACAATTTACTCTTTACTCTATAAATTTTTTTCTTTATTGTTGCTGCTCATTAACTTCCATACAATTTGGACCTTCTAGAGCCCGTATGTGGAAGCTCCCCAATTTGCAGGATCTCAATTCAACTATAACTTCCCCATACCAACAGCACCACCTGGTGCTCAGAAACATCGTTAAACATACAGGAGTGTGGACAACTTCAAAGCATGTGATTTATTATGCCTGTTGTATGTATCATTGTCATGGGTGTCATCTTGAGGAGCTTGAGTTTTCCATTTGTTGAATATGTGTTCGCAAACAGTATGGTAGAAAGTACATGCCACCCCACTTGAGCAAGTATGCTGATGTATTTATGGGATACAGAGATTAGTGCTGAAAGAGAGCAAAAGAGAAATGTTGGAAGTTGTACCTTTCATCATCAATAGTTGGCCAAGGGTGGGCTTCCTTGTAATGAATGTTCCATTTTGTTGGAGTGGCATCTTCTCAATCCAGTGCTGGACTCTGTACATTTTAGTTCAATTGCCTTTTGCCTTAAATTGAAATGATTAGTGTCAAATTGCTTGGTTCAACAAAGCAACTCAGATATTACATGAGACAGGGATGGAAGGGTTAGAATTTTGAAAACCCCCGCTATTCTGGACACTGTTTGAATGATACTTCTCTCCCCTCAATGGATGGCCCTATGAAATTTAGGAGTCTTGCACTGGCTGGTTCCTTCCTAAGAAGATATTGTGTCGTTTAAAGTGCTTGACTTGCTTCATTCGAGTAGGGAAGAAAAAGTAGAAACATAAACGACTGTTATTATGTGCAGGAGAGTGAGAGGAGGCAGTTGCGCAATAGACGCAAAAAATTAAGGCATTGTCCAAAATAGAGGGCTAATATGCACAGCTGATGTTATAAAGAACTAAGAAAAAGAAGGCGTGTGCCATGAGGAATCGAATTTTCTGCAACTTCACTATCGGCTGGAGAAATTCTCTACGTCTCTTGGATCCTTTTTTTTTTTTTTTAAGGAAAGCATTCCTTCAATACTTTGTCATCAATTAATTTTTGTTTTTTTGTGGACCTTTGTTAGTCAGAGTTAAAAATAGCCTTCACATATATGTTTACCTGATATAGCATAACTTTTGTCTTCATCATTAATTGGAATTAAAAATTGGATTAAAAAAAGCTCTTTTAGTCTGTTCAAAAAAAAAAAATTTAAAAGGGTTAATTGCACTAGAGGTCTCTAAAGTATGAAGTTTATCTCATTTTGGTCCCTTAATGTTTTAATTGTATCATTTTGGTACTTAAAGTATTGAATATGTTTTTATATGATTTTTCAAGCAGACAGCGTTCAGATTGCTAACAATTTTTTATCATAAATTTATCGTGTAATACCTAAATATGAATAAAAAATAATTTTGATATCTCTTAAACAAAATTTGAGTAGTTCTTGACAAAAAAATGTGTAATATGAATAGTTTTTGACCAAAAATTGGATAGTTCATTATCAAAATTGTGTAACTTAGGTAGTTATTTAACCAAAATTTGAGTAAAAATTTGGTCAAGAGTTATTCAGATATTTTTTTGTCCATATTTAAGTAACATGTAACAAATTTACGATAAAAAATCGTTAACAATATGGACACTGTCTATTTGTTTAAAGGACTATATATAAACATATTTACTTTCCGAAAAAAAAAAAAAACATATTTAATATTTTAGGGACCAAAATAATACAATTGAAACAATGGAAACTAAAATAATACAAACTCCATATTTTAGAACCTCTGGTACAATTAATCCGAACTAAAACATAAGAATTATAGACGGTACAAGCAATTAAAGTTGGAGGAGAGAATGAATTCGAATCAAAACAAAAGTGGAAAAGGTATACTATTAATTAAGGGAGAGGTTGAGTTTGTTGTATACCAATAAAATGATTATAATACTCATAAAATATCTATAATTACCTCCTATGACTCCCCTCGTAAAATAAGACTATTTTTATTTATTTATTTCTAAATGACTACCCATAACCACCTATAATCTTTTCTTTAAGCACGTTTAATTACCTATATTTTTTTATCTAATCGTATTTAACCATTTATATTGTTCTATTCTAATATTTTACCCTACTCATATCTTCGTTTTTTTGTTAGTTTATACACGAGTACCGTGTGTGCAAAAACTCAGTAAAAATAATTTTTTCACTTTTTCTTGATACAATGACAATTTAAATTCAAAAGATAACAAATATTTATATTTGGGACAATGTGAAATAGGTAGGGCTATTTTTACCCCATAAATTTTTATTCCTTCTCTATTTAATTTCTCGTTATCAAATTATTAAGCCTACTTTTTTTATACCCACCCCATTAATAACTAAGTTCACTTCATGTTACATATATTGTATCTCACTCATTCGATATACACTCCTTTAATGAAAGAAGTCATCATAAAAAAAAAAAAAAAAGAATTACACCTAGACCTCCTGAGGTTTGTCACTTAATCACTCAGACCCCATGACATTTGAAATATTACACACAGATCCCCTGAGGTTTGTACGCGCGTAACACTTAGGCCCCTGCTTTAAATATATCAGTTAATAAATTATAATTAGACCCCCATGAAGTTTGTGGGTATATAATATTTAGACCCCTTAAGTTTAAAATATTATATTTAGACAAAAAATACTGCAATCAAAGATAAAATATCAAATATTTTAAATTTTACAACCAAAATTCATGTTCTATTGTATCATTTATTGAAATAAATTCAAAAATAAAAATTCAATTTTTTTCTTAAAAAATCGTAATTAGTATACAATTATATTATCTATTGGAAAATAATTTAGTCATTTAAACGACCAAATTAAAATACCAATTAAAGTTAAAAGATATTGTGTGCATTACAGTTCGATCCCTTGTTTAATTTTTTAGTTTTATTCTAATAGATAGTATAATTATATACTAACTATGATTTTTTTTTTAAAAACTAGACTTGTATTTTTGATTTTATTTCAATAAATGACATAATAGAACATGAATTTTGGATGTAAAATTCATGTTCTATTATGAATGACTTAAACCTTTTTTTTGATTTTTTAGTTTTATTCCAATAGATACTATAATTGTATACTAATTACGATTTTTTAAGAAAAAATTAAATTTTTAATTTTTAATTTTATTTCAATAAATGATACAATAGAATATAAATTTTGGTTGTAAAATTTAAAATATTTAATATTCTATATTTGATTGAAATATTTTTTGTCTAAGTATAATATTTTAAACTTAAGGGGTCTAAGTATTATATACTTACAAACTTCAGGGGGTCTAAGTGTAATTAATTAACTGATATATTTACACCAAGAGTCTAAGTGTTACGCGCGTACAAATTTCAGGGTGTCTGTGTGTAATATTTCAAATATCAGAGGGTCTGAGTGATTAAGTGACAAACCTCAGAGGGTCTGGGTGTAATTCTCCCAAAAAAATAATAAAATAAGACAATTAGTTTGAATGCATAAATATATTTACGAAACAAGAAAAAAAAAACAACTAAGCAAAAAAAAAACAACTAAAAATGAAATAAGTAAAAAAACCAAGCATGTTGCAACAAGAAAAAAGAAAAGAACGAAATTTAAAAAAGAAAGAAAGTAGTAGACCGAAACAAGAAAAAAAAAAAAAAAACGAAATAAGGAAAAAAAAGAAAGAAAAAAGCAAATCGAAAACAAGAAGGAAAAAAACAACTAAGAAAAGATTAAAGGAACAAGTAAAATTATAATACGTAAAATTGAAATATGAAAAAAAAAATAAACATTAAGCACAGACAAAAAATCGAAAAAAAAAAAATAACAAGTATAGATGCAAAACTTTAATAAGATAAAAAAATAAAAAAATAATCTGAAAGAAAACATATATATATACTAGTTATTGCCTGCCTGAAGGCACAGAGTAATAAAAAATGGTAAACAATAAACATATTTGTATTCATATCCAAAATCAAATCACAAACATAGAAAAGAGATAAAGAAATTTAAGCATCGGCTTTTAGTGGAGGTGAGAGATGGTGGGCGGCAGTGGTGGTGATAAGAGACGGTGATGGTTGTAGTGGGTGGCAATGACTGTGGTGGCGGTGAAGGTGGCGGTGGTGGTGGTGGTAGTGGTAGTGGTAGTGGTGGGGCGATTTCATACACTATTTTTTTTTTTTAAAGTACTTATGATAAATAATTTCTAGAAGTACTTTTAAAAAGTGGTTCCAAACACACCCTTATGGGCCTATTTTTTCTATTAAATTTAGGGTGTTAATATTAGCCGTTAGATTAACTTTAAAGTAAAATTTAAAACGATCTGAACCGCGAAAAGCAAAAGTCATTTTGTTTATTTTTGAAATTTGAATTGTAAGCTACTTTATTATATAAATATATATATATAATATATATACTAGTTATTGCATGTGCCTGAAGGCACATAGTAATAAAAAATAGTAAACAATAAATATATTTGTATTCATATCCAAAATCAAATCACAAACATAGAGAAGAGATAAAAGAATTTAAGCATCGGTTTGTAGTAGGGGTGAGAGGTGGTGGGCGATAGTGGTGATGATAAGAGACGGTGATGGTTGTGGTGGGTGGCAATGACTGTGATGGCAGTGGTGGTGGCGACGATGGCGGCGGCGACGGTGGTGACGGCAGTGGTGGTGGCTGTGGTGGTGGCGGTGGTGGTGGTGGTGGTGGCGGCGGTGGTCGTAGAGGTAGTGGTGGGACAGTTTCAAACACTATTTTTTTTTTTTTAAGTATTTATGAGAAATAATTTCTAGAAGTATTTTTAAAAAGTCACTGCAAACACACCCTTAGGGGCCTATTTTCCTATTAAATTTAGGGTGTTAATATTAGCCGTTAGATTAATTTTAAAGTAAAATTTAAAGTGATCTCAACCGCGAATAGCAAAAGTCATTTTGTTTATCTTTTAAGATTTGAATTGTAAGCTATTTTATTATATAGATATTCTAAATAAAAATTTATTAATCAAAATATACGGAGCGGACCTAAAACACATACTGCTTCACAAAATAATTTATACCTTCCGAATAAGTAGAATGTGCAACGTTCGAATGACAAAATCTTGTAAAATCTACTGACTGATTGGGGAGAGAGGGAGAGAATGGGGTGAATTTGAAGGTGAAGCGGCGAAGGTGGGAGAATTGGGGAATAGATGAGAGAGAGAGAGAGCGTGAAACATCAAACATCGAGTCTCTTTGTGAACTTTCTGACGCCTCTTCCCTAATTCCAGATCTTCACTCTCTCTCCCCCTTAGAAATTCCCGTACACATACACACTCCTCTGCCCACAGGTACAGGACAAATGAGAAAATAAAAGGAGTGATTTTTTAAAAGAGAAGATAAACCTTTCTGAATCTTTCATCGTCATCGTCGGTTGTCTCCAGCGTCGTCTTCTAAATTGGTTCTCATTATCTTCACCACCGTTAGCATAATTTCCTCTCCGCTCCATCTCTCTGGTTTTTGCTCGAGGGCGGATTTTGCCCTGTTTTACCTGCTGCTACTGTCTGATCTGAATTATCAGTGAGAGAAGAAGATAAGATTAAAATGGAGGGCGAAAAGAAACCGTCGGCATTGTCGAATGTCGGTGCGTGGGCGATGAACGTCGTCAGTTCTGTGGGAATCATCATGGCTAACAAGCAGCTCATGTCCACCAATGGTTATGCTTTTGGCTTCGGTCAGTGTCTTTTTCTTTCTCGTGGATCTAATCCCCTCTGTGTTCTTGCGTGTTGACACCTTTCCGTCTTCTGCCTGTTTTGATGTTTCGTTAATTCTAGCTTTAGTTAATTTTGTGATGCAATTATGGGCTGGTTTTCTTTTATGGTGTATAGAGTGCTGCAGTTCCTTCTCGTGGATCTAATCCCCTCTGTGTTCTTGCGTGTTGGCACCTTTCCGTCTTCTGCCTGTTTTGATGTTTCGTTAATTCTAGCTTTAGTCAATTTTGTGATGCAATTATGGGCTGGTTTTCTTTTATGTTGTATAGAGTGCTGCAGTTCCTTCGTTATAGATCGATTCCCTCTCTTGTTTCAGCTAACTGAACCTTTGGTAGAACTCACTGCAAAAAATCAAATAAAGGAGGCTGATCAGAGTGCTGCTTGAGTGTTAACTGGGGAATTTGTTTTCAGTTCTGATCTGGTTCTCGATTGATAAACTGCCTCCACATTTACTAAGAACACCCGCCCTGTCTTTGCATTTGTTTATCACTTAATACTAACGGTTCACGTCAGAAATCATCGTCGTAGTGGTATTTATTCTTAACTCATGCTCTCTAGAGCAGCTGCTATATGGTCCTAATGACAGAAATCCGTTGCTCTACTGTTCTTGTCCCAAGCCAATTTTCCTTCATTGGAATCAGTTTCTCATGTTGTCCACCGTACTTTGGTATCATCATTCCGCTGATTTGTCTAACTCAACATTTGAATTGCACGCGGATGGGATCAATAAATTGCAATTGCAAAACAGGAAAGTAGAACAAGATTCTTCGGAAAGGGTTTCATTGATCATTTTCGTAATGGTATTGATGCAATTAAATACAACGGGACACACTTTATGAGAAACATGCGCCTTCATAGTGATACTTTTTATATTCTTGGAAATTTGTATTTGTTACATTTAGCTTATTTTGCATGACACGTTGAAATCAAATGACTTAGAAATTTAATAATCAAGCATATTCACCAATATATAGTGCAACATATGAAACCATGGCCAGTTCCATCGTTTGTTATTGTCGTCTTCCTGTTCGTATAGAACTGAGCCGGCTGATCCAGATGATTACTGTTTTTAAAAGCTCAACTTCCTCTGTGCTGGTATAACTGGGTTTGTTGTGCTTTATATCATTCAGTTAGCTTCTCCCCACAGTTCCCTACTTTTCCCTCATCAGTGTTTTTGAATATTCACGAGGATCTTGCAAGAAGATAGTGTGGTATGAGTTCCTTTTTGTCTTTTCAATATTTTCCATAGCATATGAATGCTGAAGATTTGTGGTCAGATTGCACATTCAACTTTTTCAGCACTTTTCTGCACAAAATATGCTGCTTAAAGAACTTGCCATTTATTGATTAATCTGACATGAGCGCATCGTATAATTAGCGAAATGGATGCTTCCAGCAATCACGTTGTTGACTCAGTTCTACTTTGGGTGCATTTCTAGTTTTTATTTGTTAAAAAACTAAACATGAGATTGCTCTTGTCAGTGTACTGTAAATGGGCGAGTTGTTTGGTAATCTCAATTATTTTGATATTAAATACTGAAGAAGCAGGGAAAGCAGGACCAGTAGTAGTATAGGTGCTGTATTGGCAAACATGGTAAAGGTAATGATGTCTGGGCCCTGTGTACGAGAAAGAGGAGACAAACGCAACCCTCTTTGCAGTTGTACACAAAGTTCTCCATGTATCTTGGACTGTCTTATTACACCAAGTGCTGACTGGCCCATGGAAATGATGCTTCGACAACCTATCCCATTCATCTCAAAAATAAAACACCCGTCACCAAACTCTTTTACGTCCTATCCTGATGTTAAACTTTGTCTTTATTAAAAATAAACCAGACAACCATTTCTATTTTCTTGATTTTGCAAGCTACTTTCGTTGTAGTACAATTAGATAAAGAGAATTCTACGTGAAAACTTCATCTCAAAATATGGGGGTGCTGGTGCACGAGGCTCCTGCACTGTGGGGTTGGGGGAGGGTGAGATATACGTTGCTTTACCCTACATGTAGAGAGAGACTGTTTCTGCGACTCGAACCTTTGATATGAAGAAGAATAATTTGAAGAAAATGAAATCTAAGAAAGAGGAAAGAGTGGTAAGAAATAATTATCAGGAAGAAAATAAGAAAAAAAAGAGATTTGTACATGAGATAGCCTGAGAGATTTCGTTTCACAGTGACAAACCATCTCGTGAGTATTTACTTTCCCATGTTCTTCTTTAAATGTGCTATTTGTTTATAGAATAGTGTATCAAATTATCAATCTTCATAAACAGACTACATAAAAAAATAAATGAGAATGAAATCGGAAGAAAATGAAATTCAAGAGAAAGAGGAAAGAGTATAAAATAAATAATTATCAAAATCAGAAAAATTACCAGGAAGAAAAAAAGAAATCAAATGAGAATCATACCTGAAATCGCCAACGAGATTTCCTTTCCCAGTGACAAACCATCTGGTGAGTATTTACTTTTCCATTTTCTTCTTTAAATGTTCCTTTTCTTTCTGGAATAATATGTCAACCTTCAGAAACAAGCAACAGATACAAACTAAGTCGAAGATCAAAGTCAAATCTCTCGGAGCCCGACTAAACAACACTTCACTTATCATTTTAAATTTATCTTAATAGTGACACAACAGTAACATCACGACACATCTTTTTGCTTTTCCTTTTTTAGGTTGATAAGCCAGAATAATCATTTTATACAACTATCTGTATGTGCACCAAGGAGTGTTGATTCAGTGAGGAGGTATAAAGTAAGCCGTAAACCAAAATCACAGATTTATGCTGTCTCTGTTTGCATTGGAGGACAGTTGCTGAAGTGGTTTTTAGGAAAAGCAGATATCTTTTGTCCAAATTTATGGTGTCTGAACAGTGACAAGATTCTCATGTGGGGTATATGTTTCACTGATCAATCTCTCAGACACTTGGGAAACCTTGTGCTTGTATATCTCTGTACCTTCAAAATGTAATTAGTTAACTTTCATGTTCTTCTAATTGTTCTGGGTTTGGATATTTTATGGTGAATCTAATTCAAAGTGCCATCTACTTGCTGTTTTATTCCACCTGAATTTGCTTCAAATCCATCATTATTCAAATTTTTATGTGCATCCTTGTTTTATTTCATATCATAGCATATGAATTGTTGACCATAATCTTTGACCTTAATGTTTAATTTCATGTTTTTATTCTCCAGCCACAACATTAACCGGGTTTCACTTCCTTGTTACTGCACTGGTTGGGCTGGCATCAAAGGCTACGGGATTTTCTGCATCAAAGCATGTTCCTTTGTGGGAACTTCTTTGGTTCTCCATTGTTGCCAATATGTCTATCACGGGGATGAACTTCAGTCTTATGTTGAATTCAGTTGGATTTTACCAAGTATGACTTTCTACAGCACTCTCTAGATACATTTTTACAGTTGAGTTACGTAATTCATGTTGTCACCTGTTAGTGAATGATATTGGTAAAGGTTAAAATTGGGTTATTAAAATGAATACCACTCGGTGAAGGAGTCGGGTCAACCTTAAACCTATACTCCACTCTCTCTTTCTTCCCCCGCTCCTCTTCCTGTTTTCTTCCCTTGTTTACATCCCTAGATTTATCGTGGTGCTAGAGCTAGGCTTGTGGAGGGGCTTTGGACAATACACAATTTCACCGATTTGCTAATTACTTCCTTCTTTATTTGTGTCATAGATGCACTTGTTATGCCTCTAAATTTGTTTACCCATTCTTTTTATATCTCAATGCACGAATGTGAGTCACACTTGCAGGGAGTGTCAAAGCTTGTCCCACACCTTTCAACTTAGTACACGAGCCTTGTGAGCCTCTCTATCCATTGTCAATTGGTTTTGAGTTTTATACTTTAATGCAGTGTTAGATGTTTGCACTGAGTCAAATTAATGCCACTCTTAGATTAGTTCACTTTAGTTGTAAGGAAGTAATGTCACTTGCCCAAATATGTAGTGTGGAATTTCTGCTTTAAGAACTCTTCAGGCTCAACAACACATCATTGAGAGGTAGTTATCTGAGTTCAAAGATACTTGAAAAAGCCCCCTTGTTAGGTACTGTTATGTAAGGCTTTGGGCATTTGAAGGTTGTTGGTTTTACTAATGGCAATTGAGTCGTTCCTAGTCAAATATAAGATTTACAACATGGTGGGATACATTTCTTGGAGGGAATTTGGTGATTTGGGAAAATAAGAACACAATGTGGTTGCTCAATCTAGTATCAGTGTAGAAATTAGAATATATGCCTATGGTTTAGGCTGCTTGAGTTGATATGGCTGAAGAATTTGTTACATGAAATTGGATTTATAGTGGCCTTCCTAATGCATTAGTTTTATGGTAATCACCAAGTCCCATACCAAAGATAAAATTCATACTGTTTGTTTCAAGTTGGCACTATTTGATATAATTAGTCTAGTTGGAGGTAGGAGTGTGAGTGAGTGTCATTAATGAAGGTCAATTGGAACATTATAAGATATACCCAGCATGGTGAAGGAGTAGGGCCAACTTTTGCCCTATACTCCATCCCCTCTCTCTTTCTTCAGGTTTATTTTCCTAGATTTAATCGCTATTGTTATTACCACCCAAGTGGGCCTATCCATGTTCTATGCTAATGTCAAAGGTCGTACCTTGCTACTCTTGTTCTATGTTGAAGATCCTGAAAAATATTTTTTTTGTTTGATGTTTTGTAAATATTGTTCATCTCTTTATATGGGCAATCTTTGGTTGTGGATTAATTCAATTGAGGAATATGTAACATCTCTTTTCTCTTTGTTTATGCATTCCTTCCTTGAATCTTGTTCATTTAAGGTGACACACGACTAGTGAGTTTGAGCTAACCAGAATACCAGAAACACTTGCTTGATGGCATGTTAGATTAAATTTGACATTATTTATATACAAAGGTAAGACCAAAATACTGCACCAAATATGTTGCATATTACACCACTTTGTAAGAGAAGAATGTGAAACCCTTTGCACTAACGCATACCACAATAAACAAGAAAAGGGGACGAATAAATGATACCAAAAGAAATGTTGTTATATGTAAATTCAACAAGGTGCATTTCAAAACCATGAAAACAATTTTGTGTCAGTCGAACATTTCCTTTTACAACAACATAATACAAAATTGATGTTACTTCTGCTTGGGTTGCTTTTTCAGGTTTTTTTTGGACCTTCTAGACCATTTCTGAGTTTCGTTTAATTTGGACCTATCATTGTTGAAACTTTTCATTTTAGTACAAAACATACAAAATTGTAGATATTTCCATTTTGGCTTACATTTTTTGGCAGTTTCGTATGTTCTAAGTCGTTATTAGGTGTTTTACATGTTTGTGACCGTTTCGACATTCAATCACTTTAGTTGTAATATTGTACCAAACATGTAGCTTCTTTTGGGGGTGGTTTTGTAGTTTTGATATGAGATGAGGTAATAAATTTGAGTCACAAGAATGGGTACTACTGTCATTCCATTATAGACACACAATCAAAAGTCAAAACTCATTAGACTCGGCTGATTATGCATAGGTTGATGTCCCAAAAAGAGGGGAAGAAAAATGATAGGTTGTTCTCTTATCTCTCTAGTCTCTCACTTTCTTTCAGTAATCTACTCCATTTGCCTCTCTTCATTTATTATCTTTATCTCATAAGCAAGTATGGAGGTGGTGCTTGGACTTGGGTTTATTAGTTTTCTTAGGCTCTTGAGCCTGTAGTATGATGTTGGGTAAAATATATTTAAAATTTGGATGTATCTCCTTGTGTCTGTTCATTAAAAAAAGAAAGACTGAACTGAAATCCCACATCGTTTATGGCACTTTGTCTTTCTTCATTTATTTTCTCTATCTCATAAGCAAAGTATGGAGGTCGTGTTGGACTTGTGTTTGTTGGTTTTTTTGGGCTCTTGAGAGTACATGATGATGTTGGGTAAAATATATTTAGAATTTGCATGCATCCCTTTTTGTCTCTTCATAAAAAAAGAAAGGATGAACTGAAATCCCACATCGGTTATGACAGGAGTTTTAGGTTGACTTAGAAACTCTCATCCGCTCCTTCAAATGTTAGGTCCTTTTGGAGGTGGTACTTGGACTTGGACTTGTCAGTCTTCTTGGGCCCTTGCGATTGCATTATGATATTGAGTAAAGTATATTTAGAATTTGCATATATGCCCTTGTGTGTGTTCAAAAAAAAAAAGGTATATATATCTCAGAGCAACAGATTGTCATGATATTATATTTGAAACGTATGGAGGTGTACACAAATTGATTCTCGCACTATATAAGATGCAATGCAAAGTGGACTTAGTCTCTTCCACTACTCAATTGTCTTTCACTCACTTTGTTTGCAGTTGGACTATACTAAGAAAGGGTTGGGTTAATGAATTTATGCAAAAGGTGCTCTTTAAAGCCAACTCTAATTATATGGTTGTTGTAAACAGTACATACTCAAATAGTTGGAAAACAATGCCAACTCAAATAGTTGGGACAAGAATTGGTTGAGTTTAGTTGAGTTATTGCAAGTATATACATAGGTAGCTATGGATCCTTAATGGTTTCTTTCCGTTTCAAATATAATATTGTCCAACATGATAAGCTCGGCTAGACAATATCTATAGCTATGTTTTCTGAGTCGAGTCCACACACCATAACTTGTGACTTTGAGTACTTAACATTTCCTACTTTTATTTATCACAACGGTCATTATTGCGATTAGATTAGATATCGTACTAAGTTTTAATTCATGTGAATTTTGGTTTGCATTTTCCTCTAACATTATCTTGAAGGTGGACCATACCACTCGTTTGCACCAATTTCGTTATTTTGGTCTTTGTTTCACATGGCCGAACCATATTACTGGGTTCTCTCCCATTCCTTTCGATTGATGTTGCTTCTTTTGTTTCTAAATTGTGTTTCTTTCTTCTCTTACAAGTTATTGCTTGAAGGTTCTCAAGGATTGAATCTTTTTTGGGTTTCAAAGAAAGAGAGGGCTACCGGTAGTAGTCATAGCAAGCTGGTACACAAGAAGGTTAGGATAGTGTGTCGTTCTATGGTGAGTTGCATGGGTCATAGAAATTCGCTCATAACTAGGATGCGAGTATTAGAAAGTCCCCTTAGGTTTGAGGAATTGTTTTGTTGGATTGGAGTATGCAGTTCTTAGCAAGGTTATCAAAACGTATATCGGAAGGCGTATTACTTTTCAAAAACAGTGTATCGCGTATCATAAGATACGTGCAGTTTTATAAAAGATATTAAAAAATACATATATCTATGACAAAAATGTCATAACAACAGTTCATTGAACCACAAATTTCTCACAAAAAACAATTCAAAGAGGCTACAAGAACTAAAATAAAAAAATCGATAATCTAAGTATTGAAGTTTCTAACATAATTCATCAATATCAAAATTTAGAGAGTTTTAATTCGAACATCTAAAGTAGCCAAAGGGGGACACTTTTAACAATCAAACTATTTGTTTCTGCAATGGAACGAATAAAAAAGAAGACTTTTATTTCTTAAAAATTGTAGATGGTGAAACAATGTTGTTTTATTATCTAATGTTTGAAAAAATTACTTCCAAGTGAAAAGACGTAGTTTTTTGGTTAAAGTTCAAAATAAATTTTTTTTGATCTGTTTCGTCTTATATCGGACGACTCGTAAGTATCATCTGGTATATCGGGTGTATCGAATTGTATATTGCATGATACGATGCAAACCAATACACTTAAGCGATATGTATCGCGTATCGTACTGTACTAATAAATATGGTTCTTAGTATTTCCAAGATTGTTTCGTGTCTCTCGTTATCAAAGTCAATTAGTTGCTTTTATGGCTCAATCCTACGCTAATCCGGTTTCTTGGGATTTTGGTTTTCGTAGGAATCTCAATGATAGGGAGTTTTTACTGAGTTGATGGTTCTCCTTTTTATGCTTTATAATGTTTCCTTGATTTTAAACTCTGAGGATATGAGGTATTGAATGGGTAGTTTGATGAGGCTTTTCTCTTGTAAATCTTTTTTCAAGTCTTTAATTGATGATCCCTTAATTCCTTTTTTTGAACCATCATTGAAGATTTGGAGGGTGAAGATGCCTTTAAAGGTGCAGGTTTGTGCATGGATAATTTCTCATGTGAAGATTAGTACTAATGAGATTCTACAAAAGAGGAGACCAAATCATTGCCTTCAACTTGAATGGTGTGTTATGTATAGGAGTGAAAATGAGAATATTGATCACCTTTTTTGCATTGTCCTTTGGCAAGAATGCTTTGGAACAAGATTTTTCATTTTTCTCTTGGGTTGCTCTAAAGACTATGATTTCTATGTTTTGCATGGATAATGTGGGATTTGAAAGGAATGGTAGATGGAAGACTATTTGGAATAGTGTTGTCTTTGCAACCCTTTGGGTGATTTGGAAGGAAAGGAATGCGTTTGAGGATAAGAGTGAAGAGATTGAGAATTTATGGGATAGAATTTATTTTTTGGCATTTTTTTTGGGCATCAACTTCTAAGGATTTTGAAGATATTCCTCTCTTTTGTATCAAGGCAAGCTGGAAGGCATCAGGTGGCTTGTAGTTTACTCACTGTTTTATGTTTTATATCTGTTTTTGTTTGGATTGCTCGTCCACACTTGTTTTGATTTTATTGTATGATTTTTTGATTATCAATAAAATTGTGTTTCCTATCAAAAATAAATAAAACATTCGAAGAATTATGTGCAGAGATGTAAGAGAAGTGGAGGGACAACAGAAAGCTTGATTTGAACTTTAACGTTCCCTTCTCTTAAGCATTTAATACTCACTAAAGATTCCACCATAGGCATTACAATATATTCTTATCTTCTGTTGTTCCTGCCTTTTATTAAATTGTTTTTCACATTGTTCCTTTCCCTAATTTGCTAATATAGCATTGTGTTTGTTGTGTAGATCTCAAAACTGAGCATGATTCCAGTGGTTTGCGTGATGGAGTGGATCCTTCATAATAAACATTACACGAGGGAAGTTAAAATGTCCGTTGTGGTTGTGGTTATAGGTGTGGGTGTTTGCACTGTGACTGATGTCAAAGTTAATGCCAAAGGTTTTGTGTGTGCTTGTGTAGCAGTACTATCGACATCGTTGCAACAAATTGTGAGTACATGTGATTCTCATCCCAGGATGAACTATGATGTCATCATTATCTTGACATTATTTTATTAAAATTTACCATAGTTCTAAACTACTTGATGTGTCAATTTTGATAGCTAAATCATTCTAAACTCAGAGAGTATAATCTGTGACCAAAACATTCCAAATTTTATCCCAAAAATATGTAACATGCTGTTTATGTCATTCTCAGTTGTAACATGCCTATAGAATAAGGGGTGGGAAGTGAGAAAGTGGGGGAGAGGGAATTATTGTCGTTGCAAATTAGATGTTATACTTATACCATCTAATAGGCTTTCTTTCCATGCCTAATTCTGAAAAACATGCAACAATATATTTGTGCTCCGATAGAGTAACCAAGCTTATCAGTCATAACTTAATGTGTATTAGGGCTGGACTTGAGTGAAGAGTTTGTAGTGTGAGCAAGCCTTATTGAAGAGTGGAAAGTACTCTGTTCCTAGAGTTGCATTTTAATATGGATTTCTTGATGTCAGTTGGAATTTTACTTTTCGCCTCCCATATATATAACCTACATATGCAAAACTTTCCAGTTGTCTTGCCATTTTGCAACGGTATTACACATTACATTATGCTAGGGTATTACTCTCTTTTATTTTTTTGGAAGAATGATTTTAATTTATATCTCAGATTTATGATTGGCCAATATTGTTTGTGGTGCAGTCTATAGGTTCCTTACAGAAAAAGTATTCAATTGGATCATTTGAATTGTTGAGTAAAACAGCTCCTATTCAAGCACTCTCTCTCCTAGTGCTGGGTCCTTTTGTGGACTACTATCTCAATGGAAAGTTTATATCAAACTACAAGTGGTCCTCTGGTGCCATTGTAAGCATTCTTCTTTTCCCCAATCTTATTCTATCTACATATGAATTGCACATATTGGCAGTAATTTGTGTTTTATATCTATCTACACATGCATGGTACGTGTGTAGATAAATTTCTGGGCAGAATGACTTTCATGTAATGCATCTAATGAGTGGTGGCAATATGTGCAGCTATTTATACTCCTTTCATGCTCCCTAGCAGTTTTCTGCAATGTGAGTCAGTACCTTTGCATTGGACGGTTCTCGGCTGTTTCCTTCCAGGTCTTAGGTCACATGAAGACAGTGTGTGTACTTACATTGGGATGGCTGCTTTTTGATTCAGAGTTGACTTTTAAGAACATCATGGGAATGATGATTGCAGTTATTGGCATGGTAATTTATAGCTGGGCGATGGAGGTTGGAAAGCAGTCCACTTCCAAAATCACATCCCACACCAAAAACAGCTTGACAGAAGAAGAAATCAGACTATTGAAGGAGGGAGTAGAAAACACTCCTGTGAAGGATATTGAGCTTGGTGAGTCCAAGGCATAGGTTGGCGTCCGGTTTAACGTATGCATTTGGCGGCATATTTCATCTTTCAGAACATATATTCTGGACCAGGGTTACCCAATATTTGTTATTTTCCTACTTTTTACTGTTTAGTTCATCTCTTCCCCCGGCCCCAATTCTGCCGGATTTATGTGAAGGTGCAAAGAGATCAGATAATGAAGCCATGATGGGATACAAAGGTGTAGAATTCATATGTACTTTCAGCTCTGATTCTTTTGGAAATTCTGTTTCCCAAGGTGTTCGGTTTTTGTTATAACCAGCAAGATTAGCAGTTATCAGGCAGCAACTCATCTATAAGTGTTGTCTTTGGTCTGTACTTTGCTTGTTTCCGTTTCCTTGTAAGATTAGTGAGTTCATCTATATTTCTCTAGGACATACTTTACGTAACTACACAGAATCCATCATTATATTACTGTTCTTTTTTAACTTAGTCCCTCTTTACCGTATTGTTTACCTTATTTCTTATGAAAGCGTGATTTAAAGTTGTATTTTTCAATGTAAAAATGTGATTACAAAATACATTTTAATACAAAACTTTAAGCGGGGGGATCTAATTTTGTGAATACTGGTGTATATCGAGAATTATACAACTTACTTTTGGTCTTCATGAGGGATGGATCAGTTTCTTGCACGGAGGACGTGCGTCTGTGTTTGTGGGAGGCTCATTAGGGCAAGGTGCAAGGATAGATTAGCAGAATGATAGTTTTTCTCCTGTGAGATTTGTGATCACCTTATTTTCCATGGAATCCTGAGGTTGAAATTCTGTCGAGGAAACTAACAAAGAGGCCACTGGTGTGATACCAACTGAATTTCCTCCAACGCTCAAGTCAATAATTGAATTCATGTATAAGTTGGAGAAAGCGTTTATGTAAAGAGGATGAATGGTTTGCTAGTCATTGTTCGATTGTTTCTCTATTTGTTTTTTACTCTCTATTCCTCATTTATGAGGGGTATTTATAGGAAATCTTGAGAGGGTTTGTTTTCTGAAGTAGTCGTCACTCACTAGTGATGAAGATTTGAGTGTCCTTGAAGGGATGTTGACTGGTTATCATACTCATCTTTGTTTGGGGCATGTCATTGGCTCATCGGACATGTGAGATGGCTCCTTGTCGCATCATGTGCTAGAATATGCTAATAGGTTGTTACTTATGAATCAGTGTCGCTTTACCTTGCCTTCATGTCTATCGACCTATATCCTTGGACCCTATCCATTAGTTGCCCCCATTTCTAACGACCAGTCTCTGAGTCGGTCATTGGGAATTGAGGAGGTCAGTTTTATTTCTCCTTGTTAGTTATTAGCGGCTGATAAAAAATGACGGTTTTATTTTTGAAACATGAAAGGATAAGTGACAATTTTTACAAAAAAATGTGATAGCAGTGTCATGAATGTTGTCCCACCAACTCATGATGGTTAGGCTCCCACGATGCTACATGTCGCAATCTTTTCGGTGCCTTATGAGGATTGGATCCCAGCCATAGGATCAAATTGATCTCCGCCATTACCCTTATCTATATATTTGGGTATAATCTAGGTTCATTCTTCTTCTGAAAATTCTAAAATTGGAAGGGATATTTTTTTTTTTTTTGCTGAAGGTAGATTATGCAAGAACTTGAGGAGTAAGAATAGGAACTTAGTGTTGTTTCCACAGATGACACCAACTGATGGATAAGCTCTTGCATGACGAATGTGCATTTGAGTTCATGGGAGGCTAGCTGGGGGCGAATTGTGAGGTGCGAGGTGAGGATAGATCAACAAAACGACAATTTTTCTCTTTGCGAGGTTTGTGATGACCTTACGAATCTTGAGGTTGAAATCATGTCAAGGAAGAAACTAACAATCCTCCCACGAGGATGATTTGGCACCGGTGTGAGACCAACCGAATCTCTTCCTAACGCCTAAGTTAATGATTGAATTTATTCTATAAGTGAGAGAAAGTATTTATGTAAAAAGGATGAATACTTTGCTAGCCATTGTTTCTTTGTGTTAATTACCCATACTCCTCATTTATGATGGGTATTTATAGGGCATCTTTAAGTGTGGGTTTGGTTTAAGAAGTAGTAATCATATACAAGTGATGGGAATTGAGTATCCTTCAAAAGATGTTGAACAACTACCATACTCTTCCGTGGCAGGGGCATTTCAGTGGCTCATCAGACAGATCAGATGGTTCCTTGTTGTTACTTGGAAATCAGTGTCATTCTATCTTACCATGAGTTATATGTCGAGGTTCGAATACTAGCCATAGTTCATGTCTGGGTAGTGCAGGGGCGGAGCCAGAAATTTGGGATAGTGGGGGCAAAAATTTTAGCAATAACAATACTATATGTACTAAATTGGAAAAGCTAATGCATAATTACCGTTGGTTTAACCAGGGGCGAAGCTAGACTTTTTTAGTTGTGGGGGCAACTTAATTATTAGTTAATTTTGTGTCATGTTTATAGATGATATTTAGAGTTGAAATTCAATTTTGATATCAAATGGGCTACGGTAGTGGAGTTTATAAGCCTTATTGGTTGTTATATAAATTTTTGAATTTTTTTTTACAAAAAAGAAAAAAAATAAATTCTACAAAATTATAACTTTTATGAGTTATGTTACAACTTTTAGGATTAAAGTTACAATTTTTTTTGATCAAATTATAATTTTTGAGATACTTGAAATCAATCGGAAACATTAAAATTGATTATTTTAATTCCAGATCAACGGTAAAATCTAAAAAATAGCTCAGATTTATTTAAATAAAAAATATTTTGTTGTACTTGGAAAAAAGAAATTGAATGTGATCCAAATTGACTCGAGTTGGCGTATCCCCTAATCTGACCGTTTGTTCAAATTTGTTTATAATTAATCAAATTTTTATTTCATTTAAAACTATTAAATCTAAAAAATCAAGTATATAAACAGCCAACATCGCTTCATATTTTTTTAGTAAGTAGGATCACTCCATAATTTTCTATTGTTTTCATAGAAAATCCCAATGTTATCAGACGGACATATGGGCCCACAGCTAAAAGTCTATCAAAGACAAATGATGTCACACTTGTTTGTAAAATACAAACTTACCCATGAACTTTTATAATATTTCACTGGGGGCAATATCTTAAATTTTTTGAAATTCTAAATATACCCCACATGTTTTAAAAATTGCAGTGGGGGCAGCTGCCCCCACTGCCCCCACTGTAGATTCGCCCCTGGGGTAGTGGACTCCGTGCCGACCTATATCCTCAACGCTATCATCAATGAGGTTTATGAGTCTGTTCAAAATGGTTGAACGAGAAAGGAAGGCTTGATCGGGTGATGGTTATGGTGGGAAAAAAGATGTTAAGTCCTTTGGGGCTGTTTTGTAAGAGAAGGGGGGAGGGGGGTGGTTAAAATGGGTTTAGAGAAAATAGTTCAAAGGACCCCCAAACTCAATGTTTAGATTGAAAATTTAATCTTGGGTTCTCAAATTCGACCTGTAGTTGACTCGAATATTAAACCCATAATTATGGGTTTCGTCAAACCTAAAGGAGGGGTGGGTTTGGAAAGATGGGTTAAGGGGTTAAAAATACAAAAGACAATTGTACCCCTTAACATGAATATGAATTAGATTGATCAATAACCAAGGGTAAAATAATCATTTATAGGATAAATAATTGTTAATAATTATGATAGATCCGTGAGTTCTACATATATATGTATTGCATACCAAATAATGGATATAGACCGAATTCAATGTTGAATCCTATGTTTATAAAGAAGAGTTTGAGTTTGGAAGGATTAAAAAAAATCAATCCAAATCTTCTCCAAAAATCCATTCAAACAAGCCTGGAAGTTAAGTTTGATTGTATGCATCGAGTTGGATCAGTAACCGGAGCTTCTTGCATGAAACTTAACTCATGTCTGAATATGTTCTTTACCTAAGAGTAGGTCTCTTGTGCAAAGAATGAAGCTCCTTATTCAAAGAAGGGTGGGGAGTTAGGGCGATGAGATGGGTAAAATAAATATGGGATGCAAATAATAATAATATAAAAAAATTCATCTACACCTTCTTAATTTTATGTATAAGAGACCGTATTGTACGATGTATAAAATTTTTAATTTTTCTTTATCGTAACTCTTATTCCACCTCTCCCGTCACTCTATTCTTAACCCCCACTCACACCATAATATTATTGAAAAATTATTCATTAATGTACTAAAATAAATTTAAAAAAAAATTAAATGTGACGTAGTTACCAAAGATATCAAAAACTTTAAATGTGATTAGTTAACAATAATGATAGAAGTGGTTATATGGGCAACACTAAAGAGTTCAATTGGAGAAGACTACTTAAGTAATTTAAAATTGTGAGAATTAAGTATTTGAGCATAAAAGACTTGTCAAATCATCTCTCATGAAATTTGATTGTTATAAATAATAGTATAGATTCATGGATATTTTTATATCTATATTATTTTTAAATGTAAAGATGTCCAACAAAATTTTATTTACCTTTTTTATCCCCAAAAAAATGATATTAGGTCATTTTTATCCTTAACTTTGTTTAATTAAACCGGAATCCTGGTTCATTTATATGCAACGCATGTTACTTTTTTTCCGCTATTTCAGTTCTCACAAAGACATTCTTGAGCATTTTGTCAGTTTCTCCACTGCTTCAGATTCTCTTTCCATTACTTCACCCCTTCAGATTCTCTCTCACAAAAACATCAGCCCTTTAACGAGCCATGTTTACATGCGCCTCCTCCATATTTTCCATTCATCCCGCAAGAAAACTCGATTGATTCCTCAGCTACTCCGACAACGAATTGACGATAGGCCGATGTTGAACACTGCGATTTCAGCTCAGATTAGACACTGGTACTGACTCTGTGCTTAAATGGATTCTTATAGTTTGAATTGTTTTTCTTTCCCGGATTTGAATAAAATACTTTCCCCGATTTGTGTGGGTTCTCTTTCTCAACTTTTGGGTTTTAATTTTTCTTGTCATGTGTGCGTTGTGGGTGTGGGGATGTGGGAATACGGTGGTGCTTGCGGCTTAGTAATGTTTTGTTATAAATATTTCACTTTTAGGGTAAATTATGAATCTTAAATTTCACGGATCCCTGCTTCATGATTTTCTGATGGTCTTAAAATTTCCTCGGTCCTATTGCTTTCATTCAGTTTACTTCATATTTAAGCATATTCAGCGAACAAATTTGTTGATATTATGTACATGATAAGGACAAGAAACCTTACAAGTATTGTACACAAGGGAAATCTCTTGTTTCCATGAAACAGTGTGAATCTCTATTTTCATATTGGTTTGTGAAACTTCAGAATGGGTTCCATTTTGATACAAGTGAACAGTGCTACAATTTTTTTTTTTTTTTATATCTTGTGTACTCAAATTGCATATTAGATTTTTTAATTTTTGTTTACTTTGTAACCTAAATTGATCAATTATTAGGTTAGGGTGTTTGAAAGTTTTTTGACTCATTTTTTTTGTTTAATTTTCCTTCACCTCTGGCTTTTCATTTAGTTTAACTTTCATTTGACAATCAATCTGTTGTTTTTACATGGTTTGATATGATGTGATGTGTTTGTTGACATGTTGATATTTGTTTGGTAGATTATGCACTGGATATAAATCTTTTAAATTTATGGAGGAAACAAGCTAGGTTGAGTCTCCAAGCAAAGGATTGATCAGTAGATTGCTTTGTGATGTTGAAAATCGTCTAGGTTCTTGAGGGGCATAAAAAATTGTAAGGAACTAACTTGTAAGACTGAAAATTTCATGAAATTTGATGAGGTAGAATATCATGAATGTTGATTTTTTTTAAACATGTTGCTCACCATTGGCTTTTAGGCATTCCTTTCTCACCAGAGATTATAATTTGGCATCTACGTTTTACAACAGACAACTCTATTTTTGAAACATAGGACTGTCCATTTGTGTGATAGATGTTGTATTTTTTGCTATATTTCCCAATGATTATTGAAGCCTATGATGTATGACTTACAAAACTCATGCTATGAGAATCACATTGGAGCAACATTAGGAACTAGAAAGTTCAAGAATCAAGAAAACATGCATCAATATATTTTCATTATTTTACTAATGTTCAGTTTGCTGTCGTTTTAAACAATATTTCTGATAAATATATATTCAGGTTATACTTCAGGTTGATCCTTGATGCCCAAGAACTCATACATGACATCGAAGGAATGTATGTATTTTCTTGTTCCTTTTATTTTGTTTTTCTCTTACATTATATATATCTCCTAACTAGACCTGTTAGACCACTTTAGACAGGGACTGAAGGTTCCAGCAATAGCTTCAAAGAAAATAAAGCAGCTCCATTATCCACCATAGAGATGCAAAAAGCTTTTGTTACAAATAGCCTTGAGTTGTTAAGATGTTTTCTTTGTCCATATCACCATGTTGGTTCAAAGGCTTTTTACAGGAGCTTGAAGAGGGCCCAATTGATGGGTTGAAGGAAAATGTGATTGTCGAGTTTCTTGGGACTACTACGATGTGTAGTTGTGCACTGATGAGATTCATGAATTTGGGCTGGGGCTAAGAGAAGTTCTTGAAGTGAATTTCTTTATGGCATTTAGGCGAATTTTAATGAATGTCAACGAGGTTTGATGTTTGCTTAATTTATAGAATATAAGACACTACGAACATATTGAGGTAGTGATATTGTTGTGGTCATTTTCCTCGTGTTCTTAATCAATTTAGAGTTTCAGTTGTCAGGATTGTTTTCATGGCATGATTAGGTAGCGTTTTTTCATCATATGTTGCATGATAAATTATCAAGGTGTACCCGACCAATCTGTGACTGTGTAAACATAATATTTCAAGGTATGAGTTGCTAACTTTTCAACTTCCTTTAGAAATCCTAATATTAGGATCTAGAATTGTTCTCTTGCATTGGAATTGGCAAAAATTTGTTTCATTATCTTTACAAATGGACTTTAGTACTATACATGGAAACTTTTAAAATTTTTAATGATGGTAGCGTGTTAAACCAATAAATGCTTCAGGCACTATTACTCAAACTAGTGAATTAGACTTAAAACACTTTTTCGTATGTTTCACATGAGCTACTTCTGTTTTTATAGAGTTAAAGATTTATCCTGTTAAAGTAGTTGAAAATCAATGTAACTGAGATTTGATTGTTATCATCTAAAGCGAACATATTGTCACTGTCTAAAATGAAGATGTACCTCTAATCTTTCCATGTGTTCGTTTAATACCATGCTTTCTTTTGTCATGCACATATTTTTAATTTTGACTATGGGATCTACCTCAATTTTTTATGTGAAGTTATGTGATCCTCCCATGTTTGCTATATTTGTGTATATTTTGAAAATTGCATCCTACAGTTGATTAGCTTTCTCCAGTTAACTCTATTCTTTTAGCCACATGAAGGATTGATATAGTTTTTAAAAATTTTTTTGCAGGTGGTTTGTCAATCCCTAAACTTAAATTTCTCAAGAACTAAAAGAAATTGTTATTACCTTCAATTGGATATAAGTGACACATGCAAAGAGTGGAGGCCAAGTGAATTAGATTCATGTGCTATACCCGATTTGAAATAATATATCAGACCAATATGTATTGGTTGACAACCTTGTTTAGGTCGTTGAAAATCTTATCATAGATCCTACTTCAAGGAATGATATGCTACATAACCATAATGACATTAAAAAAGTGGAACTAAAATGAGTGAGTCCTACTGAAAAAGTTAATGAGATCACTGATCTAAGGAATAATATTCATTTGAGTTATAATTTTTTGAGTTTTATTTGGGTAATGTAACATTTCACTTTATCTATTGTTAAAAGTTTGAGAGAAATAGAGAGAGTTATATTTTGGAAAATACTATTTGAACCTAATTTGGGGACCTTATTTAGGGACATAATGATGTACAACTATTGTATTAGTTGTGGGCTCCATATAACATTGAAACTCACAACTAATTCAATAGTTACATTGAAGCCACATCATTAGGTCCCTAAATAAGGTCCCCAAATTAGGTCCCTCTAGCATTGCTCTTATATTTTTAGTGAGGTCACAATGAATTGAGACATTTGGACTATAGTTGCTATTGCGCTTTCTGTTTCAATGGGTCACTATGCTATGTGCAACGAGTTCTTCATTTTTTCTCATTCTATCATTTTTTTTCTTAAAAGAATAAAAAGAATGAGAATTTGGATATGTTGGTTCAAGATAACTCACGCGCAACACACGTGTGTATCAACTAATATTATATTAAATTTCACTAATATTCTCTATATACATTTTTTGGTTAGTGACATTAATCAGAGATATTATTTTATCAATTATCCCTAAAATATTTTGAATATAGAAAAAATTACACTAGTATATTTTGGACGACCATTGGTAATTGATTCGTATAGCAGGTAAAAGGATAAGTGAGTATCTCAACAAGAAGAAGAAAAAGAAGAAGTGAGTAGAGTAGTAATTTTGATACTAGGGATTTAAGCTATTTTAAGAATAGTCCCCCACAACACAGTTACAAACAAGTACTTGTGCAGAATTCAACCGACGGCGTGTGTGGTGCGGTTGGCTTTCCTGTGTTGCGGTAGTAGGACTGGAGGAGAAGACAATAGTTGTCCTCCGATTGGCTGAGGAAAGACCGATCAGAATAACAATTGACAATAGTTATGGCATCGGAGGGTTGGGAGAAAGACGACGAAATGGGTTCTCTGTTCGAGGGGATGGTCCTCTTTAATCCTTCTGAATTGGCAGCAGCAGCACCACCACCACCAGATGATCAACAGGAACATGATAATCGGAATCGATCCATTATCCCTCCTCCAGCAGCACCTCCAACCAATGATTCTGCGCCGCCATTGTTGAGTTCATCAGTCTCACATTCACATCCCCTGGACGAGAACCTATTCTCCGATCTCACGCTCATTCTTCCCCCTGAAACCCTAGGAGGCCTTCAACCCCAATCCGATCCCTCTTCATGTCCATCTACTTCTGCCACCGCCACCACTACTGTTTCTATTGCTACAAAGACATCAACAGCATCAACCATCACCACCGCAAGCAGAGAAGTTCGGCAATTTGCCACTCGAAAGAAAAAGAGAGCTGGTTTAAGGATCGGATACGGTAGAGATGATGCCCCCATACCCGGCGTCCACTCCCATTACGAGGAACCGGAACTTCATCCATCATCACCTCCACCCTCCCCTGGTGACGAAATTACTATTAAATCGGGTGGAGCTCTCAGTCTCGACCGTCAAGGAAAAGCACGTGAAATAGAAGAAGATGAGAATGATTTCTCGGATAAGACATCAGAATGCATTGATTCTTCTCATACTAGCGCAGATGAAGGTTTTACCCGAATTGGCGGTTCAGTCTCGGATGCAGAAGCTGCGTCTTCGTCCAGGGATCTTCGTGAAGAAGACGATAAACGGGTAGACAATATCCATCCCGTAGAGATTAGATTTGATCAAATCAGGGCCCAGATCTCTGACAAGCTCACGCATGCTCGGGAATTGGTCGCTTCTGTCTCCTCCGCCCGCAAGGTTTCTATTAGGAGGAGAAGAAAAGCTGCCGAGAATTTAACTATGGCATCTGCTAAGTACAAAGAACTTGAGAAAGAGCTGGAGGAAGCTTGTGAGGCTGAGGATTTTGAGGCAGCCGAAAGGGTCAGTGAGAGCCTTGCTTCCGCAGAAAAGGAAAAGGAACTCTCGCTGAGTGCACTCAAAGGTGCAGAAGCCGATTGTGATGCTGTTGACTCTAAGATGGAGGAGGTTCTCAAGTCCCAAATTGCCGTTGAAGAGGAATGTGCATCTTTGTTGCAAAGTTTTGCAATAGTAAGTAGACAAATCTCTAATTGTACACACACAACTCTTCATTTTCCCTCGAATAATATGTTTTTCCGTCTGCGGAAGTATCTCATTCTCTTTTGACCGATATTAGTTTTTATCCGTGACCAGCATAATGTAAAATGACCAAAGATCCTACAAAATATGTTCCGTGAAATTCTGTAGTATTTCTGATTTTGATTTGTTTCCCAGTAACCAAATCAATTGTATCCTTCATAATACTTGCCTACAACCTTCTCAACATCTGATATACTTTGATAAATTCAATGTGCGCGCCCATCAACTCCCTTGAATTATCTTGATAGTCAACAAAATTGATGTGTAAACCGGCGTCGTCATCATCATCATCTATTAAGAAAAAAAAAAAAAAAACTGTCATCATCTTATATTTCTTCACAACTTTTGTCTTTTTCAAAGATTTCATCAAGCTTTGATGTATCGAGTTCACATACAGGGCCTAGTATATTATCAATTATGAGATCGCTATTTGTTTCATCATTTTTCTCGATATTTTTCTCTTGGTAACTTTCAAGTGGCTCTTCAACATCATCATAAGTCAATTCAGTCTCATCATTGCCATCAATTTTTGACTCTTGATAACTATTAATTTTTTTCTTTTGTGAACTTGCATAATTTTGAACGTGAGAATACTTGAATCAGTCTTTTTTTCATCACTTTCCCTCATCAATTTCCTGGTACTTGAAAAACCCACATTCATGGGTTTTGATATGAAACTTGATGCGATAAAAAAGATTATGACCTAGTATTACCTCGAATTGATTGTCCCGATCCAAACTCCCTTTGTTGCCTCATAGATTAATACCCATCATATTCTTCATCGTCATTGTAATATGTAATAGGTGATTCTTGGGTAGTTATACCACGAACATATTGTCTTATAGGATAAATAAGATTACAATCTCAAATAGTTTGAACACGAGTCCTATCATTGTATTGTACCTTGTCTCAATTATGATCCTGATTTGAACCCAACATCAACTGGGCAACCGGAGTCCGTAGTCCCTGCAAAGATTGTTGGATCTATTGGAATTGTTGTTGTCTTCTTTGTTGAAAGTCCAATAATTTGTCTCTCGAAAGAACCCTTCGCCCATGCTCACCAACATAGGAAAAGTTGTCATCACTTCGCTGATTAAAAATTATGCCATGCCAATCAAATCTCTGATACCAATTGACGCAACGGTAAACTGGGAACACACAAAAATCACCATTTTTAAGTGTAAGAACGAACGGTCAACACACTCTTTGAATCCATAGAAAAAGGAAAGAAAAACTTCTCAAAATATGATATTATTCAATTTATTTGGTTCATTAGAACTCATAGTACATAGGACAATTTATTGGCATCCCTAAATCCCTAAATGTTTGCAAAACGGATCTAAATCCCTAGTCTTAAGAGAGTTACTAAAAACAAATAAAATACTTGTTTAATGAATTATAAAAATTGACATAGTTTAGACATCTAATTATTCTAGAGTATTCCTAATTAACTCTCATTCTAAATGAATAATAAAAATAAAAAATAAAAACAAAAATAGAATAATGTCTAATCCTCGTCCTACCAACTCAAAAAGAGTCTAAAGTTTACACCTCGAATTATGGTGGAGTCAGATATTGAATATTGGGTGAACCCTTTAACTATAAATTTCATTTTATTTTGTTCTGCTAGATGGAAGGGAGATGATATATTTAGTCTTTCTGAGAGAGGCAAACCGAAAAAAAGTGGAGGCCAGCCACAAATTAATTATAAACAATTTCACCTCAAATTAAGAACATAACAACAAACGATGCAAATATAAAAAGAAAACTTCACTTTAGTTCCATGTGGTTAGACTTATTTGTTCATTATTTCACCTTTAAAAATAGCACATACACTCATGAGGTTTGTGGACTAATGTGCACAATTAACAATTTCATACAAATTGATGAAATTAAACAAAAAGACTGCAACACCCTTACCAAGTTATTTTAATCAACTGAGGAAAACAAAGTAACCTTGGGCCAACCCCACCTAACTCCGTTAGACTACATCCCCACCTCCAACCTAGCTACCTACCGCTGCCCCCAATCCCGAAGACAGTACCCACTCCTTTTCCCTCCCATTTCGACAATTGTTCATAGTCATCTAAAGATCAAAATTTCGTTTCGGCGTATTGTTACAGTCTCCCAAGAAACAAAAATAGAATGAAAATGAATAAAAAATTTGAGAATTTTTTTTTCAAAACATTGGTCGAAATATACCAAAATATTTTAAAACACTTTAAAAAATTCCGAAATAATTATGTAAATGCGTCAAAACACCTTGAAATATTATGAAAACACCTCAATTTTAATTCCATTAGTGATTCGTTTTGGCCTCTTTGAAAATAGAAATTTATTTCGACCGTTTTAAAACGAAATTTTAATCCTTGTAGTCACTCAGGCCCACCATCAACACACTGTAAGCACCACTATTGTAGCATCACCACCACCACAACTTACACCGAGACCCGCTCACATCCGCCAACCCATTGACCATCACAGAGCCACAATCACTAACAACATACAATCCATCAATTTTGATTCAACTGAATGTTAATGAAAAAAGTATATATTTGGGTTCTATGTATTAAGTGTTAATGTGTAATCATAGGCCATTACTAGAATAGCAAGTTTCGACCACTGATTCGATTTGAGGAGATAATGACTAGGCACAATCGAAGTTTACAATGTTTTTATTTTTTTTCAAAGATGGTGGGAGATGTTTTTTTTTTTGGGGGGGGGGGGTGGGGTAAAAGAGGATGAAAGAGGGTTTATTTCCATGGTCAGTTTTAAAGGAAAAGAGAGGGGACGGAAAAGTGAGGGGAAGCCTCATCCTCCAGGCCCACCAAAACCTATCCCACCAAAGTTCAAACTTGGAAGGATTGGAGGAGGTAAGGACTCTCCATCCTTTTCAACAATGTTGCCCTTAAAATTTAATCAATATTTAAGGACATAATGGTAAAACTCCATGAGAACCCATCAATTTTCCTATTTTCCTTTCACATAACCCAATACAAAACGTTCTTCCCTTTCCCTGTGGATACTCTTTCCACCTCCCACTTCACTCTTCTCTTCCCTTCCCCACCTCTAGTCAAACACTATGTGAAACATTAGTTTATACTCCTTGCTTGGTAATAGAAAAGATCAGAGTTTCAAGCACAACTTCTGTTCAACTACTTGCAAACTTGTTGAAACAGCCAATAGATCCTTTTTTATGCGTCATCAGCGAAAAATTGCAGCTATGAAAGGCTGTTCATGGCTTCCAATCTAGAAGGGCTAGAACATATCAGCCATTGCATTTGTTGTGGTTTCCTGCATAAAAAATCATTAACTTTCTATAACTGGTAACCATATAGACAGCTATTAATGTCAAAATTAAATGCATCAGGCAAAGGGTTTCACCTAGAATTTTCATGAAATGGACTAGCAAACATTTGTGACCATTGGATCCTTTCTCAGATAGTTTTGTATACTCAGAATTCTCATTTGTGAAAAACTTCATTTGGGTAATAGTAGCAATATTATAACTCATGTCCTTTTTTCAGGATGCTGCAAATGATGCAGATATGGTTCTGAAGAATGCAGAAGTAATGTCTTCAAAAGAAATGAATAAATTTCTTTCATCAACCGAAGCATTAGAGGTGAAGAAGATGGAAATGGAGATTGAATCACACTTAGTAAATCAAGCACAACAGGTTTTGCATGAATCCATTGAGCATATGGTCGATAACGATAGGAGAGAAAGAGAACTTCTTGGTCAGAAAAAAGAAATGTTGACTGAGCAACTGGAGAAACTAATTGCTTTGGTAAAAGAAAAGGAAGCAGAAATAGCAGAAAATAATTTTAACATTGAAAAAGTTGAGAACAAGATCACTGAAGTTGTCTCTAGCTTTCAAGAGGTGCAGTCAAGCATAGAAACAAAATATTGTAACCTGCAGTCTGGCCTGTATCAGATGGAATTGGAAAATGAAACTTTATCTAGAAAAAAGAAGGAAATTGAAGACTTCCTCTCTGAGGAAGAAGGCAGGGGGGCAAAGCTTAGGGAACTTGCCAGGATCTCTGGAGATGAAGCGAATGTGTATCAAGAAGTGGTTGGGCTTCGAAAGGTTCTGGTGCAGTTCATTTTGAAATCCACTGTGGATAAAGTGAGGCTTGCCTCAACTGAGGAGCGACTTTCAGAGGATGTCCAAATGCTCAGGCAGGAGGTTTCTGTTTCGAGATCTTCTCTTCAGGTTTGTAATGCATCCCAACCTAGTATAGTGGGCTGTTGTCTATTTCCATGTCTCTGATAGAGTGCTTCTCTTTGATGTCTTTTTTTAAAACTATTTGGAGTGCCCATTGTAAGGTATTAAATATGATACTCTAGGTTACCTAATGTAATATAGATCCCCTCTCGTACTCTTTTCCTCTGTTTTTCTCCTGGATATACTAGTGAGGGACCCACTTATATTCAATGAGGTTCACTTGAATTTACCGTAGTTGATCTAGCAATCAGGGAAATAGAGGGAAAAAAGTGTTAGGAGAGAATCTCACTCCTACATGATGTATTGGTCTGGGAAGCAGCTCCCTCTATTTTTGACTTGAAAGAACTATGCGATTTTTCCACAATTCATGGGTTTGGCAATCTAGTTCGTGGATTTGACTTCACTATTCAAGAATGTACTTTTGAGGCAACCTTTTCTTTCTCACTCATTCGGTCTAGTTTACATGCGAATTCATGATTTTGTTAGGATGTGCCTTGAGCCCACGCATGGGGATTGAAAACCTATTTAAGTAACTTCCTTGTTATGGAATATAGAACCCAGAGGAGGGGTTAGTTGGTTCCATCATCCAGTTCCAATTTCAATATTGAAGCTATAATATTTAGCAGTTGATCTTACAACCTTTGCGGGGAAAACTACATGATCTCATTCAGTTCACTCGACACTATGGAAAATGCAATTTCATGATACAATACTTGCATAGTAGCCCTCAGCAGGTATTGACTGTACCATCACGAACGACGGCCTCACACTCGTCACAGACGTTAGAGCTCACACCTGAGCATCTGTGTACCACTTTTAGTCTTCAACTCAGTCCCTCAAACTGGTCGTCACAAACATGTATCTCCCCCTTGCGATATACTCACTCTTTTCACGAAGGTTGTGATGGGTGTGGATTCTATCTCTGTCGAAGATGTATCGCAAATTCTGAGACCTGTAGAAACATTTTCTATGATTATGCTCACAATGAAGAAATCCCTCCAACCTCTAAAAACCCTGGTTTCAACTATTGGGAATCACCCACCCTCTACGAGGCATTAAGAAACTATGTATATCCTTCAATAGGGTCTCTTAACAAGGGTATAATATTTCGTAATCAAATACCAACATTGTGGAGGTGCTTTGGTTCAGTTAAAACTTAAAAATGTCTAGGCACCAAACTGGATAGCTCCAGATCTAGTTTGGGCAGTCCAGATTGACGGATAGCAATTCTACGAACTTGTGGAACCATCATGCTTGATCCGTGAAGTTTCATCTTGATTGGTCTTCTGGTGCTGATTGTTCAACCTCAAACATGCACAACTTCTTTATACGAGCTCCTTTTTAAGCCCATGACCTATCTAAGGAAAACTTAAGAAGTCTACTTTTCCATGCAACTAGTCATCTCGAAATTCAAGTATCCTAAAAGATACAATCAATATAATGCTGTGAAATCACTTAGAAATAATCATGGATTCTTCATCTCATCTAGCCAACCAAGCTCCCCATTGTTGCTTCTTCACTTCCGAATGCTCCCAGAATTGGTGACACACCTATTCAGGCAAGTTTTACAACTTGATATTATGTTTTGGATACGGAATATGACAACACATGCCTAGAGCTACTGGAGACTTAAGTTGGTGTATTATAACACTGTTCAGTGTATAAATCTGAAAACATTCAGTTGTTTGATTAAATGCGTTTGATTGTGCACTAGAAAAAAAATTGCTTAAAAATGTCTTGCATTTTAACTCTGGATAAAATGACTTATTAAGTGGATTTTCGATTTTAAAATTACTCACATTGACGGATTTGTCTTTCCATACTATTTTATCAACTTAAAACTTTCAGCTCTAATTGTTTGGTACTAAAACTCTGCAGTGTTTAAATATCAGTTTTATCAACCAACCACTTAGATGGTACTCATTTAGCACTATACCATACCATATCTGCTTTTTGGGTTGGATGACTTGCCCACTTTTCCCCCCTCTTTTCTTATGTACGCTTCATTATTGATGTTCTTAAGATTCTGCGTCTTATAAAAATAACATTTCTCTTTCTAAATGAACTATAATTTGTTTGAAGCTTGTATGACCTAGGGAGTGTTGTTTGGTGTGCCATCAAGCTTGAAGACATGGGTTTTGCAGGCAACCACTTTTTGCTGATATACTAGAGTTTCCTGTCAAAGACAATTGTGAGGCTATATATAAGACTGCTGCTCTCTTTTTTTAACTGAAACAGACAGGCAGCCAGTACTTATGTAGCACATTCCTCTACCATTAAACCTAAGGGAACTGTCACAATACATCCATTCCCTTACAAAGTGGAACCTTTGATTTTCGTTTCATCAAATCATTTTGTTCTTCAATCTTCAGCGGGATTCTTGCTCTGACCCTCTCTTTGTTAAGCTTTCATTGCACACTTCAAACAATGTATCATCAGGAATTCCTAACCATTAGGTTTTGCAAATTAACTCTACAATTGTCAGGTTGCTGACTTGCTATTTAGCTTTAAATACACCAATGCCTGGTTATTGCAGATGTCAAGGCAGTGGGATCCATGATCCATCATTTTTATGACTGACCCTCTGGGTAATCATTATTTATTTCTTACTAGGTAGGCTTTTGTTACAGCATAGCACATGTTGATGAATTTCTCTCGTACACTGCTTTTAGGAGTTGTCATCAACAAAATCAAGTCTCCAGCAAGACATTGAATCCTTAAAACAGAGGCTTCTCTTCATAGACAAAAGAGTCCCAGAACTGGAAGCAGATAAAAAGGTTGCTGCTACTGCAAGAAATTTCAAAGAAGCAGCACGGATAGCTACTGAGGCAAAGACTCTGTGTGTTGAAAAGGAAGGTGTGCAGAAAAATTTGGAGCGGGCCATGTTAGAGCTTGAGAAGCTTGAGGAAGAAATTTGCAACACTGTTAACAGACTGCAGGAAACTGAAGCGCAGATTTCATCCAAGGAAATGGAATTGGCAAAAGCTAGATTCCAGAGGCTACACCTGATTGTTGGTGTGGCCACAGCTGAGAGATCAGCTGCTCTAGAATTAGGTGACCTTGAAGAAGCTGACATTCTACTTGCAGAGGCTAAAGCTGCAGATTCTGAAGCAAGAAAACTTCAACCGGTTTATCACTTCGAGGAAAAATGTGCAAATCTACCCAAACATTTCATCTCCATGGAACTTGTATCCAATTTGGACCGGAAACAGCTGGCAGAATTGGCGGCATCTGCTCAGATCTCTGAGTTGTGATTATTATAAAACTGGGGAAGTGAATTTGGGTTGAGCAACCGAAATAGTTTAAGACTCAAATTTATTTGTGGGAGCTTATGTGAAGCAAAAGAAGCATAAAGGAAAATTTGGCTGAGCATGATGTTGATGTGCAATATTTACTTTAGGGTAGGGTGAGGTGACACGGATTGAATTTGTCATCTTCTACCCCCTTTCTATGATTCTTCTCCGAAGTCCTTTCAATTGTGCATCGTGAATTAATACTGGTCCTGCGTTTGTAGTTCCCCTTTTGTGTTTCACGGTATCTGTGGATCATATCGCTTGGATGGGAAGTTTGGCTTACTGAAGAATCATTTTCTCGACCGAGTTCTCCAGCTAGATACCGAGTAAGGGTTTTTCCCCAAAAAGATCATTCTCCAGTCTGAAAATAGATTGCATTGGTGAGTGTAAAGCCTATGTAAGCTTCATTTTTTTGTTTTTTTTTGTTTATCTTTCCTGAGATCAGGATTGTTTTTCCATTGGATAATCGTTGTCCTGATGATCACTTATTTTTTCTTGTTCTTCCTCTTAACCCTGGTAATAAATATACAACTGTTGGAGAAATGTAAGCATATCTGACCATACGCCTACATGGAACCAAAAGAGCGTATGTAGGAGGGAGACAAGAAACTGAATCTATTTGATGGTCACTCTGTCCGGAGAGCCGCCACCAAATTAATTTGCCAAAGGAGACATCACATCTATCTGTTGGGGTTAGATGTGTCCCCTCTCAATAATAGGTGTGGATGGTGTGGGTCAAAATTTTACAGGTGCCTTGAGGTTTACAGTCTACACTTTGCAATGAGCAAGGCCACTCAACTTGCCCCAAAGCCTTAAATTTGACCCTGAACTCAGCCCGTCACTACCCTAGCACAGGCTCAGCTTCTAGGCTTGTGAACCATGGGGTTGACTCTACCGTTGCTTTCTAAGATTATTACATGAAACAACCACTCATAGTTTTTTATGCTCATGTACGACGATGAATTTAACTTATTCTAACGAGCATGTTTGGATTGTTAGATTCAATTGGATTGGAATGGAAATTTGAGATGATAAAAACTAAAAGGAGTGACACAACCTCATTACCTTCATTGCTTTTGGCGCCATTACAAATGAGGGCATCACCTTATCATCATGGCAGCACCATCATTGGACCTTGTCAACTGGGTAATCCATGCATAGAACTGTTTTATAGAAAGATGTCGTTTTTCACCTAGTCACATGAGGCCAAGTTCAGTCATGCAGAAGGTGCTCATTTGGTATATAATAGCCAAAGAAGAGGCGCACCAAATGACAAAATAACATGAAATATTTGCTCGTTAATGTTTTTCGACGAATGATAGTTCGTGCGTGATTCTTGATAATGTATAGCCCCATATATAATCTTTGTAAATGTTTCTTTCTCCCGAATCGAGGTGATAAGGGAGAAAGTACTCATCACAATTATTATAGTAAATGTGAATATGATCTGGTGTCGTATTAAAAAAAGCGAAGGGTGAATTGCACACCCTACATCTAATGCATCCCCAAAGTATTGTTATAATCTTGTCTTCATCTAGATTATTTATATTTGATGATCTTGCTCTAAAAGATTCTTGATTTCTCGTGTTAACTTGTAGTGACCTTTTTTTTCAGTCATACGATATGAGAAATGATTAGCTTGTCAGTTGTCTTTATAACAGATGAATAACGATGATCATTCGATTAGGATTGTGGCTTTGATGAAGTGGTTAACTTTTTGGCCCCAACCCCATCCCATCCTGATCAAAGAACACGAATACAAATCACATTCAAATAATAACAATCTTTTTTGAATTCAACAATATTAATGGTGCAGATAACAGAGACAGATAATATTAGTAAACAAACTATATCGCACATCTACGGCCGGCTTAACCAGTAAGTTAACAAAACAATCGCTTTAGACCACACTTACAAAAGAGGCTTATGGGTTGCATCATTTGCAAGATGATTGATTTTAGCACATCCCTTTGAGAATCCAGTTTTTTCATCTCTCTCTTCTGTTCAATAACAGGGGCAAAAATGTCCATGGATTGGAGATTGGCACAATATATCACATCTTGCCCTCGGATTTGCTACTCTACACGATTCGCACTGAGGATGGCGCATTGCAAGATGATCTTTGAACTATCAATTCAATTCGATTTAACAAAAGCAAATCTAGCTATGTGACTCATTTGAATTGAATCGAGCAAAATCAAATTCCTTCCAACTCCGTACAATTCAATTCCACTAATACAAACTTGTCCAACTATAAGGTCAAGTTTATCTTATGAGGACAAAAAATTCGCTTACAACATTAGAGACTTATAAAATTTAGGTAGGTGGATAAGTAGAGTGTACTAAAACTCTAGAAAAAATCACGTTTAAAATTTTTTGTGAAATTATATCATAACTTTTAATTAAGAAAATGACAAGATGACTGTTATTTATTAAAATCACAAGATACAACTAACTAAGTGGTAATTGATGTTCTAATGTAAGTTGAAATTCTAATGTAAAATTAGATAAAATAAAGTTTAGCTTAGGCTTTTTGATATGGATTTGAATTTGGATTGCAAAAGAAATATTCAATAAATTTCGGATTGAATTCAAGTTGGCATTTAAAAATTTGTTTTAAATTATTAAACCTAATAAAGAAAATAATAAACTCCTCATTCTTGAAAGAGAATAGTATAGAGTTCATAATATGTCAATTACTTTTACTATCAACAATAAAATCTTTCCACGAGTAAGATGAACTTTTTTATTCTTTCTAATTTGTGTAAGGGTTAGCCCTGGGATAAATAGAGTCAGTCAAGGTGACACTTACCTCAGTAGTATTGCTCCACATTTCACTGCATTTCTTCTTCCAACCCTAGACTTCTCTTTTTGTAATTAAAGTTTACTATGTAATGTAAAGGACAAAATATAATTGTTGATGAAACATAATAGAAAAATAATATCGCTTTGAGTACTCTCACTTGGGTCCTTTTCTCTCTTTTCATTTTGGTTTTTGTCTTTGATTAGTGTCCTTTTTTACAATACTATAATAGCGTATAGTATAGCATAGTATAGACCTCTCTCTCTTTCCTTTATCACTGTCTCTCTCTCTCTCTCTCTACCAAATCCGTAATCTGTCAGCTTCTGGTCGAGGACTCCTTGTGTTATTGTATTATTAAACTTATTAAAGTTTTGGGAGAAAGTGTATGTGTTTATGTATATCATCAATCTGAGTGTGTACATGCGTGTGTGAGAAATGCAGATAGGGGCACAAAGCATGTTTGGCTAGAATTAATTATAAGCGTTGATTCAGATTTAACAGCAGGAGGTAAGTTAAAGAGTAGAGGGGAAAGATAAAGTAAGGCTGATTCTGATAAAATGGGGTCGGAGCAGAACAGATTTCCACCGCAGCAGCAACCGCCGCCACCACGGGTATTCATTCCCCTATTCCGGATCTAGTCAATTCTTTCTTTATACACATATAGATTTCCATCAGCATTACCATCGTTTCTTCTTCATTTTTTTTTTTTTTTAAAATTTTTAATTTTTATATGTAGATGTTTTTGAATTTTTACCAATAATCACTTGCACACCTCCAGATTTTAGTTTTATTGTTCTTTCTCTTTTTGTCCTCCCAATGTGGGGTTCATGTACTGGCAAATGCACTCAGTGTAGTGTTCGTTAAATGGGTCAGATCTAGTCTTGCCCGCTGCTCATTTTGATCCTGGCTCTTCTCTACCCTCCGTTTGTTTGATCGTTGGTGTTCTTCGCCGGATCTGATCTTGGTTGGGGACGAGCGATTTCCGAAGGAGAAATGAATTAATGATTTTTTGTCAAGCTGCTACCAAGCTTGTCCCTTTCAGTTTTAGACAGATACTGGTTAACAGTATTTCTCGTGTTTTTTTTTTTAAACTGAGATTTCCTCACCTGCTTGCCGGCTTCTTTTGCCTTTCTTATTTTAAGAATCTACTCTGCTCTGCCTCGTTTGAATTTTGGCCAGCATGAATACGACTGCACGTCAGCGGGACAGATCTCAGGTGATGTGGTGATATGAATTGAAAATGCTTATTAGCTTTTTAAGTTATTCACTTGCCGATCTTGATCAGAGTTTAAGCTGTTCGAGGATCATAATTATGATGCTTTCTTTCGAGTATTTCCCTTTGAAATACTTAGAAGCTTTGACTTGTCACTCACTCTAGTCTAGATTGAAACAGCATAACAAACGAACCACATTATAACTTTCCTGAGGCATCACATTTTCAGCTGACATTAACTTTAATAGATTATTACTTTTTATCCACCTATATTAATATGAATGTTCCGTCATTTTTTCTGTTTTTTTTTTTCCTTCCCCCAATTTGTTAATCTCTCTTGTTTATTTACACAGATGCAAGTTGCAACAATTATGCACTTGCATGCATGTGCATCTTGAATTGAAAGGAGATGCAGTCTAGACGATTTGACCAGTGGCAATCAGATTTGTTTGTATGGCATGTTGGGACAAAAATATTAAAAAAGTTTGATAGATATAAGTTCGTAGATAATTTTCCGAAAAAAGAGTTTGTGGGAAGAAGTTGGATAGATAGATAGATATGTCCATCTTGGCCATGTCCTAACAAATAGGAATCACATTAAAGCCACTACCCTTTCATGGAAGGTGGTTCCCAAATTTTTTGCAATTGTAACCCCAATTTCGTCCTCCAAACTCAGACGGGCTTAGCATTGCTCCTTGGAATTCAAATGCAGAGTTGGGTTTAACCAGCCGCTAGTTGCTTCACTTTGCCAAATTAAATCGATATGCATAGTAAGACTGAAGGTCCAATATCTTGAAATTAATTTAGAAAATCTAGTCTGACATTAAACTAAATTCCAAGTCCTCAACATACCAGTGTAGTGAACAATAATCACAACATTCAGATTAGAGCTCTTAGAGTATGATCTATTATAATCAAAGATCAAGGCTGATACAAAAAACAACCATATAACCCAGCCACGATATGTGATACCACTATAATACAGGGCAAGGCGATGAGACATATTGATGGGAGTTTGTTTGTGTGTGTGATGGTGGTGCTATGTAGGTTGCCATGCCTTGGTGAGAACCTTGTGTGTATGTGAGATGATGGTGGGTGGATCAAAGGTTTTAGTTGTCAAAAATCAGTTGTAAACATTCGTGTTCATTTAAACAAAGCCTTAATGACGTGTGCAATGCACTTGCCGCTAAATTAAAAGTATCTTTTTGGCACTTTGGTCACAAGTTAAAGGATGTTTAGTATCATAATCAACAATGTGATTTATAACTGCTCCAAAATACAGTTGGGGGTGGGGTGGGGGGGGGGGGGGGGGGGAGGTGTAATTCCTTGTTTTTGGTGCAAGGTCCGACGAGGGAATGATGCCTTGCTTGGACTCTTGGAGCCCTAGTCAATTTTGATTTTGCTCGGCAAACTTGCCTTACCTTTACCCTATTGTAATAGGACATGGTGGGTGCCCCCAAAATTCAGGTTGATTATCATCATTTCTGGTGGATTGCCCATAAAATTCTGGTTGATTGCCATTTTTTGGTGAAGCTGCATCATGACATACTAGTTGTATCCCTCCATCATGACATAACTAGTTGATTGCCATCTATAGTAGAACATCCCACCGTTGACATTAAACCAACCAAAAAGCAATCTTTGCCCTTGGTTACAATTGAAATGTTAAGGTGTTAGGTTGTAGGGTTTAGAGGTGAGAAGAGGCAAGAGAAGAAAAAAAGGAGAAGAAGGAAGAGAAACGATTAAAAATTAGGGTTAAGGAGAATGAGTGTTAACCATCTCTCCCTCATCACCATATTTATATTAATTCATAATTTTCCAATTATTACAAGAATTCCCTTATTTAAATTTCCTAATATTTAGTTACCGGTAGGACTAGAGTTGTCAATATGTCTGATCTTTGATCCATTTTTGAGCGTTTGAATTGTAATAGTGATATCTGATGTAATCAACTCAAATTCATATTTTGACTAAATTCAATTCAATTAAGATTTTGTTCATTGAAATATATTGTAGATATGTTTGTGTTTACATGTTAATTTGGTGTTAGGTTGTTTATGGATTTTGGATCTTCAAATTTGATTGAGATGTCATAATGTAGGATCCATAAGATTCACATTCAGCTCTGGATTAATTACCTATATTGTTATTCAATTTTGAATGTAGCTTAATTTGCATGGGTCCAACTTATGTATCAGCATACAAATGGTACTCATAATTTTTATTTTGGGACACCTTTACTTGTGCTTTCCATTGTGATTTGGCCCTGGAACTTTTAGTGCTAATGCTGAATCTCTCTCTAACTGGAAATAGAAAACTTGTTCACGTTTGTGGTATCAAGCTTGAGGCTGGAGTTTCTTATCCTTGAATTTTGTAGTTTAAAATGGTCATCTACCTTGGAAAAACTTCAACGGTAATATTTTAATGAGGGGATTGAATTCGTTTAGTGTAAGACCATGTTGACAAGACTGATTGAAGTTTTTCGAATGACCAAGCCTCTTTTGATAAGGTGGTAGAAACTTCTGGGTACCTGCTTAATTAATGGAAATAAAGCAGTGTCATTAAGCAACCTGTTGGATTTGGCATGTATTAGATACCCTGCTTTGATCAAAAAAAAAAAAAAGATACCCTGCTTTGATTGTAACAGACATTTCCAGGCTTTGATTACTTATTGACCTTCCGTTCTTACTTGTTGGCAACCAAGTTTACCAGACTTGCAAGGTCAGGCTTCTCAGAAGTCCCGTGAAGTTTTTATCGGGGGAATGACTTGGTGACAAAGTGGATAAAGGGGTACACGAAGCGATCACCGTCTCTAAGTGTAAAGAAGAAAAACACTCTGAATCTACTAACTCTTGAAATATTGTATTATTGATTGATTAATTGAATAGAATCATAATACATTGGACAATTTATAGGAAAAACCCAAAATCCTAAGGTTCCCAAAAAGGAAATAAATCTCTAGTCTTGGGAAAGTTACCAAAAACAAATAAACACGTGTTTAATGAATTAAAAAAATTGACATGGTTTAAGCAACTAATTACTCTAGAATATTCTTAACTAAACCCATATTCTAACTAAAAAAAATAAACTAAAATACAAATCTATAATATAAAACAGGACGGCTTCAACAAACCAATCCTACGGTCTCAAATTCATTCATCAAGCGGTCAAAAAATTACCTTTTTTTTTTTCCTTAATATTTTCCCCCCAACTGGTCAACGATTACGGCTGATCTTAGAACACATCTTACGATCTCAAATTCATTCCTCCAATTGTCAAGAAATTATCAATTTTTTTCTTAATATTTTCTCCCAACCGGTCAACTATTACGGCTGATCTTGGAACACAGGATTTTCTTTGGCATAATAATTAAATTGGTCAAATTTGCCATTAACAACTTCAACAAACTTATCCTACGGTCTCAAATTCATTCATTCAACGGTCAAGAAATTACTTCTCTTTTTCCCTTTATATTTCCCCCCCCAACTAGTCAATCATTCATTCTAAATGGGTCAAATTTGTCATTAATATCATCTGTGTAGTGTAATACTTTGAATTTTTATAAGGCACAATGATAACATTTTGATTAAAAAAACTCATCAGTTTAACAGATAAAAAAAAAGGGCGTTGCTTAACACTTTTATATTGAATATAATTAATTTTAATTTTATTTATTTAATTAATTATCTCAGACTAACATGTCTTACACATATCTTAAATCAAAAGTTCAAGACTAATTTTTTTTTATCTTTTAAGAAAACCCAACGCTAATATATTCTTATAAACTAATAAGTTTTGTAATAACTTGTACTATTTAAATGATATTTGTAGAACTTTTTTGGATAGAAAATATTTTGGCGATATGTTTTTTGATAAATTAGATTTTTAGTTTATATTAGATTTGATTCGATTTTGATTACATGTATATAAATTAATGTTTTTTTAAGTCAATTCTATCATATTTCGTGGATTTATCTATAATATAAAACAGGAAATGTTTAAATAAATTCATCCGATGGTCTCAAATAAACTCATTCAACGGCCATCAACATCTCTCTTAAAACCATTCAGATTGAATTTTACCTTCTTCTTCTCACTCTTCACTCTCTCTCTCTGGCAACGATGAAGGGAGGAGGGGTTGGGGCCACCCTAAAATTTATTTATTTATAGTTATATATGTTTTATATATTTTTTTGGATATTCTTAATCGGACCCACTGTAATGATTTATGAAAAATAAAATTAATTGGGTCAAACAAGTTGGTACTAGAACAAAAAAAAAAAAGTCAATACCAAATCTCTTAAAATTAGCAAACTAAAATTGATTATTTAGAGTATTGGTATGATTTGTTGGAGCCTCATTTGGTTAAAAAATTATGGAATATATAGTCAAAAAATAAGTAGAATATATAATTTGTAAGAAAATTTAAAATTATAGAATGTTGTTTCTATAATAAAAAATATGGCAGATTTCAATAAGCTCATCTGACTGTCTCAAATAGACTCATATAATGGCCACTAACATCCCTCTCAAAACCATTTACATTGAATTTCTCCCCTCCTAAATCCATCACTTCTCAGTTACGTTGCACCGTGCCTTCAGGCACAGGTTACTCCTAGTAAAAATATAAAAATCCATAATTCTTGTTCTACATTACTTAGCCTAAATGTGACTTGAAGTTTGGGATTGTTTACATGGTAACATGAATGGTTTGGAGGACCCCTTAGTCTTGGAGTTTCATGGTTTAATGGTTGTCTAAAAGAAGAAAATAACTAAACACAGTTGAGTGATTTGCTTCCTATGTACTAATTCTATAAATTTTCTCTTTTCATTTTTTGTTGAAGGACAAAGTTACACTTTTGCAATTTTCATTTCTTGTCGTGTGATCTGGTTTTGATGGACTAAATGTAACTGGCACCTATGTTCTAGAATGAATCTTTTGTTATAAAATAGGGCTTCCTAATCCCAACTTGGAGAGTCTAAATAACTTACATACTTTTATATCATCATTGTCAAGTTATTTATCAAGATTCAACTGCTTTATTTTTTGTACCCTATGTGACTATGTCCTATAGCATTCTATGCTGTAAGATTTCTAAAATCCTTAAAAATAAACTAAAGTGAATAAAAACGTGTGCAAAGTATTGGCTTTGCTATTTTTAAAATTAATTTCCTTAATGATGTGGCAATTTTTGAAAAATTAAGCTTAGACAAATAGAATCTCTCTCATTCTCTCCCCTATCCCTCATGGTCTTTTCATTTGTGCATAGAGGGAAAAGCACTTGGATATATGAGGGAATGTAGTTTATCGGTGAATGCTTTAAATTCTTAAATAACTGTTTTAGATAGTCATTTATCTTTTAGAAGGGATTCCTTAAGAAGAAAGGTGTCAATAAAGTTAACAGTATTTGTTATAGCCTTAAAAATTTTGCGAGTGCTCCACTTCCTATAGAGGATCAATATTCTGGCCGACAAACAGCACTAAGCATGAAGTGAAATGAATTCATTTTTTCAGGATGTCAAAACATGCTCTTGCTCTACCATGTTGATATAGAATTGTATTGTTTTCGAAATATATCTCTATTCTTTTGTGTCAAATTCAATAGCAACAGAATCTTTGTTCGCATTGTGGGAGCTGACTGTTATGTAGGAGCTCTTGTTGCAATAAATTCTGAAACCCAAAAACAAGCTGCTTTATGGTTTTGTGCTGAAATTTGCAACGTAACAGAAGTCATTGCAGATATAGAATTTTAGGAACACTTTTTTGGAGGGTTACTATACTGATTACTAGCATGAGTTTAGGTTTTTGACATAACCATCTTTTTGTTGCAAGATTGATTACCTATTGGAGTTGGTGTTTTTATTTTGATTTTTCTAATTTTGTATGTGGTTCTTGCATTTTATATGCCTATTTGGGTGCGCAATCAGGATTAAAGTTTTCATAATTGACTGCATTGACAGCGTAAGAGCTGGGGAGGATGTTGGGGTGGGCTGTCTTGTTTCGGAAAACAAAAAGGCGGAAGGCGTATTGTACCCGCATCACGCATTCCAGAGCCGAATGCATTGGCAAATCAGCCAAATAGACCTCAAGCTGTTGTGTTGACCAATCAGACTACAACACTAGCACCATCTCTCTTAGCTCCACCATCTTCACCTGCATCCTTCTCGAATTCAGCACTACCTTCAACAGCTCAGTCACCTAGTTGTTGTTTGTCACTGTCTGCCAATTCACCTCGAGGTCCTTCATCCACTATGTTTGCCACAGGACCATATGCTCATGAAACACAGTTGGTATCGCCTCCTGTTTACTCTACCTATACAACTGAGCCATCTACTGCTCCTCTTACACCCCCACCTGAGTTGGCACACCTAACTACTCCCTCTTCTCCGGATGTGCCTTTTGCACAGTTTCTTTCATCTTCTATGGATCTCAAAAGCACTGAAAAGACAAATTTCATTGCTGCAAATGATCTTCAATCAACATATTCCCTTTATCCTGGAAGCCCAGCCAGTAGTCTCATATCGCCTGTTTCAAGGACCTCAGGCAACTGTTTATCGTCATCTTTTCCTGAAAGGGAGTTCCCCCCTCAATGGAATCCTTCACTTGCTTCTCAGGAGACTAAATGCTCAAGGTCTGAGTCAGGCAGGCTATTTGGGCTGGATGCTGGTAGCGTCTCCAAACTGTCTCAAGACACAAATTTCTTCTGTCCTGCTACATTTGCACAATTCTATCTGGACCACTCTTCGTTTCCACACTCTGGTGGAAGATTAAGTGTTTCCAGAGAATCAGATGTTTACTCTAATGGTGGAAATGGGCATCAAAGCAGGCAGAACAGAAATTGCAAACAAGAAGTTGAGGAAATAGAAGCTTACAGAGCATCCTTTGGATTCAGTGCAGATGAAATTGTGAGTACAACTCAGTATGTGGAAATTTCGGAGGTATTGGGTGACTCCTTTACAATGACACCTTTTACCTCCAATAAGCCACATGTGGAGGAAAGTATATTGACTGCATCAGCCGATGATGGACCAGAAGCTGAGAAAACACCTATGAACTTGCCAAGTCCAGAACACTGCAAATCAGATGTAGATTACATTGGTGAGTGGGTACATCATGAAGTGCCAGGTCCATGCATTGATCTTGAAGTGAATTATCAATATGCTTTTTTTTTTTTTTTTTGTTGTGGTTGGTAAATCACATTAGAAGACAACATTGCGAAGCTAATAACAGCACTCCAATGCCAGCCTGTCATAAGTAGCGCACATTTGATGTTTTCTCCTATGGTTTTCCATCCATCATTGGAGATACATTACATGTCCTTTCTATTTGATGCTGGTAATTTAGTCTCCTAGATCGCCTATTCAACTAGTGTTGGGATGTTGTGTGATGATTCTATGGGATGATGAAAGTTGTCCTATTATACACCCATTTATTACCATCTTAATTGCAAGTTCTATAATTGAAAAATGTAGTTCTGCCATTATGGAAGATTGAATGTGCATTTGCAGAATCTGTTTCATCTGATTCCTGGCATCTCCTCCCACTCCTGTCCTCCAGCATCTGTTTCCTGCGGGCAATAATGTTCCTTTCTTGTATAATGCAGATCATGTATCACAGAGGCAACATGGTGATGTTTCTAGGCGATGTACACATGGAAACCAAATTATGAGAGATGATGACATCTTTTCTAGGATGGGAGGTTCCAGAGGTGGCAGGAAATATCCTCTTGGTTTATCAAGTTCTGATGCGGAAATTGACTATAGGAGAGGAAGAAGCTTGAGAGAATGCAAAGGAGACTTTGCATGGCATGACTAGGCATCATAGGGGAAGAAACCCGACTTGTTTCTCTTTATGTATTTGCAGGTTTATATCTTGTATGTATTTGTTCGGGGTTCTCTTTGCTAGATGATCTAACCTATGATCTCTCTCTCTCGTCTTTTGCTCCATCTGATTGATGAATGTGTTGTCTATTTGTGTCTATGTATCTACTTCTGGCGGTTCAAGTTCAATATGTGAGGAGTTTAACTATATATCTGGCAAATACCAGTTTACTCGAGTGACATGTCGTATGGAACTTTATTGTGTGTTGATGCTTGTTTATACCGCATGTGGCTTTTAGCAATGCACTGGAAATATATTGTGGTGTTTGTTGAGGGCAGGATATTTGCTAATTTCCAGTTGAGATGCTGAGTGGGATTTTGTGCCGTGTGAATCCAAAGCCTTTCAGCTGGTTGCCAACCTCATTTTATCATTTTTGTCAAATTTTCGGTGGAGATCTTTTTCCTTCCTCCACGTCTCCTATCAAACATATTTCGAGTTTTTTAAAGTCATGCTATTCGTCCAGTATTGATAGGTGTCATCTTAGTAACAGCGAAACAATAATTTTAAGGGTAAATTATTCAAATCCTTTGAGTTATGTCAAATCTTCACAAATGCCCCTTGATATTCGAAAAATGTTAATGGAATTTTTCTGGGAGATTTGAATTGAGGAATGGCTTATTTTTGTTTTGAAATCTTGATAAAAAATAGTTAAAATTATCAATCAAATCTCTTAGAAATTAGCTGACTAAACGCTCACCACTCGGCAATGATATGTGTGCGGATGATTCCTTGCATAATGATGAGGTAATAGCACTTTGGTCGTTGCTCAAAGGTAGCTTTGTTGTGTGAGCATGATGATAGACCTGAGGCTCACAGAAAAAGATGTTCGAAAGGAAGCTAGAGATGTCTCTGGCGATTCTCCTCCGATGCTTAAGTTAGTTTTCTGAGGAGGGAATGAAACCAATGTCCAGAGTTGAAATGTTGAGCATATTTATACCTTCCTGATAGATGTACATCCCTATCGAGGGAACCTCGTACCATTCTCCTTGGCGAGAGGCTCTCTCATTGGTTATTCCATAAGACAACAAGGATGTCTCACTGACCTTGTTAGGTGTTAGGACATCGAGCTGGATTTCCCCTTTGACCTTGATCCCTGACCCTTTGCTTCACAAGACGCGCATTGATGACATTAACCCTTTGACTTTTGAGTTTTCGCCAATTGTTAATTGCAAGATATGACGTTGAAGACCTTCTCCTGTTATAATAAATATTTGGTGTCATCTGACACGCTGAGCAGTAAATGTTTTGTCTCTATTCTCTTCCGTGCCTTAATTATTTGTCGTATGCTCATGAAAAACATTTATTACCAGCTGTAATAATCTCAAGGGCCTCTCCATGATTGGTTGCATGTGTCATCATGTCTGTTCTAACACTATGAGATAATGGATCCACGTTTGCTAAGAGTTGAGTACTGATTCTTGTAAATCGTGTTCCTCATTTATTATCAAGTGAACATTCCCAATGTGTTCCAATGAACCAAGCCTACCGAGTGACGTCACACCTGGCCGAATGACATCACCTCTGAGTGGCTTTCTTCGGAGTGATGTCACATCCGCTCGAGTGATATCACCCCGAAAGAACATTCACCATTCATTATTATAACTTCTCCCCCGAGTGACATCACGATTCTGAGGGAGCTCTGTTGTCTTTTCGTCGTCATTACTCTTCCTTTGAGTGATGTCATCTATATGCCAAGGTAAAAATGTCATATGTCCATATCTGATTGGTTCGACATGTCACATTCCATTAATATGTTTTTAATTCACCGCTTGACAACAGTAAGTTTTTTCCAAGGAACCCACCACCCCCAGTCAATTAGTGTCTAAGGCGGGCAAATTAATCTATTTGATCGTTTATGCTATAGACCCGCCATTAACAACCTATCAAAACTAGACGGTTCTAACATAAACAATAGAAACCACGACTTGCATGAATCAAACTAGGTCTTTTTGAAATGTGTAAACAATCTTCGTTTTGCCCTTATAATAAAATATTTAAAATGGCTTTCAAGCCAAAGATACATTACAATTTACAACATGAAGATATGGCTGAAGCGTACTTTATATAAGCACATATTACTTTTGTTTTTTCATATGGGTGTTTGATGTGGGATGCTAGGATCACGTTGAAGTGCCTTATTTTTCCAAAGTGGGTGCATGGCTGAAGTACAACTTCTCTAAACAGTAGTTTTTGTCTTACTAAACACATCACTACGATATTAAACAAATTTTGAGACAATGTTTTCAAGTTGTCGTTCTTTTTTATGGGATTAAATTCTTTATAGGCAAACTTACAAATTAACTAGTTATCCTCCGTGCCTGAAGACACGAAGTAATAAAAAAAATGGTCAATAATAAAATATATTTGTATTTACACCTAAAATCAAATCACAAATATAGAAGAAAGAGAAAGAAATTTAAGCACCGATTATAGTGGAGGTGAGCGGTGGTAGTGGAGGTGGTGGTAGTAGTGATGGTGAGAGACGATGATGGTTGTGGTGGGTGGCGACGACCGTGGTGGTGGTTACAATCGTGGGTGGCAACGATGATAGTAGTGGTGAGTTTTGGATGACGATGGTGGTAGTGGCAGTCGTGGGTGATGGCGATGATGGTGGTGGGTGTGGGTGGTGGTGGACGACGGTGATAGTAGTTGATAGTGGTGCTGGTGGGGTGATGACGGTGGTAGTGGGCGGTAACGGCGGTAGTGGGCGGCGACTATGGGTATTTCTAGGCAGCGGTGAATGGCGACGGCGGTGGTGGGTGACAGTAGGTGGTTGTAGTGGTAGACGATAACGCGTGGTGGTGGTAGGTGTGGTGGGGTGGATGACAGTAGCTGGTGACAATGGTGGGCGACGACGGGTGGTGGTGGGTTGTGGTACTGAGTGACGATGGACAACAATTGTGGTGATGGGTGCTGACAGTGGACGACAATGGTAACGAGATGATGGTGATAATAGTAAGAAATATAAGAATAAGATGACGATGGCGGTGGTGGCAATCGGTGATGGTTGGCGATGGTTGTGGTAGCAATCGATGATGGGTGGCAATGGTGGTGGTGGTAGTGGGGGTGGGGGTGAGGTGGGGTGGGGGTGGACGTGGGGGCTGTAGCAGTGGTAGGTGTGGTGGTTGCGACAGGTGTGGTGGCGACGACGACGGTGATGGTGGTAGTTGTAATGGTCGTGGAGATGATGGTGGGGCGGTGGTGGTAGGGATGATGGTGGAACAGTGGCGATTGGAGTAAGGTGCTACAACGGTGGTGGTAGTAGTGGGGATGGTGGTGGTGTGGCGGTGGAGGTGATGCTGGTGGTGGTGGTGTGGCAGTGGTGGTAGTGATGATAATGATAGGGTAGTGGTGGTGGTATCGGTGGTGGTGGTGGTGGTGGTATCGGTGGCGGTGGTGGTTATGGTAATGGTGATGGTGGTGGTGGTTGGGCGATGAGTGTGGTAGGGTGGCGAAAGTGGTGGTGGCGGTTGCGGTGGTGGTAGGGCGGTGGGGGTTGGGGTGGGGGTATTTGTGGTGGTAGTGATGATGGTGGTGGGGCAATAGGGGTGGTGGTGGTAGAGGTGGTGGGACGGTTCCAAACACAATTTTTTTTTTAAAGTATTTATGAGAAATAGTCCTAAAAGTACTTTTAAAAAGTCACTTCAAATACACTCTTAGGGCCTTATTTTTCCTATTAAATTTGGGGCGTTAATATTAGCCGTCGGATTAACTTTAAAGTAAAATTTAAAGAGATTTAAATCGTGAATAGCAAAAGTCATTTAGTTTATCTTTTAAGATTTGAATTAAATTGTACTTTATTATATAGACTAGTTATTGCATGTGCTTGAAGACACAGAATAATAAAAAAATGGTAAACAATAAACATATTTGTATTTATATCTAAAATCAAATTATAAACATAGATGAGAGATAAATGAATTTAAGCATCGGTTGTAGTGGGGGTGAGAGGTGGTGGTGGTAAGAGACGGTAACGGTTGTGGTGGGTGGCAATGACCGTGGCGGCGATGGCATTAGTGGCAGCGACAGTGGTGGTGGCGGCGGCGGCGTTGGCAGCAACGGTAGCAGTGGTGGCGGCGGTGGTGGTGGCAGTGATGGCGATGGTGGTGGTAGAGGTAGTGGTGGGGAGGTTTCAAACACTATTTTTTTTTTTTTAAAGTACTTATAAAAAATAATTTCTAGAAGTACTTTTAAAAAGTTATTCCAAACACACCCTTAGAACATCTCCAAAAGATGCTATAAAGCACAAAAATAGCTAAAATTTAGCTAACCAAAGCAAAAAATCACACTCCAACAGATGCTCTTCAGATACTCTAAAATAGATTTTTGCAACTTATAAACATATTTTATATTATTTTCTCTCTCTTCCTCTGTTTTCTTCCATTCTCTTTCTTTATCACTTTTATTATTTCCAAAAAAAATAATATAAAAGGAATGAGAAATAATATTTAAAAGGAGTAGTTAAAAATATAGAGAATCTGTTGGAGTGTGTATTGAAAAAGTGAGTAGTTAAAATAGAAAAAATTATTTTTTGGGTAGCTAAAATACAATTTGTTGTTGGAAATGCTTTTAGGGGCCTATTTTTCCTATTAAATTTAGGGTGTTAATATTAGTGGTTAGATTAATTTTAAAGTAAAATTTAAAACGAGTGAAAAGAAAAAGTCATTTGTTTATCTTTTAAAATTTGAATTATAAGTTATTTTATTATATATATATAGATTATTTATAAACAGTTAATCAAAATTAAAGAATTATACAAACACATAAATCAACAATGATGATTCCCAATGAATTTGTGTCCTTTTTTAATTTTAATGGACTGTTTATAAATAATTTATTTATGGACTACCTATAAAAAAATCTATTCTCTTCTAAATATAGTTTTGTTACTAACAGAAGAAGAACGGAAAAGTCGTCGGCCCTTTGTTTGGCTTTTTTTCTCTACCGTAACCGCGTACGCATAAGCAGGTAGTGGCTCAATTCGTCAACTTGAATTAACGTGTTTGAATTTTTAACCTCGTCCTCCTTCCTTTGGATTCCAAGTCAAAGTCTAGTCTTTCCACTCCTTCGTCGTCGCCCCTCAACAAAGAAGAGTTATTTTTTTCTTATTTCGATCTCGACCGACAGTGACTGCACTGGCTCACCTCCTCTCATCTATAGACTATATACGGTTGGGGGAGAAGAATTTCTTTGTTGGCGTCCGGTTATCGTCTTGTTTCGATTTCTAAATTTAGTTTTGTTTGAGGTTCCTCGGCCATGGGCGGCTTCCTTTTATTATTAGTGGTGGTGTTGGTGGCGCTGCTTCAATTTCATCAATTGCAGGGGCAGCAGAGCTACGTGAACAACAAACAGTTGGACTGCGATAATAACTACAACAACACCCTGGGATACGTGTGCAATGGAGCAGCCTCATCATGTCCCTCCTACCTCACCTTCCGATCCAACCCACCTTACAACACCCCTCTCCTCATCGCTTCTCTTCTCAATGCCAACGCCTCCGAAATCGCCCGTCTCAACAACATCCCCCGCTTCGCTACCATCCCCTCCGACACTCTCCTCGTTGTGCCCCTCAATTGCTCCTGCACTACTACTACTACTAATATTAATACTACTACTAGTATTTCCCGGTTCTACCAGCATAACGCATCTTACATCTTGAATACCTCCGACACTTACTTCACCGTGGCCAACAACACCTATCAGGGCCTCACCACTTGCCAGTCCCTCAAAGCTCAGAACCCCTTCAATTATCGACATCTCTTACCTGGTCAGACACTCAAAATTCCCCTGTGGTGCGCTTGCCCAACTTCCAACCAGACCGCCGCCGGGATCAAGTACCTCCTCACTTACCTCGTCACCTGGACCAACTCCGTTGAATTGATCGGTCAAGCCTTCGGCGGTGTCGACGTCCAAAGCATTAACGACGCAAACGAGCTCACTTCTACGGATCTTATTTTCCCCTTCACCCCACTCCTAGTTCCCCTGAAATCAGAACCCACCAACATCAACTTCTCCATCTCTCCTCCGCCCACTCCACCTTCGCCTCCTGAATTGCCCGTTGTCCCCGTTGGTGAGGGCAACTCTTCCCGCAAGTGGGTTTTCGTCGGCGTTGGAGTTGGGGCCGCTTTTCTGTTACTCGTCCCGGTTTCTGGATTTCTGGTTTGTTTCTTTCGCCGCCGCCGCCGCCAATCCCCACAAGACAAGCCTCAGAGTCCAACTAATGATCTCGCCGAATACACGGCCCTGCCTGAGAGCAAATCGTGGACTGTCTCATCCGAAGGCGTTCGAAATGCAATTGAATCACTGACGGTATACAAGTTCGAGGACTTGCAAGGAGCCACCGGGTTCTTCGCAGAAGCCAACAGAATAAAGGGATCTGTGTATCTGGGTTCTTTCAAAGGGGATGCTGCTGCCATAAAGATGATTGAGGGGGATGTTTCTGGAGAGATCAACATACTGAAGCAGATCAATCATTCCAGCATAATCCGGCTATCTGGTTTCTGCGTCCACGAGGGCAACACCTACCTTGTTTATGAATACGCGGAAAAAGGGTCTCTCAGTGATTGGCTGCACCGGAAGAGGTATCAGACTTCGTCTTCTACTCTGAGCTGGAAGCACAGGATTCAAATTGCCTATGATGTCGCGGACGCCATCAATTATCTGCACAACTATACCAATCCGCCTTACATCCATAAGAACTTGAAGAGCAGCAACATCCTCCTGGATGGTAACACGAGGGCTAAGGTCGCCAATTTTGGGCTGGCAAGGGCCCTGCAGGAAGATCAAGACCAAAGTGGCCTACAACTGACGAGGCATGTGGTAGGTACTCATGGTTATATGGCTCCTGAGTATATTGAGAATGGGTTGGTTACCGCAAAACTCGATGTGTTTGCATTTGGTGTGGTGATATTGGAGCTCTTGTCCGGGAGGGAAGCCGCAACCAACCGGGGAGTTGGTGGTGGCGACAAGAACGTAGAAGAGGAATTGCTCTCTGCAACCATCAATCAAGTGCTTGGAACAGAGAATGTGAGGGAGAGACTAAGAGGTTTCATTGATCCTTGCCTGGGGCAGGAAGAATACCCGCTGGAGTTGGCCTACTCTTTGGCCCAGCTGGCTAGGACCTGCGTGGCTCATGACCTTAACTCTCGTCCCACCATGCCCGAGGTTTTGATGACCCTTTCCAAGATTCTCTCCTCTTCGTTGGACTGGGATCCATCTGAGGAACTTAATTATTCAAGATCACTAAGCCATGGCAGATAGAATTCAGCATTCCTGAATTTGACACCGGATGAACATTATATAAATAAATAAGGTACTACCATGCAGCAACAAGTATTTTGATGTACTGAGTGGCTGAGGATTATATAGTGTTTTTATGCGTACAAGACACTATGCTATCGAGCTTCAAACCATTGATTCCCCCACCTCCTCTTTTCTGCACTGTGCATGTCCATTTGCTCAAATTTATTAAAAACACAAGAGGCAGTCTTCTGCTAGGTAGGTAGTTCTCTAGCAACTTAATCTCCCTTGGTTCTCAGCAAAAATAAAAAAATCTCCCTTGGTTGCTAGTTCGTTTGCATGACCAGAAGCATTTTCAGCTTGCATCTGCTAAGTCTGAACCTTATCCACAGATAGAGAGTGTCTGAGGAATTAAAGACGCAATGGGCTAATTCACACAGACCTCAGCCATTTTGAAGTGGAATATATGTAACAGGAGAAATGCAGCCAAATCCTGGCTTAAAAGCAACTCCAGTATGGGAAAAGGCACGTCCCGTGCACTTCTAATGCCCTATGTAGAGATGCAGTGGAAACTAACCTAACCATTTGATCCTGTTTGTAAAAGCCACCATTGCAAGGCAACACCTCCTGCTTTCATCGCAGGGAAAAATGATACCTCTGTTCTGTTGTTGTGGCCAATATCCTACCCATACCAGACAACATTCCTTGCTTTTGTTTTTTCATTTGATTCACCATAACAGGACCATCATTAATAGCTTCCCAGCTTTACAAAGCCCTCATCCAGACCATGGTGACATGTTTCGATTAGTCAAAAAAACAAAAATGTTTCAGAAATATTTTAGAAACGCAAGCAAACGACGCATTTTCATATAAACAAATGAAAACCTTCGAAATAAGTTGTAGTTACATTAGTAAGTTCTTGTTTTTGTTTTATAACAACAAAATAAACCAAGAAGTAACCAAAAATCTAATAGACAGTAAACTATTGTGGTTGGACCCATTAAATGTTCATGTAAATTCAAATATGAGATTCGAAAATGCAATATTGGACATGATTTATATTGAATCATCTTTCATACAAAAACTTAGAACAATCATTCATGCCATAGCGTAACAATATTAATGTAAAGAATGGATTTTTTATAAACTTCTTTTTGGTTCCCAATGGGGAGTATCCTATTGTATAGAGGAGTTTGAGTTGGGTCTACGATTATGTTTTGTAATCATTTCTTTAAAATTTTATGCAACTAAAGAAAAAACTTGTGCCTGTCGGTATCCATACACCACTCTCTTCCTAACACACATTTACAGTTTAAAACTTGTGCCTGTCCATATTATTATCACACCACACTTCTGGTATATTATGCTTCATGAATCATGAATACAATTCAAAAAAGGAGTAATTAAACTGCCGATCTCCCTTTGGCTACTTCGCTCTGGATAACATACCTAAAGCCTGAACTCTGCGGTAACCAATAGATGTATTTCTCAGGTCTGCCCTTCACGCATCTTCTGATAGCTTTCTGTTGAACTTCTGATACACACCCATCAACTATTTCTAAAAGCTCAGGCATACTCAGTGACATATCCTTCGCATAATAGCAGAGGATTTTTGGCAGGTATATTTTTGTTTCCTTCTGGATGTAGACACTAGCTCGTATCAACTCTTCTTTAGCAAGTTTGAGGTCCTGAAATACACTCCTTGCTGTGTAGACTCGGACCTACATCCATTGAATTGAGCTGTCATTTCCGATTATATCCCCAGTCCCAACAGGGAAAAAAAAAAACATGAAAATTATCATGACTATAAACTACAACTCCTGTAACTAACTTAGAAGTATCCTTAATGACTTCCATACCGTGGGATCAGAGTATACCCCTGAACAAAGCGCAAAATGAACAAGTGGCTCAGGGTATTCAATGGCATAAGGATGTCTGTTGCTTCCTGTCTTTAACATCTTTCCTGGAGACAGCAGCGTTTGTAGCCACTGCATTCATGACGTGTTAGCCAAGTTATAGCACAACTATTTTTCAATAATAAAAACATCATGTTCTAAGTAAAATACGTTTCAATGACCTTGCAGGTTAGGTTCATTCTTTCATTTCCATTTCTTGACTATTAATACCCAGCCATATGCAAGTTGACTTCAGTTAATGCTTAATGGCTATTTAAATGTCTAATTTGCCTCCTCCAGATGCACCAGTACACCTCATCACATTGCTCTCCACGAGGGTCACAAATGGCAACTCTTCGCCATTACCTACTATTATACAGATGCATACCTCAAGCCTAATTTTAATTTGAGAACGTAATTCTCAAACGCTTCCTCAGTATCTAAAAGATCAGTAGCCACCATAGAACTGGATTCTAACGTTGTATGACGGCACATTTACTTGTGTTATGAGCAGAAGTGAGGAGTTCAGCACAATCTTGGTGCTCTCCACGAGGATCACAAATGGAAACTCTACCCCATTCCCCACTATTATACAGATGCATACCTCAGTCCTAATTTTTAGTTGAGATTCGTAATTCTCACATACTTCCTTCCTAAGTCTCTAAAAGGTCACCAGCCACCATAAGAATTGGATTCTAATGCCGTGTTATGAGCAGAAGTGAGGAGCTCAGCAAAAGCTTGGTAGGAAACACGGATACCTGACGGGGTCCGCCGTTGCAGTGTCGTACGCGTATCGGACACAGATAAGCGTCTACGACGGTCGGACACATGTCCAATACTTCCAAAAGTATCCTAAACAATGGAGAAGCCTTTGTCGCGACAGGATACGTGGGGATACAACGGGATAAGGGGATACTTCCAAAAGCTTCGATGTTCGATCGTTTCGTTCCCAGCACAGCAGTTCATTTTCGCAGAGCAGTCCATATTCGGAACAGAGAGAGAGAGAAAAGGACTCCACCAGATCTGTTTCGGCAACCAAAAGCTTTCGATCGAACTCGAATCTCTCTACCAGATTTGCTTCGGCAACAAAGAGAAGAAGAAAGAGATCTGTTGTACTGCGAATCCCTCTCCAAATCTGGTGCTTGTGGTACTGTGATCGAACTGAAACAAACATCTGCTACTTGTTGCTTGATCGATAGAGAGAGAAGAGGACTCTTGGTTTGTTTTCTTCTTTTTTTGGGGGGTTTTTTTCCTTTAATGATTTTGCTATTTAGGTTTAGATAAATTTTTTTTTTTTTTGGGTTTTGTTTTTTTTACAATCATTTATTTAATTTTTTTTACAATCATTTAATTATTATTTAGGTTTAACTATTTTTTTTACAGCCATTCCCCACTATTATATAGTTGCAAACCTCAGCCCTAATTTTCAGCTGAGAACGTAATTCTCTTATACTTCCTTCCTAAATCACGTCACCAGACACCATAAGAACTGGATTCTAATGCCGTGTTATGAGCAGAAGTGAGGAGCTCGGCACAAGCTTGGTAGTTATTTGATAGCATGCTGCAGCACAGTCCTAGCAAGTGGCAATGCCACTTATCACTTTGGGCATGCAACCTACCTGTAAGGATGCTTCAGCCTGTCCACAGAAAGCCTACGTGACCCCACTGGTTTGGTCATTCGGGGAGTCACCTCTTGGTTCCTGGAACTGGGTTACCCGGCAGACCTATTGCAAGAGCTGGAGCTGATCTGAATGTGCAAGTTGTAGTTTCAAATTTCCGTTGGTCCAAACTGCCTCCAGAGCATCATGTATGTTACATATGGTATACTTGCCAAATAGTATTGCTTTGGCTAAAGATCTCACATATGCATATAATTTGTTCTCATACTAACATATGTCAACCTTTTTCTGCTACTTCAAATTAAAAGAAATGTACAAATACCAAGAAGAGAGAAAAATAAATAGTTGGAGTCTCTGATATTTTGGGTAAGAGATTTCAAGGGATAGAGAAAAAAAACATATTTCATTCCTCAGCACCCGCATGAAACATAAAGACACGAAGACACATAAAAGTAATAGGCATACCGGGGCTGAATAGTGTGATCGGATTTCCAAAATGCAGCTTTGTATGACATAAGCATTTATGCAATATCCACCCACATTATAAGCTGCCTGGAAGATGAGTTTGTACACGCTACAATCATATTTCGTGATTAAAACATTCTGATGGTTTCTGGAAACAAGTTTATTTACATGTTTTTACCTTCAGTATGGAGGTTCTCCTGACATAATTGTGAGTTCCATATGCTAGATATGCCTGTAACAGAAATCTCTTCAGGCATGTACAATCCAATGTTCACCAAAAGGGACAGCAAAGAATAGTTAGATAAAAAGAAGCCTTTACTCAGTGTTGGCCCTGCTTGTGTGTGATGCAATAAAAATGATATTTCACACACCCTGCAGTGCATTATTTGCACAAAATAGCAGTCCTTGGATTACACCCTTCACAGCCCAGGGCTTTACTATTGCCCTAATGAATATAGGCCCCTCAACGCTACTTTGCTCCCATGAACAATAGCACCTATAATGTAGGTACCATAGAGTAGAAGGCCCAAGTAGTTGTGATCTGAGGCTTAGTTGACTAAAGGTGAACATACACAAAAATAGGCCCCTTGGTCGACCTTTAACATATGCATAATGCAAAGACGTTTGCATTAGGCATTACTACTAGGCTAATAAGGAAACACAAGTTTTGAATGCATACATGCATCACCAAGGCATTGTGAATGTTGATCCAGAACGCAAGCTTCTCTTCACGCTTCATCTTCCTTGGGTCAATTTTCTCCAGACTTTTGACCAATATCCTACACAAATTTGAAATTAAGACAATGAGAACTTCTAGATAGATACAGTATTCTTTGTCTAAAAAACAAGTGATGCAGTTTTTTTTACAACATTTAAGTTTTCCGTCTTTTTCCGACATCCGACAGACTGTTTGTCTCTTGTGCAGTTTTGGCCAGCCTAAATGAGCTGGATACAATTTTATACAGAGAAAGAACAAACGTACAAGTTTGGTTAAATTCAATGCTTCAAACAACAGATGGGGAAAAATACACATTCAAACTGTGTCGGCCCAATACTCAGTTTACCAAATAGCAAATATCTGTTTTCGTATTGAGCCTATATTCATAGGACGGGCAAAAGAAAGAAATATGTTTAAGAGTGCAGCATCTATTATTACAAGATAGCATTGCAGGTTGTATTATGTGGCTTGTTAAATCAGGATTACCTGCAATTTTGTAGCATTCTAGCAGCATAATTGAAACTATCATCATCTAAGCATATCTTCAGAACTTCTACAATTGCAGCATATGGTCCACTCTCTTTCAACCCTTGAAATTGACAATGGCCTGTAGCTTCCTCATTGCAACGAGGACTCCAAATATCAGAACGATTTTGGGGAGACAATGTACATGAGGAAGACAAGGATGAAGAAGAAGAAACTGAAAACCCTGTACGAGTCAGAGAGGGGTTGGCAAGTTTGCAGTAAATGGAAGACATGCATCTGACAATGTCTTCAGAGAGTCTGTCAGGACTTTTAAGAGCATCATCAAAGCAAGAAGCGCCAAGGTGATCTGCGAGGCTACAATGGCCTGGATCAGCATTTTCCCTATCCTGCAATTGTTCATCAGAGGCATTTGTTTCAATTGGCTGAATGCTCTCAGGAAGTACAGAACCCAAATAGGCATTTAATTGTGGTAACAACACAATTAGATGAACATGCTAAAATATGTAGACAAGCCATCTGCAATTAACATATTTAGGTGGGGAGGCATTAACCCTTCTAGATGCTGATTTCGTAGAAGTAGCATCACTCTGATCATCTGAACAAGTCAAACCTTGTGCAGGGAAAATTCGATTATAATGGTCAGTGCCGCCTTTCCACATGTTAGGTTCCATCTCGTGACATAGATGAGTAGTTGTAGTTTGTAGAGGCGATCCTATCTTACAATGTAATTGGGTTCCATAGTTCTCCAATGTGTTAGGGAAATGCTGTTCCAAAGCTGTCCGGTAGAGTGAAAGAAGATAACGTTCCAAATGCATTATTTCAAACTCGAGAGTAGCAATCTCCTTCATCAGCTCTGCAGAAGACTGCATTCCACAGACAAAGGATTGGAAATAAGGCAATCCAAAGTCCACCAAGCAAAAATAGACAACAAAAAAATAATACCAGAAGCAATGCTTCTTGCATATTGCCATATCTTTAGTATGTTTGCAGATCAGTAAATGATGTCACTCTCTATATATTAATCCAATTAGGCATTTACATGACAGAACATACAAATTGAGGCAGGTTGACTACACTATATTACTATTTGGATGACTTTGAAATCAGCAATCTTGCTATAATTCAATTGGAGTAGGATCAAAAATCACCGAAAATTTTGGTCAATTATTTGATTTTAACTTCACAAGATGCAATATAAATGTTTTTATCTAAACAACGATGGAATTAGAATCCTTTTAATGTAGTTTCACAAATTTTGAGCACAAGTCAGGTTCAAGCATTTATTTGAGTTATGTGGGTATTCAAAATTTGTAGTTGAAGTCCTTAGCAAATCTATAATCAAACCAATTGTGAGTTTGTCAAAGCTTTGAATAGCTGAATTGACCCCTTATTTAGATAAGAGTTAAGACCCAAACCAGCTGGAGTTAGATAGATAATTTATTTATTCGACTAAGACATTCATAATGATAATCAGTTAAAAAGAAGCATCCATCAAAAAACTTACTGAAGAATATCACAGTTAAAACTCCAAAACAAGAATAAGGAGCAACATGTCTAAATGTGATCTCTGTTGGATCAAGACATGGAGGGAGCATTGAATTGTTCAAGAAAAAAGGCAGCCCAATGAACAAGGCTCCCTCCACTGTGGTGTCAAGGGAGTCAGACGTAAGCAATCTTCTCCCGCATGTGGAAAGATTGGTTCCATGACTAGACCCCCTGACAATTAGGACACAATGGAAAAAACTTATTATTGCATCAAGACCACTCGGATGCTTGGAACACCATTGGAAGAAGGATTTTCTTTTTTTGGTCATGAAAAAGAAAATTACATAGATTGAAAAGGGGAAATAGAAAAAACGTGGGCATTGGATAAACCAGCCTATGCCTTCCCTTGCCTCCACCTGGATCATTTCCAGTAGGAGACTAGGTGGGTTGCTTGCCCATTGGGAAGGGAGAGAGCCTCTCTATGCTTGTGTCGCTATCCAGCGGGCGATTTGATTGCCTACCCTCTTGACAGCTGTGAGCTTGGAATTGGGAAATTGCCTCAGGGAAAGCAATGTCCTGTTGGATGACCTCAATTTCCCTGATGTTGGCTCGTCATGATCCATCTAGGGAGTTGATCAGTTGCGTTGAGTCAATTCCAAGATGATATCTTGGAAGCCCCAGAATACAGCAACCTGCATGCTCTTCTAGCAGCCTCTGCTTTCACAGCCAATGGAGACGATGCAAGCATAGTTTCTGCTAAACCAGCAATCATAGCTCTAGTGTGGTCTCTGGCTATGACCCCATATGCACATTTCTTCGTTTTTACTAGGAAAGAACCATCACACTTGATCTTAACCTTTCCTGGAGGAGGAGGCTCCCATCTGACCAAGGGTTCCTGTGTACTCGGTCTATCCTCGTGCAGAGAGAAAGTTTCTGAGGATTGCTGATAGAGCTTGATTGATAGTTATACGGGGAATTGGGGTTTGTCTCTTATAGATGTATTCACTTCTTGCCTTCTAGATGAACCATAGCAGCTGAGCTAATAGGCTTTGACCATCCCATTCTCCTTGGCCTATCTCTTCTGTATCTGCTCCATAAACCAACCCTCAACACGAGTGATGCGAAATCTATCTATGGTTATCTGTAATGGAGAAATTTTCCATGTCTCCTGAACCCAAGGGCGCAGGGGGAATAAGTGCTCAGTGGTTTTTGCTTCCCCCCCCCAACCCCCCCTGCATAGTGGGCACATTGGGGAGTTTGAGACTTTTCTTCTCCACAGATTTTGTCTTGTTGCCAAAGAGTTGCCACCCAATCGTCATATGAACATTTGTATCTTTGGTGGAGCTTTTAGGTTCCTGTTGCTCCAAAATTTGCTGGGATTGACAGAAATGTCCCAAGTGACAGATAGTTTTCAAGCAATTGTTTGGAATGGGTTCAAATGCCTTGTTTCAAGACTTCCTTGAATGAAAACAATGGATATTCTCATTGTGCAAAGGGGAAATTAAAACTGAGAACTAATAAAAGGCAATCCTTTTATTAATCCAATCGAAAAAACTTCGATTACAAAAGATTGAATGAAACAGTCTTAATTACAGTATTAACTGCTCCTAAACTAAGCCTAAAAACTACTCCTAATAATGCCCCAATCGTGAGTTTTTTTAGGGGTTTGAACGTGTCTCCTCTTCTTCACTGCATGCCCTTTTTATAGTCATCTTCATCGACGGTTTCCTCTCTATCGACGGTTACCTAATGGTAACTCCCAATTAGTTACCTCCTTCTTTTCAAATGTGATGTGACTCATCATCTCTCGCCTTTCTTCAACTTCTGCTACATGACACTTTCTTAGCAAAACTGGAATGTCATGTGACAATACATTGAATATTCTCGGGATTTTATATTTTAGGCCCAAACAATACCCCCCTCATTTATTTGGGCTTTGAACAATAACTCAGATAAATGAACAGTTGTAACCGTTTAGCTTCTGAACACCTATTTAAAGGTTTGGCTACTACACTGTTCATTTACCCTACCTTTATCATCTTTTCCTTACATCCAATGTTATTTCTTCCCCTATTTATTACTTTTTTATTTCCTCAAATGACATCTAAACGAAAGATGGATCAATCATCTTCCTCAGTTCTGTCATCAGATATACCTTCTATTCCTCGTTTTTTTGCCAGTATGCAATTCTAGACTTAGTAGATGACAATGTCTTGATTCCTTCTTAGGATTCTGGCTCAGATTTTGCATTAAGATTTGCTTTCAAATCTGGTATCTTCCTAGAGTTTTCTGAGTTCTATCCTGTTTCGAAAGAAAAATTCCTAACACTTCATCGACCTCACTTACGATGGAAATCTTGGGGTCAAAGGATTAACCCATTGAAATCTTGGGTTGATCTAGACCAACAATAGACTGATTGGGTACAACAAATGAAAATGCATTTCTCTAACCAATGGAGGCGTCAGAGGATCTATGAGCATATAAAACTCTCAACGAGTCCATTGTATATGAATCGTTGGCTTATAGGTGCAAGCATTTGTTTCTGGTCATAGTTTTGTAATGTCATGCTTCTTCCTCTTAGCATTATATCTCCATCTATTCTTGACGTTGTATGATTAACCATCAAAAGTGCTATTTTATTATATTTAATAATTGGTTAATTGCATATTATTTGTGATTAAATGTGTTAAATTCCTTGATTTTCTAATTTGATACTTTTTCTAGTTGTTTGGTTTATTTTGCAGGTAAATTGGTTGATTTAAAGTAATAATGGATAATGCAAGTGAAGTAATCACTATAGGAAGAATCACAATTGATAAGGATTGAAGAGTCAAGATTGGGATAGGAAGACTTGAAGATAAATCAGAATTTTAATCCTTATAAGAGTTTAAGTGAGAAGAAAACTCATTTAAAGTTGTATTAGGAAAGTTTCCTAAAAGATAAGTATTTGACACGTCTTCAGTATTTCATTCATAACTTTTGACTCCGATATCGGATTGACCTGATTTTTGTGGGGTTGGAAAGAAGACTTCAAGAGCTACAGAAGTGTATTTCACGAAAATTTCGTGATTCAGTCTCTAAATATGCGAAATTCAAGCTCGAAGTCTGGACAGATTTTGTACCCGCGGGCCCCAAGATTTATGCACGGGATTTAACCTTACAAGACATCTTTTTGGGAAAGGAATTCCTTCCAACCTGTACTTATGATTTATTTTACTATAAATAAGGACTCTCATCTAGTGAGAGAGGAGAATTAGATTAGGATTTAGATTATTTATTCTTTTTTTTCCATCTTTTTATTAGTTCATCATGTCTGGCTAGAAGGCTAAGCTAGGGCTAGGGGAAAACCTCTCAACGGAGTATGGTATTCTTATTGACTCTTGTACTTAAGTATTTATGTTATTGTGTTAATTTAATCCCAAATCTTTTAGCAAAGTGTTTATGCTGTATAAACTCTTGAGTTGTTGTGCCACGTACATCAATTGCTTGATTTTCCCTGCGTGTAAATCACTGGTTATTCCATGCTGGAAGGATTAACATTATTTCATAAAATAATATGATTGAATGATTATTCAGGTTCCTGGTAGTCTTTTGATTATAACCATTGGATTTATCACTTGATTTGTTAATTGGGTTAACTGACATTTAATTCCTCTTTCAAGTCAAACTTTGAGTCTTTAACTATTATTGTATGAAGTTGAGAGGGAGTACCTGATGCTCTAGTATTTTATTTATTACTGTTTTAATTACCAACAATCACTTTTCTCAAATCAATAACTTTCCAAACAATTCTTTTTCCTTTCAAATTACTTTTATTGTGTGTGTGATTGTTTCTTGTTACAATTCCTCGTGGGATCAACCTCGGACTTCCGAGATTATATTACTTTACTCAACCTGCGCTTGGGTTTACACTTTTAAAGTTGAAGCATTGTACATAGGGCTCTCGTCGACAGACATAGAGATAACTACATCTCTGAAACCGGAACACGTTTTGTCTGACCTTCCAAATAACTTCAATTACTCAGACCACACCGCCTTCGTTTGCAAGCCAGACTCTGTTCCCCCCTCATACGAGGAACACGTGGCTTTTCTCCTTCATTGGCTCTGCCTCTTTTTTCTTTATGTCCCTAATCTCAAGATTATTAGGGAATATTTTAACATTATTGTGCTCTTGGCTAACCAGAAAGTTTTGGCCTTAGCTCCCTCTCTTTTAAGAGCTCTTTACAAAGGAGCTTTTACCAAAGTCGAAAGAGGAATTGATACAAATTATGGAGGTCATTTCTGGCTATTTCTGACTTGGCTATATGTCTATTTTCCTGAAACTTAGGCTATCAAATATCTTCCTCACTCCAAATTCAGACTTTTCAATTATGAAAATTTCTTCCTTATGTCAGTCTCCCTAACTCTGGACAAGAGTTTTGATTTTTACTTAAAGGCATTCTTTGATCTTGACTTTAATAGGTGCTCCTCTCTTTTTTACCTTTTTCCAAATGCCTCTACTCATCCTTACACCTTAGAGCATTTGTTGACGGCACTATCAATCCTACTGATGAGCAAATTGATTACCTTCATACATTCTTGAGTAGTATTCTCCTTCCTCGATACTTTCATGTAGGCGGCACAATCCTTGATTCTAAATACTCATAATGTGGCTTTGAGAACTACTCTCCCAGTCAAATAGCCAAACAATTTGTCTTTACTCAGCGTGTCTCAGTACCTTTTATGCACTCTTTAATCGATGAGCTTGCAACTCAAAGGTTCAAGCTCACAAACTATTATTCAGTCTATCAAATCTCTCTAGCCTATAATAAATCATTGAAGGCCTTTCGTTTCAAATATCTTCATGGGAAACCATCTGTCTCTCTCTTTTTTGTGAACTGGTGGCAAAATGCTTCAGTTCTAATTTTTTAGGATGCTCTAGACTTTGTTACCATAATTCAGTAAACCCCTAACGACTTATGATTTGGGTACATCGATCCCAAACGCAATGAGTTCACGATTCAAATCATCAAAATGTACGATCTCAAATTGTAATACTAACTCTAAACCGATTCGTTTTAGTAGCACAAATATAAATACATATTAATTGACTACGTGCACATAGATTTATAATTATATATTGTTTTAGATAATAGAAAATCGAGCATAAATATAGGATAAATGATAACCTAGTGTTTACGAATGTTCTATGATATATAATGTTGTATAGTAGTAAAAACGACCTAGATAAGAGTTCTAAAACAAATTGTGACTCATAACACCATACCAGCTAAGATTACCCCCATCGTACCGCTTATTTAAGAAAGTGTCATATTGCGTACTCATACCCGTTCCACATACTAAAGCGACCCAAGATTCAGGTATCATTGGATCCAAAAAGCTACATATCCAAACTATATTTTGTCAATCAAAAACCAAATGACTTATCCTTTTTTCCAGCAAATTTACTTGGCAAACTTCAAGCAAGGTCATCCATGGTCAATCTTTTAGAGTTCACCATCTCAGTCGAAGGTCAGCTTGTAACAGATCCTCTTGAGGAACCTGCCATTAAAGATACTCTTGAGGAACTTGTTCTCCTCCATGGTCTTTTTCCCCTTTATGGTCTTTTTTCCCTTTTTCTTCCCTAAGTCATAAAGAGACCGCTCTAGTGAAAACCAGCAAATATAGGGCAATCCCTACTAATTTTTCAAGCTTAAAATCAAGCAAAAAACTTGTCATCTTGAACACTAAAGGGTGTTTCTCAATAAAGGTCCACTAATGGCTCAAACTATATTTTCAATACACAAACGGTTTAGATTCATTTAAAAACACCTAGGAGTCATACATGGATTAAACCCTAATTTCATTTTAAGTCTAAGCCTCCTAAATCTATTAAACCAAGGGATCATCTTAGGTATCTACGTCATTACCTTTGTCCTAAGCTTGAAGGTGCAACTGAAGTGTAAATGATGTAGTTTTGACGCTTGATCTCCTACCTTCAATGATGCTTTCGAATCTTCAATCTTTATAGCATCATGACCATGAAATAGATTGAGATTTACAATAGACTCCACGAAATTAGCCAATTACAAACATATATCTAACAATCCTTATATGTGGTCCATTCCTTTCTGTTTTTTTTAGCATAAGAATCTTGTTCCTCTGCCGCGTTGGATGGTGGTGTCATGAAAGAAACTTGTGTTTTTATCCCTCCACTTGAGCCATTTTAGCCTTGACATTTGGCCCCAGTATTTCTCCTCTCTATTGCAAGTCTTGCCCTAGCTTTGCCTTACAACCTCTGTACATGGGTCCTCATCTGGCTAAAATGCCTCAAACTTGAAATATCTCCTTGGCTTCTCACAGTTGGGGGTAGTGTCAAGTACCAATGGAGTGGTCAGATCCAATAGCTGGAGGGGTTAGGACTCTGGCATCTGGGAAGGTTGTTCTCCATGTAGGGCTAGCGAGGGCTTTATCCAATATGACTCACATTTGCTGCCCCTCCTCTGTGGTTATCCTAAGTGTATCTACATACTTTACTTTCCAGGTCCATCAAATTTGCCTCAACCATAAAGGTCCTGAAACTGCGCATTCTTCTTGTCTCCCTTTCTCTGAGTCCATCCTTTTCCATTATAGATGCTATTTCATTGAAGTCTCCCAAACAGGGAGATCTATGATTCTGCTGTAAGCTGCTAGCCTGTGCCACTATGTGCATCTTGCTTGGTATTTTGGATGACCATAAACAAAGGTCATGAGCCACAGGTTGCTCGTACCCTGTCCTTGAAATGAAACATTAATATGACATGAGCTAAAATCCTGCACTGTGAGTGAAATCTCCTTCTTCCACATTATACAGAGTCCCCCTGAGAGGCCTTCCAGCTCAACCACCATTTTTTGATCGAAGTTTAGTTGTCTTTTTACTCTTTCAATTCTATAGGCTTTCATCTTGGTCTCGCTGAGACTTTTACCTGGGATTTATGGAGGACGCACAGGTCCTTTGGTGCTAGAACTGGCAAGGAGGTCCCCAATCCTTAACAGTTCCATTAACAGTTCCATGCGATTAGCCTCATTTAACAAGTGGGGGCATGGTAATGCCCGCCTCTTCAACCGTCGCATTGATTTCATCAGTCCATTCAATGTTAACCTCATGTAAGGCCTGTGATTGATTCTCCTTCTTTTTTGTGTAGCTCTTCTTGGCTTGAATTTTTTGATGCATTTCTTGCCCTTGGAGTAACTTGCCTCTGCTGGTGCTACAAGGTGTCTTTCTCCTTCTCTGGAAGAAGGATTAAACACTTCTTTTCTTATATAAAATTGTGTTAGTTCCAAGATGAATAACAGAAAAATGTGATCAACCATGCGGACTGATGTACTAAAGTTCAGGAAATAAAAATTATATTTAAAAGTTGATGGTAAGCAAAACAAGGATAAACGTTTTTGATTGTCGGAAGAATTATATTGATTTCCGATTAGTTGCTTACCTACAAAGAATAAGAAATCTGCACCACAAATGTACACAATATTTATAACCAACATTTAAAGTTTTCATGGAAGGCAAAAGAAGAGATATATTTTGAGACAAAAACCTTTAACGTTGGAGCATTATTTGAAGGAATAGAAGTGAGAGTACTAAATTGTGGTGCCTTCATAGAATCCCAAGAAATGGACAATTGACCAGGTAATGTATTCTCTGAATGAACAACCTGTGGCAAAAGAAATTATAAAGAGCATAAAGTTATCTATTACAAACAAAAGCTCCACAAACACAGTTTTTTGTTTTTAAGGAATATGACAGGTAACACGATTAAGTCTTTAAATGGTTCTTAGGAAAGCAAGGGACTGTTATCTAACTCCTCAAAATTCTAATGGGATCCTTAAATTGTTTCTCCCAATTTTCAAACAGACTGCACGACTGTATGCCACACTCATGTAAGCAGATATACACAGCCTTGTTATGGCACACACTATAGGTCAAAGCACCCTGCTGCTTCGAAACTATTGATTCGAGTTTGAACCATTATTGATATTTACAACATAATGAATGAGTTTCTGGTAATGAATTGTATAGCAGTTTAAACCTGGGAGTGGACAATGTGCCTTGAAGTAACATGTTAAATTAGGTGGGGTGGGCCAAGAGAAAGAAACACAGCTAAGAACTTTACTCCCAAAAAAAATTCCAATACCAAAGAGAGAAGAAAAAGTTGCTATTTCAGTGCTTTTATCATATCAACTAGACTATTCAGATGAACATGTTGGACAAAAGAATTTTTTTAGGCAAACTGAGAAAACTATAATTATAATATAGGGCTGTCCAGACTCTAGAGTAGGTTGTAGATTGACACCTTGAACAAAATCTGAAAAAATGGAACAGATTTTCTGAGTCAATCGAAAAATGAAAACTAGGAAATCTAATTCTTTTACGGGAATTGAGGGAGTTTAAGTCCTTATTCAGTTTCTGTATGCTCTTGCGAATGGTAAATACATAGACATATGCATATGTGTGTGTGTGTGTGTGTGTGTGTGTGGAAATTTGTCTGTGTGGATTATAAGGTAGCATCTTTATAAATTTTGTAAGGATGCATGAGATATATCAGCAAATCTATCAATCAATGCAACCCAACAGAGTAAAACTTCTTAACAAAATAATCAATCTGCTCATGTTGAAATTAAAATGCATATATTAAATATTTATCAACTTCAATTAGCTTTGGAGACGAAGATAGAGAGAAAGTTCTAGAACCCTCTTCTGTGTCTGGTCCCAGTATCAATGAGTGAGCAAGAAGAGGATCTGAAGAGAGCTTTCGATACCCATATTATGCAATTATACAGGAATAATACTAACAGGATTAAAATGGTAAGATGGTGTAGGTGACGACATATTTAGAACATGAACCTTGGGCAGCTGGCCGTTTTGGGGAGCACTGCAAGAAGAACAAGTGTGCTTCACCTTAATAAATCAATCATGGAAATGATCAATACACAGTTAGATACTTGTAGTAAATAATTTCGGGAAGCTTACCAATGGGAACTGGAATGAGGAGAAGAAGGAGAGGGGCCATTCAGTGGCGGCATTGTTGCTTCCAGCGCCGGGATCATGAAAGAGCCCCAGAGATATCACGCACCACCGACAGTTCACTTTAGCAGAGTATTATAACAGAGCACAACTTGGAACTACTCCTACTCCCATACATTACATAATAACCAGTTAACGGGAGAGAGAATGATCTCTGCAACTGCTAGGATAGGATAGCCATTAAGCCAGCCAGCCAGCCAACATATGCAATCGGACAACCACTCTCTCCGAAACAACAAAACCCTCTGAGGGCAATTACTCATACAGAGCAATAAATTCAATAAAAAAGAGAACCTACCATGAGCATTGGGTTGGGTGGGTTGGGGTGGGGTGGGTACCAACTACTAGTAATTCTTGGTTTTTTTAGGTCAAAAATTCTGTAGAGTGGCAACAATCCCGTCAACAATCCCGTAGAAGACCCGAAAAAAGAAAAATTGTAAGAAACAAAAAAGACGATTGATAATGATAATAATTATGACGCATGGTGCGGGATAGCAACTGAACTGTTACTGTCTGGGAAAACAAAAGGAAAATTGGATAACTACTATTACTGCTACTCTGCCAGAAAAAAAAAACTAAAAGAACGTAGACAAGGGCTATGGTTGATTAGGTGGCGGGAGAGGAAGTAAAGCAGTTATGTTAAATGGTGATGATGACGACAGGAACAGGAGGGGACCGCCGTTGGCGTGGGTCTGTTTTTGTGTATATTTTTGTGGGAACGACCGACCGACCGACTACGTAGAAGGTACTTCGGTTGTGCCTACCCCCTTCCGTCAACGAAACCAAGTTTAGAAAATATGATTGCTGGAAAGTGGGAACACTATTAAATACGGCACTCCTGAAGAGTTAATTAATCTACTTATTAGATTAATTGTGAGTTTAATGTAATTATTAAGTTAATTATGATTTTTAAATTTAAATGGGCTCTACTTTTAAATCTTTTTGATTTTGACTAGATTCCTGAGTTAGACCTAAATAATATTCCTCAGTTTCCTGGCGAAACTTCTCCAACTAGACCAGCAAAGGATCTAGCCTTTAACAACACTCAACCTAGGAAACCAAACCTGATAATCACCAGCTACCTCCACCCTATAAACACTCACTCAAATTCTTGGATTCCCCCCAAAACTGCATGAAGGACATCAGAGATATCATTCGGATCCACCTCTCAAGCATCACCTAAAACATAGAAGAAATGCTACTTCCAAGTCTCATGGGAAGAGGGAGCACCTACCACTCAAGCCTTGACCTTAACATGTTTGGAGATGTAGCTACAAGGGATCACTTGACGTTGAAAAAATGGAGAAGCTCGGTCATGGAAGGAGCTCATCTCAGGTCGTTCTCTCTCCAAAATACTAAAAGGCCGACCAAGCTTTCCTAAAAATTGGGAGATATCCTCGAAGGATAGATGTTGAAAAATCGAAGGACACCTTTGAGGAAATGATGCATAGGAAACCTAAGACCTGACTCAAAGGCCGAGACGAAAAAATAGGTTTTTCCAATCAGGTAGATATTGTAATGGTCTATGTTCGAAAAAGGGTAAGCCACCACACCCTCGGGGAATTGGTAACAATTAACCAAAGATTGGAGTTTACACTCAGTAAGCGGCTCGAGGTCAAAGTTGTGGATGACCCCTGCAAGTCTCCAAACTTGCCCGAGGTACTGACCTCACATGAAGGGGAAGCTCAGATAGATTTGGTAACCCTTTCTTTTAGGGCCCTTTTTCCTCTTACCACGACCAAAAACTCCCTTCCTTAGGCATATTCTCAAAGAAGAGATGAGGAGCCTCCTGTTGAGAAGTACTCTCCTCGTGAGGTACCACCAGTAGAGGGTTCTCGTCTTCTTCCAAATTTATCACTTTTTTTCTGGGGGAAGACTCAACCTCAAGATCCTCGTTTTCATCCCTAAACATTAGAGAGATGGAAGACCTAATAACAGATGGAGACCCAGACATATCTGAGATTGGGGGTATTAAGTGACCTAACCTAGAATAAAAAGGAGGAAATATACTCAGAGAGCAGTCCTCAATGGCACAGGGTCTAATCACCAACGACCAAGGAGAAAACCCTAGTTGTAGCAAAAAGGTCCAAGAAAAGGGGAAAAACTGCTAAACACCTACCTAAACCCCTAAAGTAACGAAAACGGAGCACTAAGAAGTGGAGACCTTGAGTGTAACGCCCCAAATACCACCCTGGACGACATTACATTCTAAAACCATTTATACCATGAGAGCAACTAATAAAAACCCATAAATAACAGGGGGTCCTTAATTTAACAAAATTTGGGCAGAGTCTCCTTTGCACGGGGAGCTCTACCCAAAACACAACCTGTACAATTATATTACAATTGACCACACCGGGTTCACATATGCATAACTATTGACCACACCGGGTCCATTTATCCATCATAAAATAAACTTCCATTCACCATATATCATATCCACACTATCATCCCAAAAGAATAGGCCAAGCAATGGCATTTACATTCCAAGAGAATTAAAGTACACTTGCAGCGGAATAACAAAATATTAGACTTTATATGATCTCCAAATAAACTCTCTAGTCTAGTACAAAAGAAGCTATATCTCTACATGTCCACCTCGGGATCTACACTCCCGTCGATCGGAGTCTCCCAATATGCGGGCTCCTCGACTCCCAACTCCTCCTCAAGTATATAATCTGAAAATGTTAGCGGTAGGGGGTGAGCACGAAGCTCTGTAGAAAATTTCTCCCAAACCCAAACAAGGTTTAGAAAACATTTAAAATTCGGTCGGTCTCATTTTCACAAATATAGTATAGAACTTTTGAAGGAAAACAGGGCATTTAAATAGATCTCCAGTTTAAGGAACCACGGTAATTAAAAGAATAAATGAACACAAGATACCAATAAGAATCAATTCCCAAAACATAATCCATCCCACCATACACCATTTCCACAAGTTCTTGTGGCATCCCATATTACCCCAAAACTCTTGCAGAAATCGTATTTGGTACAATGAACGATAACTCACACTTGAACATTTCCGGCAATATATGTACATGTATCTCAACAATGATGTAAGGCATTCACATGAATCGACACATTGAGTAACGTCTTGCCCACACCCACACCCACACACACATCTTATCAAAGATATCCAACCTTTAGGAAGGGCGTGTACCATACCAATGGCAGTGACGAAATCCAACCCAGACATTAGTATACTAACCCTCTTACACGGCACCACGTGAGCGATAGTGGTTTAGTCTTACCAAAGCACTAATCCCACTACGAATGGATTAGTCTTACCAAAGCACTAACTCATTCTACGACATCTCGTCAAAGGACACTCATGGTCATCCCACACCCATTAGAGATACAACATCAAACCAATTTACACAATTTATAAGCATATCTAAAAAATCCTCAAATATAGCATGCGACATTTTCAATAACCAACTAAGAAAAATGCAAGAGATCATTATAAACATCATTTGTTGCATAATATAAAACTCTAAGTTTTGAAAGTGAAAACCAAGGAATTACCAAGAGAAAAGTCAATTTTCCTTACAAATCAATGATTGAAGATGAAAAAGAAAGATAAAACATGGCATTGATTGCAAAAATATAAAGAATCAAAGATTTCCCTAACACATATCCAAGAGTTAGAGAAAGAGACATATGTATATACATATATATATATATATAGCCCTAGCTTCAATGTGAGAGAGTGAGAGAAAACCCCTACCTCTTCCTTAGTTTGGTGTGAAGACCTTGAGGATTGATCTACTTTGAGGTGAGAATCCCTTTCCTTCTTCCTCCCCCAAAGCTCTCTAGGGTTAGAAATGGGGAAAATGGGGTGAAGGAGGCGGTTTTGGTGTATTTAGAAAGCAAGAATTGGGGAAAATCGCGAACTGATCTGGGTATATATTAATGGTACCGTCCGGACGGTGCTTTGGACGTCCGGACGCTGGCAACTCTCTGTCCCAGCTTTCTGTCCCAACTTCCAGAGCAGTTTTCACCTATTTAGAGATCGAATTGGAAAATTTTAATGAGACACACTTTTGTAGCCCTAGATATCTACTATCTACTGTAAAAATTTCAGATCAATTGGACTTAAGGATAAAAAGTTATGGCCAAAATACTAATCAGTGTCCAAAATCCTAAATTCCCAAATTTTCTCTAAAATGTGTTTTAACTCCAAAATACTTCCTAACTTCTAATACACCTCATATTTCCTCTCCCAAAGTTTTTCGACCTTCCGGACTCAATGGAAACCTTATTTTGACCTAAAAATATTTAGAGACTTATCTAATAACCCTTATCCAAGTTTAAACACCTTCGAAACTTAAACTTCCCAATCAATTCGTCTCCCAATTATTTATTTCTACTATTATAATCTATGTGATTCATTCTTACGTCATTTCTTACCTTAGAATTACAACACAATTATATCCTCATATTAATATAAATATGTGGGGGCTTACATTGAGACCACCACTAAGGATCAAAACAATCCAAGTTTGATGCATAAAAACTAAAAAGAAGAAGGAAAATGTACCTAGAAGACGATGATTGCAAGAGGAATACAGAGAACCTAGAATCCAACAAAACAAGCACCGAACGGTAAGGAACCCAAGCCCAAAAACCCCTAGAATCGTCTGAACCATCAGTCGATTTCTCTCACATATCACAAGATCTCGAGGGTTTGACAAGAGAATTCGGGAAGGGGAAAGAAGTCTGAGATTCTTGGAGAAGCTTTTGGGGAATTTCGAAAGAATTTGGTAAAGTAGAGTCTGAGTTTTAGAAGGGTTTAAGTAGGGGAGGATTTGGCGGCTTTATTTCATTGTGCGCATTAAATACGTCTACGCATCATTCCACGTGGCGCGATAAGAGTGGCACGGTCCAAGAAATGAGGCGCGTTCTACGTCCCATGCCTACACGAAGCTGAAATCCCAGGGAAACTGTCCAGTCACGCCTTTTCAATTCTCAAAGTCATTCAATTCTTAGAACAATGACCATCATTTTTATCATTATTGTGGTACAAATTTTTTTCTCGTGCAGAAAGTATAAAGGGAAGTCTTTCTATGGCCTCTCTCATTTAATTTGTTTGTTATAATAATATAGATATACACATGTATACATACATATAAAAAAAATAAACCAGGCATGAGGGTTTCTCTGGCTCCAGTGATGTTGAATTAATAAACTGAAATAAGTTTCCACGATTGAGTGTGAATACTAAGTGATGGTGATGCTTTGCACAGTTGAGCAAGATCGTACTATCTAGAGGTTTGGGAGTCATTGGAATGTCCAATCAGAACTCCTAGACTCTTGGTGTTTAGGCAACACAATTGGAAAATTGTGGACATAAGATTTATAGTGGTTCACCAGCTCGAGAGATCGGCTGATCCATTCTAATAGAGTATCTTGCTCCTAGAAAGGTTTTCTATTAATCAAGGGAGGAGTATACATAGAGTAATATTGCAGACATATTGCTTGTGTTACATTGTGAGAGATTTGACCTTTATTTATAGCCTTCAGATGTCTTCTGTGATTTCCTTGCGTGATCCTTACCACTTCTTCGTAACCGACGTTTTCTTTGTGTAATCAGCGTAGATAGTGCTAAGGCGGTTGCAACTCATTTGCCAGAATGTTCGGCCGTTGCGAGTTATGCGCGGCCTTTGGGAAGGCGCTAACTGTCGCTGTCATCGTGCCTACGAGGATCTTGTTGCTGGAGATCTCCGAACTGCGCATCCCTTATTGCTAATCATGAGCCGCATGGTCTAGCTTAGACGCTCGGACTGAATGACCTGAGCTCAACCTTAGCCAATTTTTCGGTATCATTACTAAGCAATGAGGATAACAAAAACTTTTTCCCCCCTTTGTGTTGGGGAACAAAATGCATGCCTATTCTTAGCATTAAGATGGTTCAAGCACTTTCTGGAGGGACTCAAGGCGGCTCAGCAGACCCCAAGGGGACACGTGTACAGGTGTAGCTGTTATGAAGTCGTGGAGCCGATGCCGAAGAATGGAGCCGACTCCAAGTAGTGAGCCAGCGCCGACCACAAGGAGGAGAGCCGATGAAGGATGGTTTCGTGAAGCCGAGTACAAACTTCTGACACCAGCAATTAATGCAATGTGACCCAGCATTTATGGAGACGTGAGTGACTTAGACAGAGCATTTAATGAGCCTCTGCACCCTCGAAGACCCAAACTGACAATCATGAGTGGGCGCATTAATGGCTGAGACGCCGAGCACCGGGTTAGGGGTGCTTACCCCCTAGATGCCGACTACTCGGGAGTAGGTGTCAGACGCCGTTCATAGGCACTCGAGTACTCGGAGGTAGCTGGAGGTTCTCGGCGTGGCCCCGAGGGCTAGTCCCATCCTCCAGGCATTAATGACACGGGAATCCAGGTAGGAACCACTCATTGCGCATGGGTAATTGAGAAGGGCATTAAATGCTGAGATGACATCTGTGTCAGAGCAATTATTTCAAGTCCAGATATAAATACCCCTCAGAAAAATGGACTAAGGTACGCAAACTCGATTCAGAACAGACTCAATTGAGCTTGATCCTCCCTCCCTTACTGACTTAAGCTTCGGAGGGGATAAGCCGGGCGTGCGTCTGTCTCCCTTTTTCCTAACCTTGTTGTTGTTTCAGAGTTCATCAGCAGCTCAATCGCTATCTCAAAATTGATTGCAAGAATTATCCCGTGCACTTTCCTTTCGGGCCAGGTAAATAATTCCCCGCCCAACCCTCAATTTCATTTGGACCGGTCTTTACCTTTCTTTGTGTGATATACCCTAATTCGTGGGTTAACTTTAGACGTCAATAGGAAAGCACCATTCATGGGTTTGTATATACCTTAGTCTGAATCTTTACTGGGTAAACCACTCACAAACTTGTTAACCTGTTATTACATCCTGTGATGGCAGGAGAGATTTTAAGAGATAGACAACATAATTGAAGATCCACCTCAAAAGTGGCAGGTCGTGAATTGGAGTCTCCACCTTTTGCTTGGGACTACCAACATAATGATTTAGGCTGGAGGCTCTCCCCAAAAGTGGGTTTATTGATAGAGAAATGTTATAAAATTCAAATGCAATTCAAACACATCATTTTTTAGATGAGTGAATTCTATTAATTTTTTTAGTGGGACTCACTCACTCAACACTGATCCAAATGATGATATACATTTGAGTTTTAATTTTGGGTTTTATTTAAATTATATAGCATTTTTCTTATTAATAATGAATGCGCTAATGATGGTTTGTAGTACTTCCAGAGGCCTGAAATCGTAATACAACTTTTCAATATTCTTTTTTAGCAATAATAGTTAAATTTAATTTCTGACTTTATTTATTGATCTAATCATTTTATATCATTGGATTGACAGTAGATTTTACTATTAATTGACACATGTTACTAATTCAATGGTTAAGATGCATTAGATCAACAAATAACGTCAAAAAATTAGGTATAAATCTAGAGCAATGCTAGAGGAACCTTATTTAGGGACCTAATGATGTTGCTTCAATGTAACCATTGGATTAGTTGTGAGTTCCAATGTTAGATGGAGCCCACAACCAATTCAATGGTTGTACATCATTAGGTCCTTAAATAAGGTCCCTAAATTAGGTTCAAATAGCATTTCCCATAAATCTATAAGGTGTTGTGGCAACATTTTGTTGTGCTACGGTACAATCCATGTGATGACCTATGCTCTGTATTAAATATGAAAGCAGATCCATAACTACCAAGGACGTGCAAGGTGGTGGTGCCGGCCCATGCACTAGGCCATTAAGGCCATTGCCTAGGGCCCCAAATGGGACAAAAATTTTGGGGCCCCAAATTAAATTTTTGTACAATTTTACTAGACTTAGGCCCCGTTTGGTAACATGATGTTTTCGTTTTTTTTTGTTTTTGTTTTCATTTTTTGGCCCAAAAAAAAATAAAAACATGTTTGGTGAATGTTTTTTTTTTTTTTTTAATTGCTCTGTTTCAAAAACAAGACTCAAATGTAGAAACATCCAAAATGATGCTTTTGAAAACATCAAAAAAATAAACACGCGCGAGTCCATTTAATGAGGTCTGGGCTTCGATCTTCCATAGCAACAAAATATGAACGTTTTTCTTGAGTATATAAAGAGGCAGACATCTCTTTCACCTCTCAGATCTGTGTTGGCTCTCTCTCTCTCTGCTAAGGAAGATTGAAGACCACGAGAAGCCGACGAGAAGCCGAAGCCATCTCCTCCCCTTCTCCCTCTGTCGCTCTCACTCTCTCTCTCAATCTTCTTTATTTTAGTGGTGGTGATGGATTTTGGGGAGTGGTGGTGGGGTTGGTTGGTGGTGGTGGTGGGTTTGGGTGGTGGTGGTGGTGGGTTTTCGGTGGTGGTGGGGCTGGATTGGGGGGTGGGTTTCGGGGTGGGGTTGCGGCAGTGGATTGGGGGTGGGTTTTCGGTTGGTTTCAGTGGTGGAGGTGGGGGTAGGGGTGGGGGTGGGGGTGGGGTTTCGGTGGTGGTGGGGCTGGATTGGGGGGTGGGTTTCGGTGGTTGTGGCAGTGGATTGGGGGTGGTTTTTCGGTTGGTTTCAGTGGTGGAGGTGGGGGTAGGGGTGGGGGTGGGGGTGGGGTTTCGGTGGTGGTGGGGCTGGATTGGGGGGTGGGTTTCGGTGGTTGTGGCAGTGGATTGGGGGTGGTTTTTCGGTTGGTTTCAGTGGTGGAGGTGGGGGTAGGGGTGGGGGTGGGGTTTCGGTGGTGGTGGGGCTGGATTGGGGGGTGGGTTTCGGTGGTTGTGGCAGTGGATTAGGGGTGGGTTTCGGTTGATTTCAGTGGTGGGGGTGGGGGTAGGGGTAAGGGTGGGGTTTCGGTGGTGGTGGGGGTGGATTGGGGGTGGGTTTCAGTGATGGGGTGTAGTGGGGTTGGGTGGTGGTGGCAGCGTGGTCAGTGGTGTTGATTGGTAAGTTTGGGTGGTGAATTTTTGGTATAATACCAAACAAGTTTTTTATTTTTGATTTCACAATTTTTAAAATGTAAATGACTACCAAATATGTTTTATATTTTTAATTTTTATCACACAAAAAATAAAATTTTGTTCTGTTTTTTTTAAAAAAAAAAACATAAAAACAAAAACGTTACCAAACGCACCCTTAATTGTTGGGTTTAATTTGAGAATTAAATGCATTTTGACCATTAAATTAGTAAGAAAAACTACCATTGAATAAGTTTACTAAAAATCAAATAACCATAATTTACTGAGTGTCAAAATTAGGTCCCTAGATTAAATACAAGTAATAGCATTGTAAAAATTTTAGAATTTCTTACAAAAATATTTAGGGCCCTAAAGTTTGAGCTGATGTGTTTTATCTTTGTCCAATGTTTATGGTATATGAAAAATATGTGTAATTCATTGTCTATCAACTAATAGTTAAAAATTATAACTTTATATTTTTTTAGATTAAATTTGAGGTTACTTCAAATGTAGGATATATTTTTACTTAATTATTTTTTTAAAGCGTATAAAAATAACTATAAAATAAAGTGAGTAGAAGTATCTCACTATCTGAAAGTAAGTATAACCATAATTGCCTTGCTAAAATTTCTCAGTTAAAACATTTCTTTGGTTCTCTGCAATATTAAAACATGTTTCACATATTCCAATACCATTTAACTTACACAAATTTTAACTTTTACATTTGTTCTAAAAAAATTTATTTTGTTAGTTAGTTTAAATTTTCATTATCTTTAATAAAAAATTAACTTAATTATATTTGGTCGAGGATTCGACTTTTGTTATTTGAATTTTAATGTATAAAACTTGAATTTAAAAATTCAATTAATATTTTTGAATCTCAAAAAAGAAAAACAAACAAAATTAAATAATTTAATTGTTGACAATTATTTATATTATTATAAAATATATTAATAGGGTCTAATTTAAAAATTTTGCCTAGGCCCCCCAAATATGTTGGGCCGCCCATGGGTTGATAGTGGTAATGGTGGGACGACGACGGTGGTGATGGTGATGGCGGTGGTGGGTTATGGTGGTGGGCAGTGACGATGGTGGTGGTGGGGTGGGCGATAACGGGTGCTTATGGGCGACAGTGTGATGAGTGAATTGTTTTGTTTTTGTTTTTGGGGGGAATTGTTTTGTTTTTATTAGTCACCTTTTTTTTTTTTTTTGGTGCAATTGGTATCACTTGTTTTTCTTATTGGTGATTAACTTGGACTTTTATTTTTTTTTTTAATTATTTTGAGAACTACATGTTTGCATATCGTAAATGAGAGATAACCGTGTTAAAGTTAAGGATAGAGAGTTGTATTAGTTAGTATGAGATAATGAAAGAGAGTTGTAATATGGGATAGAGAGATAGAGTTAGATGAGAGATTGAAGTCTTATAGTTAGCGAGTGAGAGTTGTATCACTTAGTATGATATAAAGAGAGAGAGTTAGATGAGATATAGGAGTCTTAAAAAAATTTGGCATGAGGACCGTCGGATTAATAATCGTTAAGCGATCTGAACCGCGAAAAACTAAAGATAAAGAAATCTAACTACTTTATTATATAGACTAATTATTCCCCGTGGCTAAAGACACGAAGTAATAAAAAAATTTATCAATAATAAATATATTTATATTCATACCCAAAATCAAATCACAAACATAGATAATAGATAAATGAATTTAAGCATCGGTTGTAGTGAGGGTGAGCGGTAGTAATGGTGGTGGGAAACGGTAATGGTTGTGGTGGGTGGCGACGACCGTGGTGGTGGTGGCAACTGTGGGTGGCAACGGTGATGGTGGTGGTGGGTTTTGGGTGACGATGGTAGTAGTGGCAGCCATGAGTGACGACGGTGATGGTGGATTTTGGGTGTCGATGGTGGTAGTGGCAGCCATGAGTGACGGTGGTGATGGTGGTTGACAGTGGTAATGGTGGGGCGACGACGGTGGTGGTGGTGGTGGTGATGGCGGTGGTGGGTTGTGGTGGTGGGCAGTGATGATGGTGGGTGACGACGGGTGGTGGTGGAGGGTGCTGACGCCGACGGTGGATGACAGTGATAGTAGAATGATGGTGGTAAATGTAATAAATATAAGAATGAGATGACGATGGTGGTGGGTAGTGACGGTGGTAGTAATCGGTGGTGGGTGGTAGTTGTGGCAAAGGTGGTGGTCGGGTGGCGATAGTGGAGGTGGTGGTCGGGTGGCGGTGGCGACGGTAGTGATGGTGGGGTAGCGGTGGCAACGGCGGTGGGGTGGCGATGGTGGTGGTGGGGCGGTGATGGTGGTGGTAAAGCGGTGAGGGTAGTGGTTGTTGTGGGAGAGGGGGTGGTAGGGTGGCAATGGTGGTGGTGGTGGGGTGATGGTGGTGGCAGAGGTAGTGGTGGTGGTGATGGGGCAGTGGCGGTGGTGAGGCGGTTACAAACACTACTTTTTTGAAAAAAAATATTTATGAGAAATTACAAGTATTAAAAACACTTTTAAAAAATCACTCAAAACACACCCTTAAAGGCTTATTTTTTATATTAAATTTGGGGAGTTAATATTAGTCGTTAGATTAACTTTAAAATAAAATTTAAAAAGATCTTAGCCGTAAAAAACAAAAATTATTTTGTTTATTTTTTGATATTTGAATTATATTGTATTTTATTATATAGATAATTGTATTCTAGATGTCATCAATTACTACGTATGTCCACACAGTTCAATTTCAGTGAGCATACATTAAAATTGGGTCAATATTAGTACTACACATCAAAAGATTATGTACATCTTTATACGTACGTGGATTTTCTAGTTGTCCATCCTAAAATTTCTATCCCCGCAATATCTTGCCCACACAAAACAATACATTACAGGCTTCATTATCATTTTTCAAAGGCAAAAAGCCAATACTTTTCCCCAGGGAAGAAAAAAAAACCCTTTCTTTAAAGTGTATCCGAGAGGCCTTTAACGGCACAACAATACCACATGAGAAAGCAAGATGGGAGTTTTATATTGCAAAGCTACGGTTTTCTCAAGTGAAATCATTTCACTTATTTATGTCACCCTTTCAACTTGAAAGTTTCAAGAAAAACATGTCTTTCCAAAATTAAAACGAGTTTGGTTGGAATTTCAGAATTCAATAGAATGGATTTGAAATTTTAAATTTTTCTAAGTAATGATATATATATTTGAGTTTTAACTTTTAAATTTTATTTTGAGTTATGTAGCATTTTCTTACGTTTAAAAGACTTCCATAGAAGTGTAATCCAACGAATTGAGATCTTGTGCAGGTTACGGGCACTGTCTATGACCTTTTTTAACTAATTTTTCTTCCCTCCAAGTGAGACAGACGTTCTGTGTTGGACTTGTACATGAACAAATTGGCAACAGGAGATTTGGTACAGTACGACCAACTGAAAATTCAGAATCAAGAATATATATATATATTTTTTTATTTTTTTTGGGTATTTGCGTTGTTCATTAATTCAAGGCCGGCGTCTAGCATACAGTAGGTTGGTGCCGCGGTGGGGATAAGGGCTAATGGCATTTATCTAATTTAAATTGGGGGTGGTGGAGCCGTGTAGGTAATAAGGACTAAATAACCATCACCGCATGAGTCTGGGATACAGTATAACATCACGTTTCAAGTTTCAATACCTAAGGAGAAATATGCTAAGCTCCTGCCCAGAACTTCCGTCCGGGTTAATCATGTGAAACGACTCGGAGTTGGCCGATCCAATGACTCGTTGGAAGCTGGCTCGCAGGTACATGAGATCACCGTCTTTCGACTTGGGATCAACGGGCAAAACACCAGCCCCAACAGAGACGGACTGCATGAGCCTGAGGACTCTGACGTCGTTGAGCGTCGTCTGACGCCTGATGGCGAAACCAACCTTCCTGCCGTTGCAGTACATGGACCAGACGGGCACATTGTAGAGCGAGCACCAATCGGACCACCCTTGCCTTTGACGATCACACTCCAGAGCCATCCGAAGCAACCCGAACTGCATCTCTCTGGCGAGGTAAGAAGTGGGGACCCCAAATTCCAACAGCAGGAGTGGGGGGGTGCTCCTAGTCCTAGTCTTGGCGATGTGGTCTTGGATGCAAAAGCTCAGTCGTCCCTTTCGGTATCCAAAGAAGGTCCCCGTCACGGTACTGGAGCTGTGAACGGACAGTGTGTCGCCGGAGACAGAGTCGGCGGATGTTTGGAAAGCACAGCATGCGGGGACCACGCATTCCACGATTGATCTCACTCTGAATGATCGTCGGAATCTGACTTCTCTGGCGCAGTCTACTGAGGTTGCGGTGTCTATTATGTGAAGAGGGCCTCTTTGGTTTCTCAAGTCTATCATGGTTCTCATGTTTTGCGACCTAAGTACGATTGAAGTAGCAGTACTGGCACCACTAACTACTCTATGAGTAAACGAAATGTAACCCGAGAGAGGGAGTGTGTGTGTGTGTGTGTGGGAAGATGTAGTGGGTAAACACCTATAAATACCTGAATGCTAAAGAGGAGATAACTAATTAATTAATGAATTTTGAGCCGAGTAAGGAAAGGATTCAGTTAAAAACAAAGAACGATAAAATCAAGTGTGAGCTTTTGACCAATCCCGAGTAGTTTTGAAAAAAAATTCCCAACTAAGGGTTTGTCTCAAAATAATTCTCAAACCCATGTACTTTTTAAAAACGTCAAACGAACTGACGTTTTTAGCTTAAAGACGTCAAATGGACTGACGCCTTTAAGCTAAAAACGTCAGTCCGTTTGACGTTTTTAACCCAAACGTTGTGGCCCACATTTTTGTTAAAAACGTCAAACCGATTGACGTTTTTAACTTAAATACCCTGATTCCCTCTTCTTTCCTCCCCTCCTCCCTTATTTCCCCCAAATTATCGGCCTGAGCCCTACACCCCGTCAGGCGACCCAGCAATCCAGCTGCCCCAAAACCAGTCAGTCCCCAAAATTCCCTTCCTCCCCCAAAACCAGTCAGGCGAGCCAGCTGCAACCAATCAGGCGACCAAACTTGCAACCCATTTCCCCTCTGAGCTGCAATCCATCTCGCCCCTTAGCCCTAAAATAACTCAGGCGAACCACCAGGGAAGACGAGGACCACCGGCCACCACCTTTGCTCCACCATTGCTGCTACTATTCCACCATTGACAGTAGGTTAATGTACTTGGGATGGGTCAAAAAGAACCCTGTATCATGTTTCTAAGGTTTTATATTGGTTTGGTGGGGTGTTCTTGTGAAATGATGTGGGTTTTATTGGATATCATTCGTCTAAATATTTTTTTGTCCAATTTTATGGAAATTTGAAATTGTGGTAGATGAACGACAATTTGTTCTGATAGCTGTATGCAAACAATAGGCATCCGATTAGCAATTGCATTTATCTACCCTGTTTTGGATCCCATTGAATAAGAATATTAGGAGTAACTATGCTATGCTTTATGGTATTCCGTGTTGGACAACTAAGAAATAACATATTGAATAATTGATTGTGACATAAATAAGAATGTTAAGATGGATGTATGATACAAATAAGAAGGATATAATTAGGAATGAGATGATTGATAAAAGAAATAGAGGTAGTACATGTAGGAAATAAGTTAAGAAGAATTGACTTAGGTGGTTTGGACATATTTATAGAGGATGTCAAAAATGAAGTGGTAGAAGAAGATCAAAATTAAAATCCAATGAATCGACAAAAAAGATATGATACCTTATGGTTTAACAAAAAGTATGACCCTTAATAGAGCACAATGTTGAAATATGATTTATGTAGTTGGCCCCAAAAATGTTGGGAAAAGTTGTTGTTGGGTTGGGTTAAGGGATAAGTATGGAGGTTTTGTGTCTCTTATGTAAGCTATGAATTTGCAAATCTATGGAGCTCCCAGTAACAGTGGACATAAGAAGCATGATTGCGACGCGAAGATTTGTGCCTACCTATGTTACTTGATGGTGAAATGATCATTAGTAGGAGAAGCCTTTGTTTTGCCCATATCTTTTTCTTTTGAGTGGGGATGAGGACAAAGTTAAAAAAAAATAGGGAAGTTGATTTATACTTACACGGACACAAAAGTAAAATGTATTGTCTGCAGCTAGACTAGTTGAAGAAGATTTGTGCATGTTGAAGGTCCATTTGGGTCATTCCACCCGTTAACTTGAGGAAGAACAGTCCTTGCTTGGTCTCTGTATAACTGACCTTTGGGATGAGTCTCTCCCGTGTGATCATCTGCAATAACTGTAAGGCATTGATCAATGCTTATCAAAGTTTCACAGTTGGCCTGGGTTTTGAGATTTCTTGATAAATTGGTAATTAAGATTTGGGGTATTCTTTGGTCCCTTATTATTGTTTTAGTAGGCTACCAAGGAATCCTATGTTCCTTCAAGAGGAATCACCAGTTAGCTATCTCAAACCCACACCTTGGGTTTGAAACTGCCAAAATGTGATGCTTAGCTCCCTTTACTTTGGTTGTCAGAATCCCTTAATCTGCTCCTTTTTTTTGCAGACAATTCGGATACGATAAAGTCACAATTGTTGAGTAGTTTTCCCATTTTTCCTTGCTCATTGTATCTGATATGTTATACATGGGTTGCATCCTTTTGGCTCTTTTAAGTTTTAATGGATCACTTTTAACTGTTTTGAAGAAAAGTAGTGAAAAAAATGGTGTTCTAGTTTGTAACGGTATAAGAATCTCATCATAAAAGTAAGTAGGTAAGTGTGCCGGTATAATTCATTTTTCTTTTCTTTGCCTCTTTTTTTTCCCCCTTTGTCTTGGAGGTGGGGTGGTGCTAAACTACATATTTTGGCAAAATCATTGCTAGTTATTTTTTCTTAGGACTGGAGTTAACATGAGATGGTCATGAAGGCTATTCTTTATGAGATATATGTCGCATAATATCTCTTACAGTTATGTTTCCTTTTAATATTTGTTCATCAATCATAATATATGTATAACTTTAAAACGTATTGTCTGGCTTAGAACTTTATAGGCTATGATGATGGTGAATGGGTGCCAAATTGGAAATACTGTTAGTTAATCAAGATATGTTCTCAATTACCTAATTTTGTGATCTCCCATTTACAATTTTGAGCTAGGCTATATTTGTTAGTGCTTCAGATCTTATGGAGGATATGAATTCAAAGAGCCGAGTTGGAAAGACGGGTCCATTCATTTCCAGAGTTTTCATTTTTATCATTCTAATTATATGCTAATTCAAAATTTAAATTTAATTTAATCTAATAATCACATAGAGTTTGTATGTAGTTATACATAATTATCTAGCGATAACCCTTGGCTGAGTTTTGGGATTAAAATTGAATCAAATAAATCATTCATTTTTCTGTATTACCCAAGTTGTAACTGAGAAAGCAATCAAAATACATTTTTCATCGACAATTTGTCTTGCTTTACAATCCTTTGCTTTCCTGATGGAGAAACCGTTCGTGTTTTGCTTGTAGACTCTGCTTCCCTTGGAGTGGTATTGAGGGCTGCTCACGGTTGGTTATGCAACAAAAAGGGTAGTTTTGTGCCGATCTCGAGTATGTACATGGACAAGCTGGATAAGACATCTCTTGGCTGCAAGATTGCGGTGGATGCCGGAGACCAAGAACTTGTCGCCAAATATGCTTTGCTCATGAAGAAGAGAATGGAAATTGAGAACCGTCTTGTCCAAAAGCTGGGACGTTGGTAGAGATTGGAATGCAAGTTATTTAGTTTTTTTGACCATTAATAGACAGAGATCTGTAAATTATTATCATAGATTGGGACAGTTGTTCGAGTACATTGATTTGTTTCCTAATAATTCCTAAGTTTAGTCACTTTTATTATGAATGTGCAAGGTCTTGAGTCAAAATATTTGCATGTCGTTTTGGGGAGAAATGTTTGCATGTCTTTAAGAACACCATTGTAACAGCAAAGCATCAACAACCAACATATATTGTACTTAGAAATATGTAAACAAGTGCAAAACAAACAAATATAGAGCACACATGCTCATGGTGGCAGAGTACATAAAGGAAACCCAAGATAAGGAAATGGGCACACCCTTGCACCCTCAAATCAATACTCATCTCCATCATCACCATCGTCGCCCTCAGCAGACTCAGCACCAACCTCTTCGTAGTCTTTCTCCAGAGCAGCAAGGTCCTCAGGAGCTTCACTGAACTCACCTTCCTCCATACCTTCACTTACATACCAGTGCACAAAGGCACACTTAGCATACATGAGATCAAACTTGTGGTCATTGCGGGAGAACACCTTAGCAACACTGGTGTTCAGGTTCAAGACAAATTATTCTCACAAATTACAAAAAAACATTAGTACAACTCAAGTAAAACCAAAGGCAAAAAAAACAGAAGAACACACACAAAAAAAAGAGATCAGAATGAATAATCCTTATGACAAGCTAAGCTGTAAAACCATACCACAATTTGACAAACAATAACGTCAATTTTTCATCATAATCAAGACAAATTATACCAGTCCACATGAAAGCTTTAATTTCGCACTCAAAACAGATTCCACATATCATGTACAAAATATAGGAAGATATCGACAATGAACATCAGCAAGTACCAAGTTAAAAACACCTTCAGTTCTAAACCCAAGTACCAAGTTAAAAACACCTTCAATAATCAATAATCTACTCAATACTCAGAACGCCTCTTCATGACATCAGTTACACTCCATACAAAGGATGAAAAATTGCAAAAGAGAACTCTTCCGAAATATGAAAAGGCATAACACCTTCAGTTCAGGAACGACATTGCTGCAATGATGTTCAGCACCCAAGTTAAAAACATTCAATATTGATATTATAACTGGATTCAAATTAAAACTATTATCAATCCAAAAGAACCAGACTACCAAAGTTACAGAGAAATGTTCCTAAATAAACCATAGAAGAAAAAACCATGGCATTGACAACCACAATCGGATCCACAGGCCACCCAACAACCAACTACATCCACCCAACAACCAACAATAGCCACCAAAGTACCAACAACAGCCACTAAATTAGCCTACACATTTGGCAAACTCTATTCAACACCCAAACTTAAAACTCAATTTGAAAACAATTTAGGCTAAACATTTCACAAAATATATATTCAACAATAATCAACTCACTAATAATTAAGTCAATAATAATCAACTCAATATTTCAATATTTGAAATCTATTCCAGAAGTAGACCCATCTTTATTTATACTCAAGATTTTCAGTGGACCAACAAATTACCTTTCCTATATGTTCAAGACTTTGACAAATTACACTTAAATATGATGGTTCACTACAAAAAAAAAAATTTCATGTCCCAGTCAAACATAACAGTGAGGGAGCAAGAGACATAGAAAATTAATCAATTTCTCACAAACAATGTGCAAAATTAACAAAATCAAAACCCAACACTAATTACACACACTCAAAATAAAATTTAAAATTAATTAAAGCTAATGGAGTACACTAACCTACTGTCAATGGTGGAATAGCAGCAGCAATTGTGGAGCAAAGGTGGTGGCCGGTGGTCCTCGTCTTCCCTGGTGGTTCGCCTGAGTTATTTTAGGGCTAAGGGGCGAGATGGGTTGCAGCTCAGAGGGGAAATGGGTTGCAAGTTTGGTCGCCTGACTGGTTGCAGCTGGCTCGCCTGACTGGTTTTGGGGGAGGAAGGGAATTTGGGGGACTGACTGGTTTTGGGGCAGCTGGGTTGCTTGGTCGCCTGACGGGGTGTAGGGCTCAGACCGGTAATTTGGGGGAAATAAGGGAGGAGGGGAGGAAAGAAGAGGGAATCGGGGTATTTAAGTTAAAAACGTCAACCGATTTGACGTTTTTAACAAAAATGTGGGCCACAACGTTTGGGTTAAAAACGTCAAACGGACTGACGTTTTTAGCTTAAAGGCGTCAGTCCATTTGACGTCTTTAAGCTAAAAACGTCAGTCCGTTTGACGTTTTTAAAAAGTATATGGATTTGGGAATTATTTTGAAACCAATCCTTAATTGGGAATTTTTTTTCAAAACCACTCGGGATTGGTCAAAAGCTCAATCAAGTGTGGGGTGGGGTAGGAACGGTGAGCAATAATTCTGGTCACGAGGGAATGCGGTGCGGGGCCCCGTTTTGGATCCACTTGGAGACATGGAATGGAACGCTTTACAGTACCCAAAGCCAAAGGTCATCAAATAAGAAATATCCACTGTACATGCAACAAACCTAACAGTAAAACCGATACCGAGACTTGTCAATTTTTACAGTATTAATCCCTTTCTACCATATATAACACTTGCAATCCTCCCTCTTCATATTTTTCTGGTAATTAAGTTAGATATTGAGGGGGGGTTCAACTCCATTTTATTCACAAAATTAAGATCCTGTGGGCAGCCTCTTTTTCTCTCACCTTTTTCCCTAGCTAGCTAGCTAGCTAATTCACATGACCAATTTTACCCTTCATGCAATTGGAACCAAAAGAGCACTAATTATTATGCAGACTAATAGAACATCCCTTAATTAGCTTCTTTCTTTCTTCTTTCGATTGACACTACTTAAATTCTTCCTTGCTGATTAAACAACAATTATTTATCGATTTGATTTTTATGGTCTTGTTTTTTGTTTATTTACTACCAAGTATTTGTACAAGGGTTGTGAGGATTTATGTCAAACTTACAGACACCATTAATTCTTTCTGGGTGTGTTGAACTACTCTTTAGGCATATATACAGGAAATACCTACGTTAATTATATATAGAGTGACCCTTATGCCCAGAGATAAAATGAACAAAAAAAATAATTTTTTTTTGCAGACAAACAAAAAAGTATTGCAGATCATGCTGTAATGATATGTGTAAGAGGTAAAAATTGAGAATACCTCATACTGATGATAGATTGGTAATTCTGAGTGTTTTCTGAACTTGGCTTCCAATCTCCTCCCTGCAAAACGAGCAAACTGCCCAAGATCGAAGTGCTTCGATCGAAGGCACTCCGATGCTTAAGTCAGTAATGGAATTGAATAGATGCAAGAAGACTGGGAGAGTTCAGCGTACCTTTTCTCTTAGTCCTTTCTGCCTCTTATAGATCGTTACCTCATTAGGGTTTTCGAAGTTTTTGGTTCAAGGTGGCACACCTTCCTTTAATTTAGTGATTCAGTTTTGGGAAGTTGCTGATCTCTCTCCAGCAATTCCTTCTAATCTCAACAATTTCGCTGATTCGCTTATCTGAATGCCGAAGTTTTAGGTGAATATCTATCCTTCTGTATCTCTTTCAAACAGCTCGGCTATAATGATGGACGGACTCCCGCAATGCTTGCCGAAGTGATTGATTAACTCGGTTTGGTACAAACCGAGCTCTTTTGCTATTTTTGCCGAACTCGTCAATTAGTTCGGCTAAGTTCATTTGTTTGAGTAGCTGATGTTCTTGTCACGTGCACTGTCTTGTCAACCTCACGTGGGTTCATTTAATGACATGACACGTGTAATAAAGGGAACCACCCCCTTCATTTGCCCCCAGAAAAACGTCTGACAGACGTTTTCCGTCTGTCAGCCGTTTTTATGCCTTTTCGTCATCATTGCTTTGTACTTTGTGACATCCCCCTTTGTTTTGGCGGCATGCCTAGCATTTAAATGCCGTCTTTTAGAATTCTCGCTCTTTATAAACGGTTTTTTCTTCGTCTTCCCATCACTTTACTTCCTTTGTTTCAGACTTCCTTCTTCTGCACCATCTTTCTTCTTTCTGTGCTCATCTTCCTTAATGGCCCCTCTCACATCTTCAGAGATTCCTTCTTTCAAATCCAAATATCTTATCCCAGACGATGTAGATATAAGGATTGTTGGTAAAGATGAGCCCCTGATTGGAACCAGAGATAGCATTCCTATCCACACTCGAGCAATTACAGAGGGTGGAGTTCGCTTCCCTTTAGACCCTCTACTCCTCTGGGTGCTCTCTGCTACGAAGCTCTGTCCTTTCCAGTGCTGCCCCAACTTCTTTAGGATTGTGATGGGAGTAGCTGCTTTGAATAAACTTCTGGGTTTGAATCTTGGTTTATGGGAGATTCTGTTTTGCTACATTCTTAAACCAACTGGGGACAACTACTACCTGGCGGTGAGGAAGAAAGATCGTTATCTGGTTACTCACCTTCCAGATTCTAACAAGGGTCACGAGAATGACATTGTTTTTGTTTCTGGAAATTGGGAATACGCTGCAAATGCCACCCCCTCCTATCGCTGTCCTTTCGAAGAAGGCACTCCAGGTATATGAATTTTTTACTCTTAAAATTGCCTCTTGCTATTCTCTTTGCTTGCTGTTTTCTGACATGATCTTTTTGCTTGAAGGCGAGACCGTAAAGGGCAGGATTCATGAGTCAGCTGTAAAGATGGAAGAACTCATAAGGGTTTGGGACTTCAACGAGTCTTTATTCTGCCGAGCTGCCCACACTCTACTTGGGTATACTCCGTCCTATACCTCTTTCATTGCGGTGCCGAACCGACCTAACGCCACACTAGCGGCAGATCGGGAGGCCATTCAGAATGCTAGGGAGCAAACCCCTCGAGCCCGCAAAAAGTCCTCCCTTGCTGCTTCTGGGCGTAGAACGGTGAAGAATTTCTTGGATTTCCTATCCACTGTTGAACCGACCCAAACTTCTGAGCCTACTCCCCAATCCGCCATACCTTCAATAACTATACTGGACGAAACTGACACTGAGGTCCCTGCCGTGACTGCCCCCTTAACTGAAGATGTCGTTCCAAGCAGCGATGCAGCAGACCTGGTTCATAATACAGATACTCTGATTCCAGAAGAGTTAGAGTTTCCAAATTATTTTCAGTCTCCTCTTCCTGAAGATGACTCGATTTTTGAACTCGCCGAGGACCCAGCTCCTAAGAGACGTAGGACTGGTGAGGCCGAGGCAAGTGCTTCTCCTAAATCAGTCGATACTCCTTTCCGTCCTATCCTTAGATCAAAAAGGAAAGAGATCTCCTCGAAGGACTCTGCCATTGAAGACTTCAATGTCGCAATAGGGATCGCCAGAGGGGTCATTCTGCCTCGGGACCTTGCTATGAATGAGGCATTGACTGATGACGAAGTGTCACGCCAAGCAATTCAACATATGGTGTTGGTAAGTCTTCTGTCTGCTTTTCTTTTGTTAAGAATTTTACCAAGTCTTTTTGTTCTCCAACTTGTAGGGTCTTCAAAAAGTGCACGAGTAGGAGCCAGGATAGCAAGAAAGGATAAGGCCATGAAAGATGCTATTCATGCTCGGGCCTCAGCGCTTGCCAAGAAGGAGTCAGTGGATGAGGAGTACGCCAAAATCTGCGATGAGGCTAAGGTTCTGCAGGCTAACAATCAGAGCCTTACAGAAGAGAACCGTCAGCTGAAAGCAGAAATTGGCAAACTTAAAGATTCTGAACATGAAGCTATTGTGGAGCTCTCTCAATCCCAGCTCGATTATACAAGTCTCCTTGAGGAGTTTGATAAATACAAGGCCAAGGCAAAAGGGAAAGAAGATGTCGCTTATGATGAAGGGGTTGAGAAAGCAGAGAACGCCCTGGCTTTACAGATTTCTCAACTGCAAGATGCGTTTTTCAGCAAGGGTTGGCATGCTGCATTGACTGCCGCCGGGGTCTCGGCTTCTTCCGAGCTCTATTCCAAGCACTGTTTTCCTAGCTCCTCTCAAGCTCCTGAAAATACTTAAAAGAGTTTTTTGCAACTTTTTGATGTAATGATCCTTTCTAATGTAATATCTTGAAGTTTTAATGCAAGTAACTCTTTGGTTTTGGATCTTTGCTTTCGGCTTTATTTGTAGAACTTGATCAAATCTTTTAAAAATATCTTAAATAATTAAACTTTCATAGTTTTGGCCCTTAGCCTTTCTAAAGAGCTCGGTCCCTTAGGGGGGACTTCAACACTTAGAAAAATTATTTCCTCTTCTGAAGTTATGGCCCTTGTTCGGCCTTTCTTCAAAGAGTTCGGTCCCTCAGTGAGGACTTTAACATTTAGAAAAGTACTTTACCTCTGCTGAAGTTATGGCACTTGCTCGGCCTTTCTTCAAAGAGTTCGGTCCCTCAGTGAGGACTTTAACATTTAGAAAAATACTTTACATCTGCTGAAGTTATGACACTTGCTCGGCCTTTCTTCAAAGAGTTCGGTCCCTCAGTGAGGACTTCAACATTTAGAAAATTCTTTCCTCTTCTGAAGTTATGGCCTGTGCTCGGCTCTTCTTCAGTGAGCTCGGTCCTCTCGTAGAGTTACTCATAATCCCTTGGGAATCTAAGAGTGTCTCTACCACGCACCGACCCGCCAACCTTGTTGGACTCCAATCCATCCCTTTTTCAGCTTACATCGTCATGCCTAGCTGTGGGACTGGAATAGATCGGGTGGCTGCGCCTGATTTAAGTAGTTACTTCTATCAGGATTTTTGCCTCCCTGCCTTAACAGTAGGTCGTAAATGAAAAGTAGAATATGCAAATGGATCTTCAAAAAATCTCTTTATTTAATAAACTCCAATTCTCGTCCAAACTTTTGACAAACACTTTACTGACTCAAGGGGCACCCTTAAGTTCTCCGAAGGTACTTCGGAGTTCTATCTAAAAAGGTACTTTTTAAAAATAGAACTTTCTCAAATTAGCAGTATTCCAGGGGCGTGGCACAGCTCTGTGATCCATGGTTTCGAGTTCGTAGTAACCGCTGCCCCCAACTCGGGTTACCTTGTACGGCCCTTCCCAGTTCGCTCCAAGCTTCCCATGTGTTGGGTCCTTTGCCGACCCCATCACTCGTCTGAGCACCAGATCCCCGAGTACGAAAGACCGAGGCATAACCTTCTTGTTGTAGGCTCGGGCCATTTGATGCCGATAAGAGGCCATTGTAATAGCTGCTCGTTCTCTTTTTTCTTCTGCTAGATCAAGATCTCGGCTGATGGTTTCGTCGTTATTTTGGCTCTGCACCAGTTCGGTTCTCAGGGTCGGTAAGCCGATCTCTAAAGGAATTACTGCTTCCATTCCATAAGCTAGGGAGAAGGGGGTTTCACCAGTGGAGCGCCGAGATGTGGTACGGTACGTCCACAAAACACTAGGCAACTCTTCTACCCATCTCCCCTTGGCATCCTCTAATCTTTTCTTGACTCCATCCAAGATGGTCTTGTTGGAGATCTCTGCTTGCCCATTACTTTGAGAATAGGCGGGGGTGGAATAGTGATTCTGAATACCATAATGTTGACAGAAAGCCTTGAAAGGACTGTTATCGAACTGCGTGCCATTGTCAGAGATAAGTGTATGAGGGATTCCGTACCTTGTGATAATGTTCCTCCAAACGAATTTCCTTGTATCGGTGTCTCTGCTATTGGCTAGGGGCTCGGCTTCCACCCACTTGGTAAAATAATCAGTGGCAACTAGAAGGTACTTCTTATTGCCAGGAGCCCGAGGTAGAGGTCCCACTATGTCCAGCCCCCACTGCGCAAATGGCCACGGACTCGCCAAAGGAAGTAACTCTTGTGAGGGTTTTCTTGGAATTGCCGAGAATTTCTGGTATTTTTCACATCGCCTAACAAGCTGCTGGACGTCTTTCTGCATGTATGGCCACCAAAAGCCCTGTGAGATTGCTCGGTGAGCTTGAGACCTCCCCCCTGTGTGACTCCACAACTTCCTTCATGAATTTCAGACAGGAAGTCCGGGACTATTTTCGGGTGCACACATTTTAAGTATGGGCCACCAAATGAGCGTCGATAAAGCTCGCCTTTTGGAGATAACCAATACCTAGCTGCTGTCAATCGTAGCTTATGACCCTCCTTCTTGTCTTTCGGTAAATCACCATTCTTCAGGTAAGTAATGACTGGATCCATCCAGCTCGGTTCGGCTTCATTACACAAAACTTCGTCAATTTTATTATGATTGATACTCGGCTTGGATTGGAACTCAATTGTGAGGGCTCTTTCAGTATCCTGATTGATAGCAGAAGCCAATGAGGCAAGGGCGTCGGCATGCGAATTTCTTGCTCTTCCGACCTGCTGGATAGTATACTCCGGTATTTTGCTCAATTCTTTTTCAGCAACAGCTTGATATGTCATCATTCTCTCATCCTTAGCCGCATACTCCCCTATTATCTGATTTACCACCAGCTGTGAATCGGAGAATATTTGAAGCTTTGATACCCCCAACTCGGCCGCGAGCTTCACTCCGGCAATTAGGGCCTCATATTCGGCTTCGTTATTTGACGCGTGGAAGCCGAGTCTAATGGAGTTTTCTAGGACACAACCATCCGGACTTACTAGAATGAGGCCAATTCCTGCGCCTTTTTGGTTAGAAGACCCATCAATAGATAGGGTCCATTTTCCCTTGAGCTCCATCAGCTGATTGTCGTCTGCCTTGTCGTTTGGTTCTGAATTATTTTTGGGTTGAAATTCGGCAATAAAGTCAGCAACTATTTGTCCTTTGATTGCCTTCCTTGGTTCAAATAAAATATCGAACTCCCCGAGCTCAACAGCCCACTTGGCAACGCGTCCAGAGAGGTCGGCCTTTTGAAAAATGGACTTTAACGGCTGGTCGGTGAGCATGGTGATCTGATGCCCCTGAAAATAATGTCTGAGCTTCCTGGCCGAACTAATTAGTGCAAGTGCGAGTTTCTCCAACGGTGTGTACCTTGATTCTGCGTCTAGGAGTATTTTGCTTACATAATAAATAGGCCTTAATCTTTCATGGTCGTTTCTCATCAGCGCTCCACTCACAGCGTTTTCAGATACTGCTAGGTAGAGGAACAAAATTTCTTCGGGCAATGGTGTTGATAAGATTGGTGGTGAGGCCAAGTATGCCTTGAGATTTAGAAACGCCTCTTCACACTCCTGACTCCAAAATGTTCCCTTCCTTCCTTTGATAGACTGAAAAAACGGTCTACACTTATCAGAGGCTCGGGATATAAATCTGCCGAGCGCAGCCGCCATCCCTGTAAGTCTTTGTACTTCTTTCACGGTCCGGGGTGAGTGCAATTCTTCAATAGCTTTGACCTGATCAGGGTTTACCTCTATACCTCTGTGTGTAACCAGAAAACCGAGGAACTTTCCCGAGCCCACCCCAAAGGCACATTTAGAGGCATTTAATTTCATTTTGAATCTTCGAAGAACATCAAAGGTACCTTTTAGGTCGGCAAAATGGTCGGTGGCCCTACGACTCTTCACCACCATGTCGTCAATGTAGACCTCCATAGTGTTGCCGATCATGTGAGAGAACATCTTTGTTACCAACCTTTGATATGTTGCTCCAGCATTCTTTAACCCAAATGGCATCACCTTGTAATAGTATGTCCCTTCGGGAATTATGAAGGCAGTCTTTTCTTGATCTTCTTCGGCCAAGGGGATTTGGTGATACCCTATGTAGGCATCTAGAAAGCTCATTTGCTCGTGTCCGACAGTCGCATCAACCAGTTGATCTATTTTAGGTAAATGGAAACTGTCATTCAGGCATGCTTTGTTGAGGTCGGTGAAGTCCACACAAACTCTCCATTTCCCATTTTTCTTGCTAACTACCACTGTGTTAGACAGCCAGGTCGGATATTGCACTTCCCTGATAGTTTGAGACCCAAGTAATCAGGTCACTTCTTCTTTTACTGCTTCTTGGTGTTGTGGTGCCGACCTTCTTAGCTTTTGTTTAATTGGCTTGAACGTCGGGTCAACATTCAGCCGATGACACGCAACCTTGGACGGTACGCCGGGCATCTCACTGGTCAGCCGATGACACACAATGCTCCATGCGAAGACGTCGGCATATTCTTTAAGCAGGCAAGCGAGCTCCTTTCTCTGTTCGGGGCTAAGAGATGCTCCGAGTAGGAAATACTTGTCTGGATCACCATCTTTATCTAAAGGTACTTTAGATAGGACTTCAATTGTCCGGTCTGTAGCTTCTTTTTTAGTGCCTAAAGGTACTTTAGGACTTTCCTTGTCAGCTCGGTCGTGTGAAACAGCCGAGCCGTTAATCGTTGATTGCTATTTTTCCCCACCTGCAACAGAACTTTTCTCTCCAACTTCTAACTCATTTTTCGTTTTGACCGAAGCCAATAAGCAAGTCCTGGAGCTGACCTGGTCTCCTCTGATGTTCACTATTCCTTCCGAGGAAGGGAATTTCAGCATCTGGTGGTAGGTTGATGGTACTGCCTTCATCTCGTGTAACCACGACCTCCCCATTATTGCGTTGTAAGCTGAGACCGTATCAACTACAAGAAATTCGGTCATGACACCAACTGGTCCCGTCTTTACTGGCAGCGTGATTTTTCCTTTAGGAATGACCGTTTTTCCACTAAAACCAATTAATGGAGTGTTGGATGGCTTGAGATCTTCTCTCCTGAGTCCGAGCTTGTCAAAAAGGTCAATGTACATAATCTCAGACGAGCTTCCTAGATCGATCAAAACCCTTCTCACATCGAAGTTCGCTATCCGAAGTGTTACCACCAACGCATCATTATGCGGTTGATGAATCCCTTCCAAATCTTGCTCGGTGAAGCAAACGGAGTCAATCGATTCTTCCAGCTTCAGCCTTTTGCTTCTTATCTCAGGGGTTAGCCGAAGCTGATAGACTTCTCTTTCCTTCGCGGCTTTCTGAATGTATGCCCTAGCAGCGTTGTTTGTGGACATCTGTGGATTTGTTGCAGCGTGGTCTTATCTCCCTTTGGTTCGGATCTTCCTCCGTTTGGGCTGGCCTCGCTCTCGATGAACTCGGAGAGATGCCCCTCTCGGACCAACTCCTCCAAGTGCTATTTCAGTGTTCGACAATTTTTGGTCATATGACCGACATCACGATGATACGAACATCTGAAGTTAGGATTTCGCCTCGAAGGGTCTCCTATCAACTTGTTGGGCCATTTGAAGAACGACTTCCCTTTGATCTGGCCCATTATCTTGTGTATGTGTTCTTTAAACAGTGTGTTTACTCCAAGGAAAGGAGATTTCGTGTAGAACCCATCCTTCTCGTTCTTTCTCCCTATCTCTCTGTTCGGCTCGGCCTGTTTCTCCCTGCCGAACTGCCTTCTGTTATGTTGATCCCTTCCCACGTCTCTGGACAAGTCATCGTCAACTTTAGCATATTTCTCGATTCTAGCCATTAATTCTTCCAAGTCTGCGGCCGACCTCCTCGTTAAAGATTGGTACAGGGGGTTCTCCTTTGGCAACCCGATCTTGAATGATGCCACCGCAATTTCAGGGTTGCAACCTTCTACCTCATTCATCGTTTCCCAGTAACAATGAGCATACTCGCGCAAAGTCTCATTGTTTCATTTTTTTAATGTCAGCAAAGCACCGACGTCCTTAGGCTGTTTGCTACTCGTTATGAACCGAGCAGTGAACTGTTCGGCTAGCTGCGACCAGCCGTTAATCGACTGCCTCGACAAGCTGTCAAACCACTTCATGGCCGACTCTCCAAGGCTGCTAGGAAAGATCGTGCAGAGCAGGGGTTCATTCTTCCGATGTATGGTCATCAGCTATCTCAAATGTCTGATGTGGGAAGATGGGTCGGTTTTTCCATCGTAGAGCTTGAAGTTCGGAACGGTGAACTTACTCGGGATACGCCCCTTTTCAATCCATGAGGAAAAAGGGGACGAATCCGAACCGTCTCCATACTCCCCTGTCGCTCTTCTTGCTATATCCCTAGCCGACCTCTGCTCCGGCTTCTTCAAGCGGTTGTCTAACTCTTCAGCGATGTACTGCTTCCAAGAGTCCTCCTCTGAAACCCGAGGTTTTTTCTGTCGGTATTTGTTAGTTTCGGTTTTTCTGAATCTGCTAAACTTTTTCTCAGGACTTTCTCGTCGGCTTTCTCTCTCACGCTTCTCTTTTCTAGTCAGCTCCTTCAATTTGGCTTTCAACTCTACGTTTTCCTTTAGCAGATCGTTCTCCCTGAAATAAGATTTTTTGAATAACTTGTCATGAGCATCCAGCCGGTCCTGCATAGACTGGGCCAGCTTTACCATAGAGTGATTTTCCCCCTCGGTACGGAGGGATTCACCGCGATTTCCAACTTGCTGGTTTGGATTCTTAGATGGTCTGAAACTTGCTGAAGATACCTCGTCATCCTCATGGGGCTTAGCAGTGCTTCCGTTAACATGCATTCTGACGTTGCTATTGGATGGAAGTGACACCGGATCGGAATTACCCAAGGCAAGACTGCCTATAGGTGATCCAATAGCACTTCTGAGTCTTGACATAATAGCTTTTTGTTCTGTTTAAATAATATTCCCACAGACGGCGCCAAAATGTAAGAGGTAAAAATTGAGAATACCTCCTACTGATGATAAATTGGTAATTCTGAGTGTTTTCTGAACTTGGCTTCCAATCTCCTCCCTGCAAAACGAGCAAACTGCCCAAGATCGAAGTGCTTCGATCGAAGGCACTCCGATACTTAAGTCAGTAATGGAATTGAATAGATGCAAGAAGACTGGGAGAGTTCAGCGTACCTTTTCTCTTAGTCCTTTCTGCCTCTTATAGATCGTTACCTCATTAGGGTTTCCGAAGTTTTTGGTTCAAGGTGGCACACCTTCCTTTAATTTAGTGATTCAGTTTTGGGAAGTTGCTGATCCTCTCCAGCTAGCAATTCCTTCTAATCTCAACAATTTCGCTGATTCGCTTATCTGAATGCCGAAGTTTTAGGTGAATATCTATCCTTCTGTATCTCTTTCAAACAGCTCGGCTATAATGATGGACGGACTCCCGCAATGCTTGCCGAAGTGATTGATTAACTCGGTTTGGTACAAACCGAGCTCTTTTGCTATTTTTGCCGAACTCGTCAGTTAGTTCGGCTAAGTTCATTTGTTTGAGCAGCTGATGTTCTTGTCACGAGCACTGTCTTGTCAACCTCACGTGGGTTCATTTAATGACATGACACGTGTAATAAAGGGAGCCACCCCCTTCAATATGGTAGCAAAAGAGGTCTAAAGTTGATTCAAGCAATTGAGAATACGTACAATAAAGTGATTGGTGCCGTGGATATGTAAGGATTGTCTAGGGAGGGCATGCATTAGAATAAGCACGAGCACTTTTGCAAGCATGCACGAGATAGTGGAGCCTGCCGCAATCTTTTGCTCTCAATTATATGTACTTCTTCTTCATAGGCAAGCTTTTGTCTTCTGAAAAACATAAAGGTCATGAGAAAATGGCATTCCGGACCTGCTTCCCCCCTTCGATTTTCTTTATCTAATTATTTTGCTTGGATTCACGCCTATTATTTCTTCCCCAAGTATCCTTGCGCCTTGGCAAATTAGTTTTTACGTCCAGGGATTGGATTGAGTACAGATTGGATCGTTTGATGTCACATCCTAGTTTTGATTTCTTAATGACGAACAACCATTGTGTGGATGTTTGTGTTTATGAAAGATGATGACAAGAGGGGGGAAAAAGAAAGAGGGAGCCCGATGAACAAGCAAAAGGAAGGAAAACATGAACATCTAGGCTAATTGGCTAAAGGAAGGAACTTAATTTGCAATTGGCAGGTTAAGGTAATTGTTGGATAAGCTTAGAATCAGCAGGCTTGGCAACTGGCAAGAGAAAGAAGAGGAGATACCAAAAGAGGTATTTGGTTTGGGGCCCACTGCAGTGATTAAGATCAGAACAAGGTTTTTGCACGCTTCACTGCTTTTCATCACCCTCTATATATCACTCAATAATTCAATTCATGCCTTCCCCACCCACCACTACCTCCACCATCTCTTTTTAAAAATCTAATTTTTCTTCATTCATGGAGGTTCAGTTGCACCAACGAATGTGATTTTTCTTTTCTTTCTTTTTTTTCGGCCAAGATAGAGAGACCATCTCCTCCTTTTCTGCGGACTAGTCTGAATAGAAGAAAACAAAACATGAGGATTTGTTTACATAAAGCAAGTTTTGCCTTTGGTTCATCATTAATGGGTTGCAATCATGTCACACCATAAATTGAAGTGTGCATGTGCCTGTGCCTGTTATTAGCGCCTGCCCATTAAATATATAAATCCGGATATAATACAATTCATCATGTCAGTTTATTCACCATCATAATCCTTGTTGGAAAGAGACTCATCCCCAATCTACAATGCACTTAGCTCATATGATATTAAAAAGTGAAATGTTATAACATTGTTCTATGAAAAATAATATAAAAAAAAAACAGAAGACTATCTCCATATCTCGTTTATAGCAAGATCCAGACAAAGTTTGTCCCCAGACCTTCAACTACACGCCAACTTTAAAGAAAGTGTAAAGGTCATATTTGTACGGCCTCCGACAAAGGTCCTTTAGTTATCCATGTATTACCTCAGATAAAAATATCCAGGTTGTCAATATTAGATCATTAGGAAGTATCGCATTTCTAACTCTTCGGCCAGTAAACCACTATAATCAGTGTGTTCTTCTTTATATTTTATCTCCTATTTCTGTTATTTGTTTACTATAACATTTCATAGAGCCACTAAACTCAATCGCATTTTGATCATTCACACACTGTTTATACATACGATACTGTTTCTAAGCCTTGACTTTCTTACATCATCACACTACATGAGATTTCAAATTTGAGAAACTACCCAACTTTGTTTAATTTTGAGAAATGGATCACGCGATGATCCCCATAACAAAAAAAGGAAGAAAACAATTATCAAGTGAGCTAAGATTAATTCGACATAAAATTAGCCTCTTTACTCTCTCTCTCTCTCTCTCAGTAAAAAATTCTGAAACTAAAACAGCCCGGGCGGAAGTGGCACTCATGTCAAACCAACCCCCACTGTTAGTTTTGTGCAACCATTAATCAACACCGGAACAATAAGTTTGGAGATTCCAATTAAAGATAGAAAAAATAATAAAACAAAATATAAAGACATAAGATGGTTTGATATAGTGTACCCACATCAGTACACCGTACTTACATTTACAGACAAAAAACTACATCGATATATTATTCACTAAAAATCTGATCATTTATAGGGATAAAATATTGTAACTCAAATATATTTAGATACAACTTTTTTTTTAAGTTCTTACTGAAATATAACTTGATCTTTAAGGTTTTTTTTTATCAAAAACAATTTATGAAATATTATTGTTTCTTAGAAAGGAATTTTTTTTTCCCCGAAAACTACAAACATGGTTGGTCGCCAAATAATGTTAATTTGAAGAACAAAACTAAAAATTATTTGTTAGACGAATTTTACAAGCTAACATCCTATTTACATACAATTTTGAAACGATTCTTAATAATAATAATAATATAATTGATGCATTGAATGTGACAATATGTAAAAATCATAAAATTTGACGAAAACAAATGGGAAGCACGCAAAAGTGTGACTAAGGACTTGGAGGAAGCTGGGATCCTGTGAAAAAGTCAAATTTATTTGATGTAATTACACTCGGAAAATTGTGAGTAATACCTTTTAAACTACTTAATTAAGAAAAAATACCTTAACTGAAGTCTTTTATAGATAATTACCTTTGATTTGAAATGTATTGTAATTAGGTATTCATTAACATATTTTCAAATATTTTCTTCACTAAAATACCATTTTCCTTACTTGAAAGCCAGTTCCATTTTTTATGAGATTTGATTTATTATATTATTAAACGGTTCTGCTTGTTCTCAAACCTAGCGTCACTTTGCAATGTTACACTATAATGTAACATTGTCTGTCATTGAACACAATATATATATATATATATATATATGTCACATTTGTGATGTCATATTATGTGATGCAAACGATTTAGATTGTATATAAATCAGTTAATGTAATTTTATAATTTTTTTGCTAATTATTAAAGTGTTAATGAATGTGTTACACTATCATGTATCACTGTAATGTCATATTATCGACAATTTGAATTGGAACAGAAGGGAAGATCGGTCATCAATGGTGCTTCAACGTTTGTGTCTTTTTTTGGTTATTGAAGGATTTTCTAGCAGTTTTTTTTTTTAAATTTAAAAACTCATATTTTGAGGAATATGACAGTTATCAAATTTAATAGGATTGTTGCATGATTTATGGTAGTTTGTTTATCCACTCTTTGCGTCATATAATTGTTATCTTGTGCCCATTTCTGTCATCCAAAAAAAAATATTTTTATACAAAACATCTTGTATTGAGTATTTTTTCACAATTAAATGGTAAATTAAATACTGACTCACAAAAAACCTAATTACATTCCAATGCAAGGCTAAAAGTGTAGATTTGATCAAGTCTTGTACTAGGCTTGAGCTGAGGTAAAAATAACGCGGGTTGGTCAGGCTCGGGATTGGGTTGAGATAAATAACGTGGGTTTTTCTCACCATTATGTCTTGGTTCAATGAAAAATGTTACACAACTCAAATAAAATCTAAAAAGTATAATTTAAATGTCAATCATCTCTTGAATGAGTGGATTCTATTGAAAAAGTTGATGGAATCCACTCATTCAAAAGATGATATGTATTTATATTACAATTTTTTGAATTTCATTTGAATTGTATAACATTACTCTTGTTTAATAAGTACAAACAGTGATCATAAGCTTTGTAGGATCCTCAATTGCTCGAATTTGTTGTAGTTCCAAAATATTTCCTGCATGGGAGAATCCTTGCAATGAATTGAGATATTGATCCATGCTGGTGATCCTTCAAACAATCCTACAAACGATTAACAAAGTTAAGAAAAGGGCCAGGTGAACACCTAGTTTATCCTCTCCAAAGCTTAATGTTTCGTTTGATATGAATGATAGAAAATATGAGGGATAGGAAGTATGTGAGATGCATTTTCTATCCTCTAAAGAATGAAAATATGAATGATACACTTTCCTTCTTTTGTATTTGGTAGGATGGATGGAAAATAAAAATGATTAATTTTTTTTTTCTTGATAAGATGGAAAAAATATTTTTTTAATTTTAATTTTAATTTTTTATTTTTTATTTTTAAAAAAAAATATATAAATGGATATTTTATCATTATATTTATATATGAAATTAATGTATACATAATATATGTATATATCAAAAGATATATAGACAAATAAGTTACATTTCAACACAAATAATTAATTTTTCATCTACTTTCCTTTCAATTTTGGAGGGATTAATTTTGATTAATTGGAAGGAAATCTCATCCATCCACTTTTTCATCATTCCTATTTTCCTTCCTTACTAAATATGATGTTTTATCTATCCCTCCAACTTTTCATCCTTCCATTTTTTCATCGTACGAGACGGAGTATAAATCAGTCGGCGTATAAGTGTGTAGAGTATTCAATGCTGAGCGTTTTGTGCTTGCATACCATCATTCTGTGTTTTTACTGTGTAATTATACTTGTAACTGACCTGATGTCTTTCACATCTTAACAATTAATAACCTGACCTATTCGTCTAGCATAATGAGTATTTGTGTCACACATCATTAAAACAAGGCAATCTGATGTTAGAGTGAGCCATGCATTGATGACTCTATCTCGACCATTAAACGCCCCATGAGATCGAGGACCTCGCCAAACTCCCGACTTTTGAATAACTACAACCCGCAACGTCAACACGATACTCGGGGTTCGAACATTAATTTCATTTATTACTCAAGGTACACAATGCTACTTGGTTTCGAAATGTCTTGATTGTCTGAATTGTCTGGAATCGACACGTGTCAGAACACAATTGAATTGTGGCCAATTTCCCGTCATTTCCATGTTACTCTGTTTAGGATATTTGTTATGCAACTGTCATGTCATCGTGATAGTGTGAAATCGGAACAACTATCATTTTTTATTTTTTGTGGTGATGTTGGAGAATGACAATAGTAGTGAAGATGGTGAAGTGGTAATGGTGGTGGACTGAGGATACAAGTAATGACAATAATCACAACGATGGTGAAGAAAAATGAGAGAGAATTAAATTGCGTCTAACTCATTAACTAATCCATGTACAACCCATCCAAATTGCCGGTTTACCACTTCTGTGTGCACCTATTACCAACTCATAAGCGGAGGTATTTAATTTGGTTTCAAAAAATGAACATTTTTGGACTCCCATTATCGTGCTTGAAGTTCTCGCAAATATTTTTTCAAAACAAAAAAAAAAAAAAAGAAAGTTCTCTCGAATGAAAATTTGAAGCATACCCTCTTGTCTAATGAGAAAAAATTCAATGCAATAGTGATACGTGTTAGTATTATCTCATGGTATCACCAACAAATAATATATAAACAAATAGAAATCCGACACAAACAAATTAGAAACTACCCATCATCTATGAAAGTCAATAATGATACTTGTGAGTTGAGTATTCCAAAAAAAATAAAAAATTTGGTAATTGTGAGTAGTTAATTATCACAATGTTGTATTAATTGGAGACAGTTAATTATTGATAACAGTTAAATTAGTAAAAGAAATAGGGAGAATTAGATTTATTTCCGGCCAATCCTCTCAAACATCTTGGTCTGACTTTTCCTAGCAAAAGTAAACAGAAGTGATAGTAACAGTAAATAATACAGAGAGATGAGCGAAGGAACTTGGGTGGCCGTACACGTTCCCTTGTTATTCTTAGTCCTGACCCAAATATAATAATGAGAGAAAGAATAATATAATAATGAGGAAGAATAATTCCTTGGCCAACGGTTTTAGAAATGTCCCCGGCCGTTTCAACTTTGGCATGTCATACATAGTGGATTAGCGTCAAGGTTGTGGAATTGGTGCCTTGGTGGTTCCGGTTCCGGTTCCTCCCCCTCCCCCTCCCCCTCCATTGGTGGATCCACACTTACCTATTCCAAAAACAAGGATAAAGTTTCCCCTAGCTAGAGTGGTTTTTTTTTTGAGTAATACTACACTGACCAAATTTTGAGACTAAATTTGGAACCCAAATGACATGGCAGCATGTCATTTGGAGTTTTTATTGGGGCCCAAATGACATGACACCAAATAAAGAAGCCCAACTCAGCTGCCATGTCATTTGGGCTCCAAATTTGATCTCAAAATTTGGTCAGTGTATCATTACTGTTTTTTTTTTTGTGTTAGCAATCATCCCGAATTATGTGAGGAAAACAAAAGGAAGTCTCAAATATTTTTGAGTGTAAATCATCACCAGATAATAATGAATGAAATGTGTGGTTGAGCAACCACAGCACACCACACCACACGGATGCTTTTTGTGAAAACTGGATTATATAAGTAAGTGATAACCCATGTAATGTATAGAATTAGAAGAAAGGAGGAGCCGGCAGAAAAGGAAACAAAAATCGCTACCAAACCTCAAAATTAATGATCAAAGCCCCCCCACCCCCCAAATTTAACATCAATGGGGTTGGTTAACAGTATTCTCTCAATCAATCTGAGAAGCAAAGTACAAAATCACTTCCATCTATACATAACTTTTTACATGGAAAAAAAATAATAATAATAAAAATCGTCTGATTTTGAATTTCTTTTTTCTAGTATCCAAAATCGATAATATTGAAATTGAAGGAAGGAAATGAATAATTAAGAGAGTTGGAGGACAGAGCCTTCGTAGATTGTAGTCAACCTGAGCCTGAAGGAACGAACCGCCATCCTAGCCCGTCTTGAAGAGTATCTCTGCAATTTCCTGATAGATGTAGAGCCGGATCTGGAAGCCCCCCCAACTCCAACTTTATCCTTATCGGCAAAACTCTTCTTGGGTAAATTAACTGCTACTCTTTGATTGACCTCCAACACCACAGGGGAAATGCGAGCCTTGTTCTGGTGCCGACGGCCTGAGCTCTTCTTGGAGGAATTCTGAAGGGCGACGCTGGCCTTGACAGCAAGAGCAGCCATGTCCGACGCACTGAGTTTGTACTCAAGTTTTGCGGTGGGGAGAAGGAAATAGATTTGACCCGGCTGAAGTTCATCTTGTGGATCCAAGGCCGGTATATATTGGTCGTAGTACAAGCTATCCGAGTTGCTGAGGAAACAGGAGGAAGATGATGATGATGAGGTTGTTTCCATCTGAAGGACTTGAGAGACGGTGACGGGAACAGAATATTCCCGCAAATCTCCATAAACCGAGATCACATTAGCGGTGGGCTCTTGATCAGTAACCGAGTAACTTGTCGCCAAAGAAAAACAACCACCCATTTCTGTATCTTGGCTTGGCTAAACGTGTTCGTTGTTGCAGCTTCAGGCTTTTGTTGATCTGTTGTGGAGACGAGGATCAATATAAAAAATAAGAGAGGGAGAGGGAGAGGAGAGGAAGGACTAAAGTAGAAAGAAGATGAGAGAATGAAAGTGAGGTGGGCAACAAAATGAGGCGGTCAGTCACGCGTTTTAAAAAGGGCAGATGGGAGGGTGTGGGTGAGAAAGAAGGAATTTTCTGGGTTTGGGGGCGTGTAATCGATGACGCAAGCGAGGCCGTCATTAGGGAATACCGTTTGGTAGCTTTTTGTTTCAGAAGAGTAGTCGTCGTGACGCCTAAACTGTCTTTTCTCTCTCTTTCTTTCAGGTATTTGTGTGGGTGCGTTGTGGAGGAAGGAGGGAGACTGGGGGAGTCATAAGCGCTGACGCGGGAGTTTTTGTCGCCAAGTTGAACACGTGATCTGCAGAGAGAGAGAGAGAGAGAGAGAGAAAGAGTCAGACAAATCAAAGGAGACCATAACCTTGCTTGCTCTACAAAGCACAGTTACAGTTGCAGTTGGATGGATAATCTAATTAATAAGAAATTATCGACCAATCGTATACATAACTTTGGGTGGACGATACATAGCTGGTGCATAATAAAATAATAATACAAAATAGGATAAATTACACTCACATCTCCTAACAATTTTATAATGGTGGAGGTGGGGCTGTAGTGACGGGAACAGAATTGTGTGAGATGGTGGAACTAATTATCATAGTTAATGATAATTTTTTATTAATTTTAATCAAAATATAATAGTTTAATGTTAATCTTTGATTAATTTTTATAATTGCATAATTAATGTTGGTAAAATTATAAATTATGATAATTAGTGAACAAGATTGTCTTAGAAATGATAGGCATGTTATAGAGGGGTAATTTTGGAATTAGGTAAATTTTGTTCCCTAATGTCATTATTTTCTGTTAGTCAGACTAACGGTTGGAATATGGAAGAGGTGTCTGTGTCATGATTTTTAAATATCAGGGGTGACCGTGCAATTTTAGAAATGTTAGAGGGTCTCCATGTCATTTTGGTCAAATGTCAGGGGTCTAAGTGTAATTTATCCTACAAAATAAATAACAAGAATTTTAAAATTTATTTGAACATAGTCAATGTTGTTCAATTAGAAAGATTTAGGAGATTTTATTGTATTTCTTAATTTAATTAAAAAATTATTTTATTTTATTTTTTAGTTTAATTAGAATTTTATTTTATTTAGGATTCTAATTTCCTAGTTACTTTAGAGTTTCTAATACTATTTAAAATCTTGTAAACTTTAAGGCAAAGGAGTTTTGGTGAATTAATAATATTGAGAGAGTATTGTCCTTTATTTCTTAATTATTTTGGTATTTTTAAAAATCAATCAATTAAAAATTTTAGAACTGGTATTCTGCGGAATCAACATGCCTAAAGTAAGATTTTAAACAAGTATTTGAGCACAAATTAACGGTATAATTTCATCATCCCTTTTTGTTCATTATATCTTTATTTTTATCTGTTTCCCTGCATCAGTTGGTATAGAACGCAATTACGTTTATTTCAATATTTAAAGTTCCTGATGATGGTGTAATTTACGCAGTTGTGTAGTTGAGTTTGGGGCTTAAAAAATGGGAAATTAACTAAAAAATTATTAGGAATGAAGATGGGGATTTACTGGGATGTCAGTTTGAGCTACTAGGTTCGTAGTGGTTAATAGTCAATCACAGAGACAACAACCATCAATAGATAGACATGAGATTTATAGTAGTTCACCAGCTTGGAAGCTTGGCTAGTCTACTCTAATGGAGTCTCTTACTCCTGGGGTTTTTTTTATTATTTGAGGAAGAAAATTGCAAGGCTACAGAGAGTCTATTCACATATATTCTCATGGGCCCCTTCCAAAGCGAGGGATCGATCCTTATTTATAGTGTGTAGGGGTTTTGAGTAATCAGCGTGATCATTGGGTAGCCGTTGTGATCCTTGTGTAACAACCGTGATCGTTTCGTAACAGCAAGGATTCTTGCGTAATCCATATGATCATTTGGGGGTTGTTATGATTCGTGTCGAAAATCTCTGGTCGTTAGAGGCTATATTATCTTGGAGACCTCAGCTAGGAGGTCCGAGCTAGAAGACCTAAGGTGGAAGACTTGAGTTGGGAGTCCGAGCTAAGAGGTCCGAGCTGGAATACCAGAGTTGTGAGATCTAAGCTAGGAGACCTAAGGTGGAAGACTTGAGTTGTTTCTAGGCCGAGCTTAACCTTGGATAATTTTTGGTATCATCACTAGGCTTGTCAAATTCCGACACGATACGATTAATCGACACGAATTAAGCGGGTTTGGGTGATAAACGGGTTAACCCGCCAGACACGTTTAATAAACGAGTCGTGTTCGGGTGAGACCTGTCAACCCGTTTATCCATTTAAAAAAAATTAATATAATAATAAATTAATAATTATTTTAAAAAAATTAGTCAAAATTAAAATATTATATATAAATATATGGTAAATGAGTCAAGAAAATCTTACCCCAGAATCGAGAGCTTACCACCACCATCAACAACACTGGTCTTAACTCCACTGAACACATGCATGCCTTGGAGTGACTGTTTGGCTGGAGAAGAAAGCCATGAAGTGGACAGTTGGGGAACAAGTGGTGGTGGTGGTAAGAGTGGGTGTGCTGATAGCTGTGGTGGCGGCCTAAATACGTTGTATATCTGTGACGAATCCATGGTGGGTGTGCTGTTGGGAGTGTAGCGTGGGGTATATATACTATTACTAGTAGGCCAGTCAAAATAGTAAGAACTGCACTAACTTACCCAAAACAAGGAACTGCACTAAAAGGGAATACTGGAGAAAATAGAAGTTTTGAGGAATTGAATTGTCTTTTCTTTGAATCTCACATCGACAGAGGAGTGTAGAAAAGAAGATTTAGTTGCCTATAAAAAAAGGTAGTGGGCCTCCTCATTTTACCTAATATTTGTGGCATGACTTTATCTTGGGTTGTTGGCCGGAACTTCTCCAATTGAGGAAAATACAGTTGGAAGCGAAGAAATAGAGTGTAATAATTTATTAAAATAATATTTTTTTTTTTTTGTTTTTGTTTTTAAACGGGTTAAACAAGTCGTGTCGTGTTACCTGTATATTAAACGGTTCGTGTATGAGTATATATGTTTTTCACCCGCCACCCGTTTAACCCGACACGTAACTGTTTAACCCGACACGATTGACACCCCTAATCATCACCTGATATGAAGTTTGAAAATTTATTTTTTAATAGCTAATTATCTTCTATTCAATCAAAAATTGATTAGAATTTACGCTGATATTCGATGAATACTCGGAGGATGATTACCTCTTCACTGCCAAAGATGTTGGTTGCACCAACGCGTTTGTCAAGGATATTATTGTTGTTGCTAATTGAAGGATGAGATAATGAAAGATGATGCTGTTGCTGCTCATAACGATTTTACAAGAAAAACCTCTACCAAGTTGTACTGTCTAGTCATCTTATTCAATGAGTTTTGCTCACTAGCAGAAGATTTTCATATTCTCCATTATTTTAAGAATATTGTTCAACCCATGGGTGTTCTTCATTAGAATTGTTGGTTTGCAAGGACGGAGCCAAAAAATTTATACAAAGGTGTACATTAATTATAAGTTTTAATTTCTGATTTTCTATCATTTAAAATAAATGATACATATAATTTTTTTAAATCATATATAACACCTAAAAATTCATTAACACCTCTTTTTGCAGGTGATAATAACTCTTACTTGGACTTTCTTTATTATATTTCTCCATGATTATTTCAAATAATTAATAAAAAAATGAGTAGGAATCATTTATAAATACAAGTACAAATATAATTTCTACTTTGATTTGATCGTTAATGTATTAAAGGAGAAACTATAGTATGAGGCAAATATAAGTACACAACGGACCAAAGAATTCAAGCAAATTGGAATACAAAAATGCCAAATTACAATTTCTAATCATAATCAATTTTTTATTAGGCCGCAATTCTAAAAAATTTAAAAGTTAGTAGACCCAATTTAATAGATTGTTTTGAGTGGACTCAATATTTTTTAGTTTGTTTTGGGTAGGCAAAACTTGGCACACTTAGAAGGTAAGAACAAAACATATATAGGTAATACAAAAAAAATCAAGGTGAGCAAGTGCCCACCCCCGGACCAGCAGTAGTTATGCCCCTGTTAGTTTGGCATGGTTCAAGGCTGCCATTAAAAATTTTACCTTCTAATCCGTTAAAAGGTGTTGATATAATTATGGCACAAGTTGAGGAAAGAATCACAATGGAGGATGTTTATACATTGTTCTCACCCATTGCTCCTCAACATTTTTGCGAAATGGGTGCACCTTTTTACTGTTTTCATAGAGACAAAAGTGCACTAAGAAATTATTTCAAGGGTTTGAAGCTAATTTTTAGAGTTCGAGTAAACAAAGTGTTAATATTTTGGGTTAGTTGAAAATTCAAATTCAAACAAAAATCTAAGTATCAAATCTTGTTTCGATAATCTGGTCGGAATCCCAAATTCAAATATCAAAGCGAATTCGAGGATGAATTTTTTTCAACTTGGGGAGAATGATGCAAAATAATTGACAAGAATTTTAATATTTTATTTGAACGTGATCAATACCATTCAATTAAAAAAAATTAGGAGATTTTATTGTATTTTCTAATTTAATTAGGAAACTACTTTATTTGATTTTCTGATTTAATTAGGATTTTATTTTATTTGATTTCCTAGTTTATTTTGGATTCTAGTTTCCTAGTTACTTTAGGATTTCTACTGCTATTTCAAGTCTTGTAAGCCTTAAGACAATAGAGTTTTAGTGAATTAATAATATTGAGAGATTGTTTTCTTTTTTTTCCTAATTATTCTGATATTCTTTGGAATCAATAGATCAATTGAAGCATTTAGGCCTGTAGTATGATTTTAAACTGGCATTTGTGTGCAAATCAATAGTATGGTTTTATTATCCCATTTCGTTCATTATATCCTTATTTCTACCCGCTTCCCTGCATCAATAGCCCAAATTTCCAAAAGGGAAACAATAACAGTGTTTTTTCACTACAAAAGCTATGCTAGAAAATCAAAGAAATTTTTAATTTTTTTTAATGGTGGATTGTTAATGGCCAAAGGCAATAAACATTGTAGTAGTCCATATATATATAAAGATAAGGTCAAACCACTTAACAATTGAGGCATAAGAAAGTACTTCTCTTAAAGATAAAATTCGCCCATCCCGTCGCAAAATTAGTTTTGGTGAAGTAAATCAATGACAAATAACCTTCTAGGATATAATATTCCCTTATTATAAGTGCACTCGCCATGTGAGGAGTCAAGATGATATGTTATTGTTCGGTACTGGTATATGTGTACCTATTAATCTGATATTAAAGCAAGAGATTTTCAAAGAAGCACACAACTCAGCTTATAATATTCATCTTGGTAGCACATAGTTAATTGTGATCTTCTAGAGTATTGCTGATGGATTGGAATGAAATGAGAAATTATTGAACTTACAAGATCCACACCCTATAAGTTTGCTGTAGTCATTCTCTATTCCTATGTGCAAATGGAGCACATTTTGATGGATTTTGTGACCGGCCTCTTCCTTGTAATCCGAAAGGCTATGAGTCTGTTTAGGTCACTGTCGATTCTCTGATAAAATCTGCTTGAGCAAAAAGGAGTCAATTCCATGACATATATTTGCATATATAGTAAAGTACATAGAAATGTAGCATTCAAGTATTATTGAAAATTTAACAATGAATACATGGGAAAATGCTATCCGAGAGTGAGGTAGAAGAGGCCACTAAAAGTTACAAGGATAATCTTTCTTGACACATGTCGTCATTGGTATGGTAATGTGTTAAGAGGTGATAGACGTGAAGACATTTGTTGTTCATATGAGAAATAGGATCTTGATGTTACATTCATATAAACCAACTTGAATTAAAAAGGCTGGCCAAATTCAGAAATATAACATTCTTGAACTCACATTTATTTCCAACATCATTTGTCAAACTTTAAACTTCTCTCTCTCAAGGATTTAACACGTTACTTCCACTCATGCTATCTATTCCACCAAAGAAGACATCCTAACTTCAAAAACTTCATCCCCAAGTCAATAAAGAACTAAAGGTTGGACACAATATGAGCATCTAGTCATAACAAACAAAAGGTACTTGAAACATTAGCCTCAGAAAAAGACTTACTTGAGATATAAACAAAATGCAGATTTATGCACATGCAAATTATGTTAGAATGATTAATATAAGCTACAAATAGATCGTATATGGAGTTTCTGGTATGCCGAGGCAGCAAAAGTGTCATACTCCACCCAGATATATTTTGGCCATATAAATTTATCAGAAAGAATCCAAATATATTTCGTTACTTTAAATAGCCCTTCCACCTACTCAATTGGATTTTTGTACAGCTTTTTAACCATTTAGATATTCATGAAACAACCCAACACAAAGTGGATGCAAGCATATGTTTACGTTCTGGTGGAATTCATCTGTAAAATAAGCCCCAATTTTGCATTTATAAGCATTTTCCCATACCCTCCTCTAACGGAACATCATAATTTTTTTTTTTGCCCAAGCTATAGAAACACTTCGCAGTAATGTGTACAGTTCCATAAGAACCATCAAACACAAATTAAACCAATGAAAAAGGAAAAATTATACGAAAATTTGTACTACTGCACATGCTAATATTACATGTTTAAAAGGGAAAGTGTTCCTCACTTCAAAAGATGCTTGAAGTCTTGCGTTCCCAAAACCCGCAATCATCTGGTAGAGTTTTAACCTAAACATAAAGAGAGGAGTTTAAGTATTTTGTTAAATACCTCCCGGGGGAGTTGTGGTGTAAAGGGATATTGAAATATAAGAAAAATAAAAACTATACCTCCATTATTGTCGAAGCATTATCAGTTATAGGAAAACATGCATACAGGAACCTTAAAAGCTATAGATGTCACTAAACTAAGGATCTCAAGAGAAGTGTCTGACCAAACAAAATCTTTTGTGGAACACACCTTCCTCGAAGACAAAGACCTTTTAGATCGATCTTAAGTTCCATATCTTGTTACTGATACTTCTAGAAACAATCACAAAGTGATCTACATTTATTTAGATGAAGTATAAGAACATACATAGAAGGATTCAACAATGTAAGAGGTTGGTTAACTGAGTGACAAAGCTAGAATTATCTGTCAACAGGGCAATCAAGGATTGCTAAATAACACATCAACTTAAGAATGATAACCAAGCATGGATAAAATTTCTAAATTCATATAGTGTGGTAAAATTAGCTTGGAATTAACATATTTTCTGAAAATTACTTCAAAATCCATAATGATGAACAACAAAACTCAGCTCAAAGAGAAAACATCTAAAGGATTATTATAAACAATACTAATTTACACAACAATAATCACATAGCCAGGTACATTAGAAAAAGATATGAAATTTATTAATCCAGGTCTATTAAGAACAAAGATAATTTACCAAAAACATCACTTCTACTATTCAACATCCTCTAATTGATATCCATTCCGTCAAAAAATTGCATGGTATTTCCAATTGCATTTGTCAAATTCAAGGACTGATATTTTTGACAGCCTAGCCAAGCAGGTTTAAGTATTTTATTAAAATTGGAAACCTTCAAAAATATGGTAGGAGTAATAAATCTTATAGGATGGAATTGAGCAACATAATACACAAGATTTTTTCAAATGGTTGAGAAAAGACAGTCATCCATCTATCAGTTATCCACTCAAATGATAATCAATGAGACAATATCATGCGGAACAAAAAAAAAAAAAAACCAATCACGATGTCTCTTGTGCTTTTGTTCCTCTAAGCACATCCACCACCTAGATGAGTAAATTCATACCAATGGAACCTCAACCTATTTAAAAATGGCAAAAAACACATAAAAAAAAGTAATATAAGACAAAAGGAGTAAGGATTGAATTACCTTCAGGCATTTTTTGCCTCCCTGGAATAGGTTTTTTACATAAAGAAGGCGCGGTTCAATCTTTGCAGGGCCAAGAAAGAGATAAAGCGAGTGAGGGAAATGCATATTTGTACCAGCAATTTGTAACGGTGTATGCAAGAAGCCTTAGATCATATCACACTGATGATGTGCAATCTTCACATCTTAAAGTTGAACATATTCGAATAATAATTGATTCTACGCAAAACAAACGAGATCTCTCATTCCAAACACCTAATCGCATCCATAAAACTTTGATTTTAGTTTTAAATACATATTCATGCCAAAATCAAAGTGAGAAAACAGCTTTGCATTCTAATGTTGTAACTGAGTTCTTCAAATTTCCAAAATGCAACATACATGAGTATTACATTAAATTTGGAAAGAATACCTTCGGAAGAGTAACGCATGATGTTAAAATAAAATTCAGGAATGTATTTGCAGCAGAGAAAATTTTATAAGAGATATCAGTGGAAGAACAATACCAAGAAATAAGCCGCTGGATCCGAAAGTGCAAGACTGACGGAGTGTTTGGTTGCAATGGAGAGAAGGAAAACACATAGAGTGATTCAAATGGCAGATTGGAGTATTGGAATTGAACGAATTGAAATCTGATATAGACATTGCAACTTCATGCATTAAGTCCTAGAATGCATACAGACAGAAAGAGCAAGGGCGACAGACGGTGAGATAACGCGTGAGTGGCAGAGAAACAGAGACAGGAGTAACGTCTAGGGCTTTTGGGGAGGAAAAGAAGAGAGAAGGTGGCTTATTTGGATAAGGGAACATCGAGGGTTTTTGGGTGAGGAAAAGAAGAGAGAGAAAGAGTTTAATTTGGGGTTGGTTGTGAGCATTTATTTGGAAGACTGATAGTTTCTGGGAGAGTAAAAGGAGAGAGTCACTTGGAGTGGGCACTGGGCATTTATTTGGAGAAGACAATAAATATATATATATCTATATAATAAAGTAGCTAGATTTCTTTGTCTTTAACTTTTCGCGGCTCAGATCATTTTTAAGTTTTTGATCCAACGATTCTAATTAATCTACATTCTTACATGACTCTACTACATTCCTTTTATCTCTCCTCATCCCTACTCAAACCATTGGAGAGATATCTACATCCTTACAGGACTCTACTACATTCTTTTTTATCTCTCCTCATTTCCATTCAAACCATGGGAGAGATTGACTTGGACGGTTATACACACACACACACACACACACAGATATATATATATATATATATATATATATATATATATATAATAAAAATAAAATATATCTAAAATCTATTAAAACTCTAATAATAATGATTATCTCTAAAAAAAATATAAGTTCATTAACATATGCCGTCATATTTATATATTTATATTGATATCTATATCTATATATATAATTCAATTTATATAATAAACAGTTCAAACGCGTAATTTAAAATTAACAAAATAATAGTACAATAACAACGATTATCGCTAACAAAATATATGTTTATTAACATATGTTTAATAAACGGGTCATATTCGGGTGAAACCTGTCAACCCGTTTAAATAAATTTAATATAATAATAAATTATATATATATAAAATAATGAATGAGTAAAGAAAAAAAAATAAAGAAAACATTTCAAAAAAAAAAGCATATCAATAGTAGGAAAGTGAAGTTTTGAGCCTTGAGGCATTGAATTGCCTTTTGACCCTTTTCTTTGAGTCCCACATCGACAAGGAGTGGAGAGGGGAGACTTCAGTTGCCTATAAAAAGGGTAGTGAACTTCTCATTTTAACTAACCTTTGTGGTGTGATTTTCACGTAAGCTGTTGGCTGAAATTCCTTTAATTGAGGAAAGTACAGTTGGAAGCAAAAAAATAGAGTGTAAAAATTTATTAAAATAATTTTTATTTTTATTTTTTTGTAAATGGGTTAAACGAGTCATGTCGTGTTACCTGTTTATTAAATGGTTCGTGTTCGTGTTAAAATTTTTTACCGGTTTACTCGATTATCGGTTTGAAGTGATTATAATTAGAATTCGAATTTACCTGAATTTGATTGTCAAGTATAAAATATATATTTTTGTTTAAATTTAACTTTGTTTGAATTTTACGAATATTCAAAGTTGAAGGTAAAATTGAAATTGATTGTAAAAATAATAAAGAATAATTAAATTATATAGTAAGTGAGAATATGCTATGCTATGAAAAAATCTGTATTTAAATTATATGGGTTAAAATACAAATTTTTAAGTTTATATACAACAAAAAAATTTAGAATTTAAGGTCAATTTCATTTTGGTTTAATCAACAACAAATAATATTAAATACGAAATGAACCTTAAATTGTAAATTAATATATATTTTTATCAGAATTTGACATTTAATTTTGTCCAATTTATATTCAACTTTGTCAAATTAATATCAAATTAATTTTTATTGTTATCAAATTAATATTAAAATTCATTTAATCAATTTTTTGGGGGTACTAAATTATATCAATTTTTTGGGTACTAAATCAAATCTTATTTTATTTTATTAAATTTTTAATTTTTTTGGGTACTCAAGTTGGAGAAAGGCAATTATAAAAATAATAATTTTTTTGGGATAAAATCATCACTTTACGTTAGCAATATTGAAGGAAGGGAGACAAAGGGATCTCTGTGTAATAAATTTTAAATTTTGGGAATTTTCGTGTTATTTATAAAATATCAGGGGGTGTCTTCATAATATTGTCAAAACTCAGGGGAAGTCCGTAATTTTTTCCCTATTTTTTAATTAGATATTAATTTATTATTATTTTATCATAAAAACTTGAATTATTATATTTCTAATAAAAGCAGTTATTAATTAGGAAGGTTTGTTGGTAGCCAAAAAACAATGTGTGAGAGTATGTTTCTGTGTATATTTATATGTGAAGGATTGAAAATTTGGTAATTAAATTTATAATTTTGTTGTGCTATTTGGGGTTGAATGGTGATAGTGGTGATAAATTCTTGAGTTTTATAAATGAGTAAGATTTTGTTGATTTTATTTATCGCTTAACGATTGTGAATTTAATTGTGTTATGTTAGTAATATTTTTTTTTTTTTTTGCTTGAGATATATATTACATGGAGATAGGGTGAATTGAAAATATGGTGATTAAGTTTATAATTATATTCTATTATTGGATTGAGTGGTGGTAAATGTGATAAATTCTTGAGTCTTATAAATGAGAAAATTTTTATTTATTATTTAAAGATTGTAAATTTCAATGAATTATGTTAATATTTGTTTTTTTTTCGGAGGCATTTGTATATATGGTGTTGTTTTGAAGAGTTTTATATATTTTTACGACAGTTCTATTAATATGGAAGATATGATCGGCGATATATTTCGAGTCATTTTAAAAGAAGAATTGATATGAATATTTTTGGCCAATTCTTTTTGAATTTGGACAATTGTGTAAGAATTTTTTATTTGTTATATAGTGCTTTCAGGCACGGGTAATGACTAGTATATATATATTGGAGCAGTGCTATTGAGACCTAATTTGCTGATCTAATTTATTAATATTTTTGGATTGGTTGTGGGCTACATCAAACATCAGAACTTAGCGTTAATTCAATGGTTCCAATAAAGTCATACATCATTAGGTCAACAAATTATGTCAAATTTTTAGGTCTAAATAGCATTACTCATATAGATTGTGGCATTAAATTTGTAGGATAAACATGGCATAGTTGTAGTGTTAAAAGATAAAAGTGGAAAAAAATATTTTTCATGTATACTGATATTTTAAAGTAGTATAGATTATATAATTTATATAAAATTATCAATTAATAAAAATCAAAAACAAAGTCAAAGTCAAAGTCAAAGTCGAAATTTTTTCGCAAAGGATTTTAGACTCTTAACTTTGATCGGAGTCTGTTTTTTCTCGGACTCTGATGGTGGCAGGGACGAAGTCAGAGTCAAATTTTTAGATAGTTGCACACCCCTAGCAGGAAATAGAGGGTTCAAATTGCCTATGATCATATGATGTCACATATGCTTTTAATTTCCTCAACAACTATACTTTACATCCAGAAGAACTTTGAGTGCAACAATATCCTTTTGGAAGGTAAAATGAGGGCTAAGATTGCCAATTTTGGGATGACAAGGACTCCGGACAATCAAGACCACAATCCCCTAAAATTGAGGAGGCCTGTGAGTAGGGATTTGTGTTCTGGTGAGTTGTGGTGTGTCATTCTGAGTAGGTGATTGTGAATTCCTTTTTAAACCGGTGGTTTCTGAAATAGTAGAAGTGTTGGTTATTATTTGGTTTTTGTCACTATGACGACTGACGAGTGATGGTAGTAGTGTTTGAATGGATTCCCCAGAGGTGGATGTGGCTTCTTGGGTATGTTAGGTTTAGCTAAATAGGTTAGGGTTATTTGTGCACAATAAGAAGATAGAAATTCAAGATAGAAAAAATAATAAAATAAAACATAAAATATAAAAAAATTCAATACAGCGTACCCATACATATACACGATATGAAATAAATTTTTGTTTGAGGGTATTTTACGAAAATTCAGATGTTACGAGGTTCTATGTATGATAGTGGGTCTCCATGGCTAGTTGGAAATTTGTGGAAAAAGTATACTGGTGCCATCAAAATTTGACAACTATCCAAATGAATTATAACGTGAGGGGACTATGTTTTACATGAAATCAAAATTCAAAGATGGGTTCATTGCATTATTTTTCATCCTTGTAGGGTATAATAAGAATTAACGATAAATGTTAAGAGGGTCTTTTTTTTAACTTAAGGAAAGTTTAGTTTGAGAAAAAGAAAAAGAAATTTCATTTGGAAGAAATAACATACATTTTTCAAACTAGTGGAAAAAAAAAGTTTATATCCCTATCCATATTTAAAACCCATCTTTCCTTTTGGTGATGTCACAAAAAAATTCCGCTTTAACCAATCAATTTAGATATATACTAGGGTAACCAGTGTTTGAAGGCACGGTGCAATGTGAATAATTTTAAGAAAGATGTTGGTAGTCATTGGATGAATCTATTTGAAACTGTCGGATGAATTTATTAAAACATATCATGTTTTATATTATAGATATAATTTTCCAATCTATTAAGAGAAATGGTCTATGTATGGGTAAAAATCCGCCAATTATTCAATATCATTCAATATGTGAACTACAAAAATCGAAAAGATGTTAGAAGGACCTCTAGTGTTGAGTTAGGAGAGGTCTCTCCGATGCCTAAATCAATATTGCGATCAATACATGAATAGACGAGTGTATATAATAATGAAAAATGATAATTGTGTGTTTATAGAATGTAGAGCCGAAGTGCTCATATGTTTGGGCCTCCTCTACTACTTATAAATGCCAGTATTTGTGAAAAAAAAATTAATTTTTATTTTATGCTTAATTTTTATTATAAAGTCAATAATACTCATATATTAGCTTTCTCTCATTTGTATTTCTTATACATATTCAACTTCTAAGTTCTTTTGAACTTTTTTATTAACATTATTTGTCTTCTAAAGTTTATATTACTTTTATTCACTTTTTATTTCTTATACCTATTTGACTTCTAAGTTCTTTTAAACTCTTTTATTAATCGTATCTAATTTTTAAATTCTTTTAAACTCATTTATTAGTAATTTACTTACATACAGTTTTCTATATCTATGTCTATATTTATTTGAAAAAATAAAATTCAATCTATATTCTATTACTTTATAGTCCAATATATGTTATAGATGATTTTTTGAAATACAACAATATCATATTATTACAATATAAATAATAGTATTGCAATTTAATTAATTTTTTTGACAAAAATATAATAAATTTATAATTTAATTAGATGTGTAAATACTCAATAATGACAATATTACAATAAAGATTCATTATAAACAAAAGAGAAATATTTAAGAGATCGGAGAGATACTTAAACAAATAACAGATTAGATATTCGAATAAATCAATAATTAAAATAAAAATTAATAAAAATTATATAATTTATTATTCAATTTAATTACATATAAAATTTATATTTTTTATGAAAAAATTATTAGTGTGTTTGAAAGCCACTTTTTAGTAGAGGCTGTGTTTGGGCCTAAATTATAAAATCCCAAGAATACTCAATGTATTGATATTTACATCTCCAGATTTGCTAAGAAAGTGTCATGTGGCAGATTTCAAAGAAAATGTAAGAGATGATCAATTACAGCCACATTTAAAAAAAATAATAATAACCAATTGGGAGTTCTCATTAAGTAATCGTCGATGAAAAAAGAAGATGACTATAAAAAGACATTTAATAAAGGAAGAAAAACACCTTTCTAAACCCACCATGAGGGCACTTTTAAAAATAGTTTTAAATTAATTTTAGGCGTAATTAGTATTGTAATCAAGGTTGTTCATTCGGTCTCTTGTAATTGAAGTCCTTTAATTGGATTAATAAAAGAGTTTCTTCGGCGTCTCTAAGGTTGCTTTTCAAAATAGGTAGTCAAAATATATTAAAATATTACATTCTTTATTTTAAAAAATTATTTTTACAAAATTATTTCAACCATATTCTCTATTTTATCTAACTATTATTGATATTTTAAGTTAAAAATATTTCATAGCTTGACATGTTAACAAAATATAAAATAACTAGCCCCTTGAAATACAAAAAGAGTAATTTGGCTCTCAAAATGTAAAATAACTAGCTAAAAAGGTTTTCTAAATATAAAGAGTCATTTAGTCCAAAGATAAAATAGTTAACCCCTTGGTATAAAATTTTATGATTTAACTCTTTATTTTAGCTAGTAAATATAAAATAGTTAATTCTTTGGAGATACTCTAATTCTCTGTTTTAATTTCAATATTATTGAGTAAAAAATTTATTATTTTCATCTAAAAAAATTCTAAAATAAGATATTAAATTTATTCTCGTCGATTCCGACAGAGTTTGAGCAGCACTATGCTGGCCGGCTGTAGATTCATAACCCCCAAAACTTGCGTTGATGTGATAGATTGTGGGTTCTTCCATGTAAAGTGGGGCCCTCTCATTTAGACAAAGGAGCCGACTACGGTACAGCCAAATGAATTTTCGGTATGGTACCGAAATTCAATGTGCACCGTAGATCTGTTTAACAAGAAAACTGAGCCGTTGATTTTATTTTTCCAAAGACTTACCGGTTACCGGTTGGATACCGGCTGCTAGACATGTCAGATAGTACATATGAGGACTAGGAAATTGTGTAACGTAATGAAAGGAATATTTACAAGTTGAATGAATTGTATACCAAATTTTTGGGTATATTTACAACTTCAATGGAAATATTTACAACTTTCATGGATTATTTACCACTTTTATGGGAATATTTATAACTTCAATGGATCAATTACCACTTCAATGGATTATTTACCACTTTTATAGAAAAATTTACAACTTCAATGGATCGTTTACGACAGTAATAGATTTTTTACGATATTTAATACTCCATGATCGATCATTAAATATGATCGATCGATCATATTTTAACGTAATATATGAGTAACCCAAGAAGATATACAACTTCAATGGATGATTTTACCACTTTTAAAGAAATATTTACAACTTTCATGGATTATTGACCACTTATAATGGAATATTTACAAATTTAATGGATCAATACCACTTCTATGGGAATATTTACAACTTCAATTGATCATTTACTACTTTTATAGTAATATTTACAACTTCAATGGATAATGTACCACTTCAATGGATCATTTACCACTTTTATAGGAAAATTTCCAACTTCAATTAATCATTTACTACTTTTATAGTAATATTTACAACTTCAATGGATAATGCACCACTTCAATGGATCATTTACCACTTTTATAGGAAAATTTCCAACTTCAATGGATCGTTTACAACAGTAATGAATTTTTTACGATATTTAATACTCCATGATCGATCATTAAATATGATCGATCGATCATATTTTAACGTAATATATGAGTAACCCAAGAAGATATACAACTTCAATGGATGATTTTACCACTTTTAAAGAAATATTTACAACTTTCATGGATTATTGACCACTTTTAATGGAATATTTACAAATTTAATGGATCAATACCACTTTTATGGGAATATTTACAACTTCAATTGATCATTTACTACTTTTATAGTAATATTTACAACTTCAACGGATAATTTACCACTTCAATGGATCATTTACCACTTTTATAGGAAAATTTTCAACTTCAATGGATCATTTATCACTTTTATGAGAATATTTACGACTAGTAGGAGTAGCATTTACGAAAGCAATGATATTTTTTACAATATTTAATGGTCTATGATCGATCATATTATATGTTCGATCGATCATGGCACTCAGGTGTGTTCGTAAGTAATGGATAATCCAATAATATATACAACTTGAATGAATCATTTACCACTTTTATGGGAATATTTACAACTAATGGGGGGAAGCATTTACTAAAGCAATGGTATTTTTTTACAATATTTAATGGTCCATGATCGATCATTGCATATGTTCGATCGATCATTGAAGTCAGGTGAGTTCGTAAGTAATGGCTAATCCAATAATATATACAACTTGAATGACTCATTTATCACTTTTATGGGAATATTTACAACTAATGGGGAGAAGCATTTACCAAATCAATGGTATTTTTTATAATATTTAATGGTCCATGATCGATCATATTATATGTTCGATCGATCATGGCACTCAGGTGTGTTCGTAAGTAATGGATATCCAATAATATATACAACTTGAATGGATGATTTACCACTTTTATGGGAATATTTACAACTAATGGGGGGAAGCATTTACTAAAGCAATGGTATTTTTTTACAATATTTAATGGTCCATGATCGATCATTGCATATGTTCGATCGATCATGGAAGTTAGTTGAGTTCGTAAGTAATGGCTAATCCAATAATATATACAACTTGAATGGATCATTTACCACTTTTATGGGAATATTTACAACTAATGGGGGGAAGCATTTACTAAAGCAATGGTATTTTTTTACAATATTTAATGGTCCATGATCGATCATATTATATGTTCGATCGATCATGGCACTCAGGTGTGTTCGTAAGTAATGGATATCCAATAATATATACAACTTGAATGAATCATTTACCACTTTTATGGGAATATTTACAACTAATGGAGGGAAGCATTTACCAAATCAATGGTATTTTTTACAATATTTAATGGTCCATGATCGATCATATTATATGTTCGATCGATCATGGCACTCAGGTGTGTTCGTAAGTAATGGATATCCAATAATATATACAACTTGAATGGATCATTTATCACTTTTATGGGAATATTTACAACTAATGGGGGGAAGCATTTACCAAATCAATGGTATTTTTTACAATATTTAATGGTTCATGATCGATCATATTATTTGTTCGATCGATTAATATGTATTCTGTGATGGAGGAAAATCGAGTTACATGAATTAGATCGATCAAACATAAATTCTGATCGATCAGAATGTCACAGTTGTTTCAATCAGAGATTAAAAGTACTGTGGCGGTCTGATCGATCGTATAAAAAAATGATAGATCAAATATGTACAAAACTCGAATTTGATCCATCACAGAATACTTATTTGATCTATCATTTTTTGAAAACGATCGATCAGAACGCCACAGTACTTTTAAAACTCTGATTGAAACAACTGTGACAGTATGATCGATCTTAATTTATGTTTGATCGATCTATTTCATGTAATTTAATTTTTTAATTAATTCATGTAATTTTATTTAATTAAAATATTAAATATAATTTAATTTAATATAAGATCGATCATAAATATATTAGATCGATCAAATATTGTAATGGATTATTCGATCACTGAATAATGATCGATCGTGTACATATGAACAAGTTAACGATCGATCAAATTGTAGTGATCGATCAGTTAGATAGATCTAAATTGGTCACATTCTGAAAGTTAGTGATCGATCACTTAGTTATTCGATCTATCATTAACCTTTTGCCACTTCATGATCGATCATTTATTTTGCGATAGATCAATGTAGAGGTGTTGTAGAAGAAGAATGGTGTTTCAGTCCCTCATATTAGCGGGTTAAATGTGGTAGGCTGAAACTATTCGATCGATCGTATATTAGTTTGATCAATCGGAAGTTAATTTTTTTCCCAGGCTGAACGACGTCGTTTAGTGTTTATTTCCATACCAACCAATCAGGTTGTGACAACTAGCTACAGCAGTTCCCTCCTATTTCCTCCATAATCCCGCCAAAAACCACTACCCAGCTCCCTCCATCCTCTAAACATTGAGCTCACTAGTCTCCTCTTTCTATCTTCCAAAAAATCATCACTCCCCTATTCATCCGACTCCATCTTCTTTGTTCCGAATTCTGTGCCTCCCTCTGCATCACAAGCTTTTTATTCCTTGCAATATGGGTTTGAGGTCATAAGTATCCCCTTTCAGTATTTCAAAAAAGGTTTGTATTGGTCTACGTAGAAGTGTGTACACTCCTCCTCATTTGTCTTAGTTTCGGCTTGTTGTGATTAACGACCAGGAGGAGATACATAATAAGGTATCATCAACTTAGTAGTGAATCTATGAAATATTATTTTTTATAAATGGTATGTTTTCAGTGTTTGACATCTCTGTGTGTGTCATAATTGGAAACATTTACGTACTGGTAATGATGTTATAGTTGTGAATGAATGTGTTGGTGAGTGAGTGTGTTTGAGAAGGATGTCTGACTGGTTTAGAGAAGTGTATGTGTAGCATATACTTATTTATATGACCTATATACCATGTGTTATTTGCAGGGTAGTAGCAAGGCAATAGACTTGGGAAGTCCAATTTGGCGATTTTTGTAATGTAAGATATGATTATATTGTTGAAAATATTTCAGAATCATCACATTTCAGACTTCATATTATGGTACATATTCCAGGGGGAAGAAGAGGTCACAGGAGACAAAGGTCGAAGACTTGAAAGCACAACGTCCACCTACTGCATGGCTATTTTTCTAGTATGAAAAATTTGTGTATTGTAGTGTAAAATTATTTTGTGGTTAATGTATATTTGATAATGTACGCATTTGTTGTACTTCCATTACAGTAAGGAACAAATGCAGAATATCAAAGGAAATGCTGATCAAAAAGTGACACGCGAGGTATAATTTTTGTTACAACGAGCGAGTATTGTTTGGAATAGTGAAATTAATAATGTCTTCCAATTGAACTTGTACTCATAAGGTGACTAAACAACTGGCTGACCAATGGAGGAAGATGGCAGATTGTGAGAAAGAGAAATACAAAGAAATGTCTATACATGCGAAGAGTGAATATGATCGTGTGAAAGATAATTCTAGGAAAATAACAGTACGGGTAATTATATAATTTCGATGCTAATTTTCACAATTCATCGTTTACATTTACTGCACCTCTCCAACTGACATTTCTGTCTATGTTTTGACAAATAATCAAAGGGGACGCTTGGTACAAGGTGTTCGCCTGGGAAAATTGTAAAAATGATACAACTTTTATGTGATGAGCAGAAAGCTGCAATAAAAGAACTTGGTTTTGGAGGGATGTTGAGCCTCAAATGTGGGGAACTGAAGCGGGGTTTATGTGCATGGTTGATTGAACGGTTTGACACTGTGTCATTGACATTAAATGTGTACGGTGAAGCTATTCAGTTATCAGCCATGGATGTTGAATGTGTCATGGGTTTGAGAAATGAAGGCTTGGACGTGGAGACTACTGGGCCCAGTGAAAGAATTAATGGCATTTGGAATTCATTATTCAATGGCGTTAAGGATATCCCGTTGAGACATGTGAGTGAGAGACTTTGTGTACTTAAAGTGGTTTCGGATGAGTTTAGGATATATTTTGTGCTATTTCTTATTGGACATCTTCTATACCCAACCATGCGTACTTCAATTAGCAGCGGGTATCTTCACAGTGTTGTAGACTTTCCTTCTATAGGGACGAGAAATTGGGCGAAATTTGTATTTGATGGTATGGTTGAAGGGGTACGAAAATATCAAACACGTCATCATAAAAATGTTAGTGGATGTTTACTTGTTCTTATGGTAAGGTATCATTTTTTTTGTTTAGTATTTTTATGTTGTGCTTGTTTCACAAAACTTTTACTGAATGACCTCGTTTAATTTTTTAATGTAGATAGTATATCTAGAGCGGGTCACACCCAAAGCGGTGTTTGTTAAACAACCGCCATGTAGGAGCATCCCTCGAATTGCTGCATGGGGGGATAAGGAAATTAAGAAACATGTAAGCATGTTGAAGAAGTCCAAACGACTAGCATGTCAAGAAGTTACTTGCAAAGTTTTGGACGACACCATGAATAAACTCCAAGCAGTCGCTACAGTAAGCCTTAGTAAACGATCCACCCATGAAGTAAAGCAACCTATTTTGACATCAGATGAAAAACCACCGGTACGTATATACCATGATACTGAAATCACATTGATTTATAATAAGTTTAGGACACGTGATTAATTGTGTAAATGTGTAGGAATGGGAGGCCAAAATGGTTAAGATGGAGAATGCGATTGTTAACCTTACTGGCATGGTGGGGTCAATGGTTAACATGATGCAAATGTTCATGGGTGGATCGTTTCCTAAACCATCAAATTACCAAGACATAGAGAATGCTGCTGCTGTCGGAGAAGTTGATGAGAAAAAAAATAAAATTGACTTGAATGAAGGTGTAAATGCCAATTCCCGGAATGAAGTGGATGTGGACTACCGGATTTGGACACCCATTGCCGCTATCCACACCCCACCACCAAAACCATTTCAGGAGGCATGACGGCGGCCAGTGAATACTGACAATGACGGTTACAAACATAATGACGTTGGTGACATGCAAGAGGCTTCTTACTCATGCACCCAAACATCGTTCCCACCAATGCAGCTAAGAAGAGATTCTAAACGGAGGCCAAGCAAATATGTGATTTCACCATATGAACAACCAAAGGTATAACATACATCAAACTTACTGTATTAATTAAGTACATTATACGTTATCCTCACTTATATTTTACTCCCTTTAACCACAGAATCGTTGGGTGAAGAAGGATGATAACAAAGAGGGCAAGGGGGAGGTGAATAATCCCCCGGATCACATTCAAGAAATGGACAATTCCATTCATAAAGAAATAATGCCCAAGGTTCTGACATCAGTTATTATTATTATCCAAGGTTTTGTATATCTTTATGTTCAAATTATCTATCCACAGGGCGGTTACAACATGAATTGTTATGACAACAAGGCATCGAAATTGTCTTGTACAAGTGCATCAGTTGCTGAAATTCATAAGGTAAGGTTTTTTACATTATTGATTATGTGACAAACTTGAATGGTAGTTTAATGACACAGATTGGGGAAACAGATTTCAGATTCTACTTTGGGTATTCCACAGCACGTTGAGGAATATGCAAATGTAGACATACTGTATCCTGAAGATAAGCAATTGATTCTGAATTACATATTTGACAAGAATCTTGACATGATGTATCTTTATTTTTAATGTACCAATTGATACAATTTAAAAAATTAATTACTATGTGAGTGAAAGTATTTGTATGCTTACCGGATTTTTGTGTAATATTACATTTTTTTTTCAAACAGAGAGGATTTAATTAGGTTTGAACATGACCATGCTGGACGCCACTGTCTCATGACACTATTACCAAAGCAGTGGTTACTTGATTCGGTTGGAAAATTAGGAACAAATTTTTATTTTTTTCAAGTTTTATCCATATGTCGGTACCATAACTTAAACCACTGGCAATTTACTTTTGTATTTTTTCAATGACTGTCACAGGTTGTGGATTTGGCGCACAATTTGTTATCTAATGAAGATAAGACAAATCCAAAAACTGGGTTAGAGAGGTGGTATCTACCCACGTGGTTCTCGGTAATAAACTTGTGTTTATTTGTAGGACCTAATTATTTTATTTTTAAAAAAAAATATAATACATACAATATGTTGATTATAAATTTGTTTGTTGTATTTAGCAACAGGCACTGGCTCGTGCTGGAACGGCTGACAGTGCAAGTAAAAAAGCTTTGCTTCAATCCATGTGTGCTGCGAATGGGAAGTACATAAAAGATTTTACATACTGTGACAAGGTCTGTATTAACCATATAATTAATCCTTTTGATTAATTATGGTCTAACATTAGTTACATTGATCCACGCTTATTAACAATGTATTGATGTGTAAACAAATTTAGATATACATCCCGATCAACGAGAACAACTCCCATTGGTATCTATGCGTCATTGACGTAACTGAACAGAAAGCTCTTTTGTTGGACCCGCTTCCTGGTGACGATATTTCAACTCGGCTGAATGTTGTGCATAATGTGGTCTTTGAATTAGATGATGTCCTTGAAGCTACACAGCATAACTACCAACCTTATTTGGGAACATTCACTTTGTCCGCACCGTCTTGGGCCCCACGTCAGGGGAATGCATATGATTGTGGAATGTTTGTTGTCAAGATGATCCTTGCTCCAGTGCTTTGTCCAGGCTTTAGCATTAAGGTGAAATATATAACATAGGCAACCTACGACATGTCGCGCTTGTAATTCTATAATTTGTTTATATCCCTCATGTAATCGCATTTTGTTAACAAGGTGGTATCATGTTATCGCAGGAAGATTCGAATGAAATGCGGATGAACTTTACGTTTTCATTAGCTACTCACGCTGACAACAAAGTTCGCAACAAACTCATACATAAGGCGCGAGAACGAGGGATAGAAACGGGGAAATGTAGAAGTATATTAGCAGGAATGTGAGAATGGGTTCGGTATGTATATAGTGGAATACAATGTGCTTTGTTAGACGGGATGTATATATTGGAATACAAAGTTGCCTGAGATCTGGAATGTGCTTTGATAGGCATGATATATTTATTGGAATACAATATTTATTGGTGAATGAAATGTGCTTATGTAGTCGGTATTTATATACTGGAATACAATGTGGACAGTTTTAAGGAAAAGATACATGTTATTGAGTAGAACCAAAATACCAAGAAGCAACACTTGTTAACAACAAATATCTTAGCCAAGATGATGGCTTTAATCCTTCAAGAAAATATAATATGTCAAAAAATCATTCTTGAATCACTTTTACTTTTTTCATGTGTGAAGTCAAAAGCTACTACATATGGGTAATAACCGTGAATATAGCTATAATGAATAGAATATTTAATCAATGTTACTTTTTCAGATCTGTGCAGTCAAAAGCTAGTATATCTGTCGGTAATGAAAAAGTTTGCAGTGGGTTTGATGTGAGTCAAGTCATTCCGTGTGAATACTTCATACGCGTCTTATTGGATGCGGAGAAACACGTGTTGTTAAATTTTTTTTGACGTAAATATATAAAAAAAAATTTTGTGTAAAAGAGGAAATTTATTCCAAAAAATTGAAGACTTTACAAGAAGCAAAGAACAAAAATGTTCTAAAGTGTGGGAGTTGGCTTTAATCCTTCAATGGATTAACCAAATCATTATTACAGTATGAGTATCCAAAATTAAACCACAATCTGCCAAAAAATTCAGACAAAACAATCAGAAATTAATGGCCTATATGTAATAAATGTGCTCCAGTGAAAATCATAGGCAGCTGAAAACACCCATTGTAGGAAGCAGGCGTAATCCACTTCATCAGCTTTCTGAAGGTGGGAGACACATAATTCAACTGAGCTGAGACGTCAGCTGAGAGCTCAGCTGATAATTATTGAGCAACGAGCAAGTCTGATAAAGAAACATGAAAAGTCAGCAGATAAGGCATTCTCCTTATCAATATGAAGCCCTGCCTCTTTAACAGACTGTTGATCTTTCGTTAAAAAATCAACGAAGAGACTCTGCTTCAGTGGTCGAAGATAAAGCCGGATAGGCAGCTGTTAAGTCCCTAAACAGAGAGCTTGACACCTATGATCCGCTGCACAACCAGTGGCACATGCAATAACCGGCACAAATGCATCATGCGAACATTCACACCACCAGTATGCCATAAATTTGTTACTAGCTAAAGAGAAATGCATTGATTTGCAGGATATCATCAACCATGTCTGACACATGAATTTATCCTATTGATCTACCTTACCATTGTCATAATATACCGTCTATAAATAAGTCAAAATTATAGACATATTTTATTAATTAACCTCCCAAATTACAAGAATAAAAAAAATCCCCAACATATTACAACAGAAAACAGTTACAGCTTCACAAAAACAAGCAAACTGTTACAATCAAAGACGTTAAAAAAATTCATGTTCAGCTGCTGCAGTCCAGATCATCAGCATACCAGCACCCACCTTCTGTACAACAGACCATGATACATGTTGAATCCACAGAAAACACATGCCGGCCAATTAACACAACCTCCTAATGTTTACAGTAGGCCTGAGGTGTATCTTGCTGCAAAAGCATGTATCAATCCAATGGCAGAATACCTGCAGATGGAAAAACACAAAGGCCACCAGACTTAATGGGGATCAATAAGCCAAAATAAGGCAGCTACCATCATTAGCCTCCCTGTACACAAAGAAGGGAGAATCACAGCACTGTTAAAAAAATTTAATTTCACTTCGATTAGACACCATGAATGTAAAACCTTTTGGCACACCACCATATCTGCCATCTACATTGCCACTTCCATAATCTGGATGAACATTACTACAATGACAATATGTCATGTCAACGGCCAAATATATTGCATTTAAAGTTTACCCATGTCAAGCCAGTGTGATCCTGTAACTGGAAAAGGAGAATATACCTATAATCACATTCATAAACGGTCTGTTGACACCTATCACATCGCCACTGAAAATCTGAGGCAGGCAGTTGCTACGTTGCAATCATAGATAGATGTTCATATGAGCACGTTGTCAAACTCTTAAATAATGTGATTTCTGCAAGTCAAAATATAGTATACTTGATTTGTTTGTATGCATCTGCCTAAATACAGATCCAACGTTAGAAATTCAATTCAATATTGATTAAAATGTGCATAACCGTATATACATCTGTCTAAAACTGTAAATGTACATATGAAAGAAAACATATGAATGTAATCAATTTGGCCACCACCATCAGATACATGTGTCTTCATCGACTCTCAAATGAACCAATACACACGTCAAGGTGTGTGTAGTGCCATATGTATGATTTTATCTCTGAAATTGTTCTCCTCAGCGGTGACCAAGTTAATAGCCACCTCCGTTCGAATGTCTTTACTCCTACCCTGCATTTAACAAACTATAAACATTACACATAAAACTTTTTTTTTTTTTGTTTTACTGTTAAAGATATGCGGCAAGGTCAGCACGGAATATTTATTGTTATTCACCTTTACTGTAAAACCTTGCCCCAAATGTGATGATTGCATCATCTTCACAACGAAAATTCCGCAATCAAAACCATTGTCTTGTTTGGGCATCCATGCTGGTTTAACAACCTGGAACGTGCGCAATTTGTGTTTAAAATCGGCCGCCCTAGTTGCAAGAATGTCGTCCAACACCTAAATCTACAAAACCAGTTTTGAATGTAATTGGCCAAATACACAAAGTTGTTGACAAGTATCATATGCTAAATGAAAACAATAAGTATCTTACAACTCTATTCGCATTTGTGAGTCGAATATTGTTTCTTTTTGGATTTGGCAGAGGGTCGAGTATGAATGTTTGTTTCTCCTCTATATCCACCAAAATTAGATACCAATGTGATTTTTCATCGTTCATTGGGATATAAATCTACATACAAACAAACAATACTTCATAATATAGACTAACGTGCAAACTGAATTAGAAAACGCATTAAACCAATACAGACTACCTTTGTAGTTGCTGTAAAATCAGGGAGTGGAAGGCGACTAAAATTCTTTTTTTTTTTAGTTACCCTTGCACCTTGACTGCGGGTGCTGCGGCGTGACATTGGTTGTTCCTGCATTCCCATGGCTTGTTGCTGCATACAGTCACGAGCAAACACACATTAATTTGTTTTTCACATGACCCGAACTTTTAATTGCATAATGAAACTAAAAATTGTGCATAAATGATGAAAACATATACTTACAGTACCATCGTCCCGTTTGCGGAGCGATGCAGGCACACATATCAATTACCTAATAACATTGTTTACACGATATTTTAGTTTCTTTCTCATAACGTATCAACAATAACAGTCAAAAAATTAAATTTCACAAACAATTCCACTCAGCCATTGGTTCGAGGCAAGGGTCTGTAACACCTCCCTCGTGCCTGCAGCATGGTCACCAACTGATACCATACACTCACTATACGTAAACAAAACTGCATTAATTTTATGCACAGGTGCATTGGAAAACGATAAAACTAGCACACACGTTAAGCATAATGGGCTGGGCCAAAATAAAATTAAAACGGCACATACTCAGATGGCAAGTGTTTGTCAAATATGTAAAGGTAGATTGCGCGTTCCACATCATCATCGATATGAGTTATTCTTGGGAACACCACATCTGCCTTCTACAGCGCAATTTAGCGTATAATTCATTCAAAATGACACTCACCTGAAAATACATGTTCAATTTTTAATATAACAAATCAATATATCATACTTCATATGGTTGGTGTTCCTCTACAGCATGTGGATCATCCAAATCAACCTAAAATATAAAGTTCGCAATTGTCAGTTCACGTCAACAAGTAAGCAGTAATGGATGTCGTTAAACAATGAACAACACATTTAAGGTTGCACCAGTACAACGGATTTAATACACAACTTCGTCAGATCAATTTCATCTTCTTCTTTATTTCCCCCCATTTCATGTCTGACATCCTTCGCATTCCCCGATTTATCAAGAAATTTTGACATCAGCTGTCCTATATCACCCAGTCGTTTATCCATCACAGACAATGTAGTTGTGCAGTTTGATGCAAAAGTATCAAACTTTTTTTCCATGCGCTCTGCAAGAACCACAAGTCTTCCAACTCTTATCCGCAAATCCTAAAAACAACATACGTAATAATTCACAGTACAGTCAAATATTTGCAGACAAATATTATGTTTATTCGGGAAATATATAGATTATACATGGTATATGTACATACGTCAGACACTGCTTGCTGGGATGCAGTACCAAGTGCATCATCAATGATCTCCTCCTCCACAAAAACATCCAACTACATACATAAAATGAATGTAATCACCCATTCTTGTCAAATACTATGTAAGACTATACCATACAACAGTGCATTTGGAAAAATTCATGTAATTAGAAAATGTATACCTCCTTCAGATTGAACCCGCCACAATTGAAGATATCATTCATTCTTTTACTGACATCGCTGTCACCCCACTCTACAATTCGGGGTACCTCACGAAAAACCATAGGAATGATGGTTTGCCCTCTCGGTGTAACTCGTTCAAGATAAAAAACTTGCATACAACAGAAACTGAAGACCATAACACACTATTTACCATTGGTATACAACATACACATTAACAAACACGTCCTGTATAAGTGCTTTACCATCAGAACAACAAGACAGCCACCCAATGATCCCCGACCGGATGCTTGAAATTTTGTAATGCCTTCGAGGACTCCATCAAATACGAACTTGCACCAATTTGTATGTCGTAATGAAGGCACATCAACAACAGAGTGTAATGCAGCAACACTTATTGTTATTCTCATTGTTGGACGAAGCATACAAGCAATAATATATAAAACAGACAGCCTTATAAAATCGTTAGAGGCATCTGTGATTGAACTAAGGCGCTCCGACAAATGTTTCACAGATACCTCCGGTTGTCCGTTAAATATAGACGTACAAAGGTCATTAATGCTGTCCTTTGTACCCGTGGTGACGACATTTGTCCCAGAAAATTGCAAACCTAGTATGTAGGTTACATCTTGGGGGCTGAACTTCGCCCATTTGCCATACAAATTGAAAGCACAACGCTGGGGATCAAATCGTCCAGCCAACCATGCACACAAATCATGCCTGATATATGTGCATGCTATGTTCAGCAATCCTCCCAAGCCAATTTCGATGATGGCTTGTTTTTGTGCGGCATTTAGATTTGATGCGAATTTTTTGAGTCTTTTAGGTGAACATCTGGTCCCCACATAATGTTGTACACATTAAGTAATTGAACAATTAATACGGAACGGCACATGTCAAGTTGAATAAACTAATGATGCATATGCATAATTTTCTCCATAACTAAATGTAAGGATGTATAACATACTTCTACATCTGTATGGCCTAAACTATCCGCCCGTCGTCTTCTTTGTCTCTTCCTGGACGTGGCGGTATCAACCATTTGTTTTTTCTTTGGCCTGGTGCAATTTTGTTGTCATATAATAAGAATACTGAAAAATACCATTAAAAAATATTGTAAGCCCAATCAAATGTCTTTACATTGTGTTTGATGCAGAGTTAATTACAGCTGTTTAACAACAATCTGGCTAATAATACACAGCAACCAGTACCTACAAAACACCAATTATTGGATTAGATTTGATTATAAATGGAATGTACACAGCAACCAGAATATCACAGCACATCAAGCACCCAAAAGAATCGAGTCCACTATATCTAATTACAAATATTAGGCTTACGAATCAATTTATTTGTAATTTTTTAAATTTTTTTTTCGTAATATTACACATTTTATAAGAGAGGGTATGATGAAGCTCGAATCCGCAACATATCAGTATAATGACGGGCTCCAAAGGTATTAGGCCACCGGTAACTTCATTTTTATTTTTTCTTAGTTATGCCATTTTGAATCAATCTAAACCCATAATGAATATATAAAAATATATGATAAAGTTTACTTAAATAACATGAATAAAAAAATATCGACTTTTATACAAATCTGATTATTAGTGAGAAACACATGACAAACAAATATAAATTTTGTTTTTCTCAAATAAAAATCAATTAGATACAACCCCAAGCATGGTACCACACACACGCAAATGTTGCATGGATTGTGTGTGAGTGCTACATTAATTGGTGAGTGTAAGTAAATATAAATGCTGCTATTTAGTGACTTGCATATTCAATGTGCTTGAGTTTTTGTGTCTGTGGGTGTTTGTGTTTGACTGTTTGTGTCTGTAGGTGTTTGTGTTTGACTGTTTGTGTCTGTAGGTGTTTGTGTACGTGCTAATTATAAACCTAGCAATAAATTGAAAAGTCTTAAATGTAATAATGCAAAATGCAACTTCAATACAATGTATAAAATGATACAATGATATCTATCAATTAATTATTTTATAAGCACACAGAGAGCTTGAGAAAATTACCCCTAAACTGATGAGATACAGAAGGAAGAAAATGGCTATGAAGTTCAGAAAGCATGATGTATGGGTACACTCATCATTGCACAATCCCACCTCACTTTACCATTACAGATTGGGATAACAATGCAGCTAGAAATTTGATACAAAACATGGGATAAAGTTATGGGACACCAAGCTACTATGCGGCTTAATTGGGAGGGAGAGCTACATATCAAGTCTCGGTTCCAAGTTTGATTTAATGAGTTTTTATTCATTTTTTTTTTTTTTGGGTGTCTGTCTCTGTGTGTGGGGTGGGGGGTTCAATTTGCATTTAGCCTTATCTAGAAATTAAGAATATTATGGAAATTGCAAGATGTGTCGCACATTGACTGCAGTCATGGCAAATTTTTGGATCAAGTTATGTCATCGAGGTGGCTTTATGTGGTCTATTTATGTAACTACTAAGTCCTACCTCAGTCCTCATTAGAATTATAAGAAGAAATTTGTTCAATTCAATAGAAAGAGTTGAGCCTTTGAAAATATCTCAGAAAGATATTAATTGACATGGTCCCTCTGTTTGTTTCTTGGAACTTTGTCACTCAGATAATACTTTAAATTACCTCTAGGTAAGTTTGCATCACACGTGACATGAAACATCAACTAAGGATGCCGTAAGAAGAAGGAAAACGTCCTCGACAATGTAGGCTCACCATTTGGCGGCTTGCCACCCAACAGTTAGGTTTATCCTATCGTTCTGACACAAATACTGCATTTTGGTTTTGCTGCACCCCATATTTGGCATTGCATGGTACTGAGATGAAACATGTTTGGCAGTGACAGAATAAGCTAGACAAGGACGGCTATGATGCTATGCAGGTGTGGACCCAAAAAATCAAAACAAACTGATGAGTGATGACACAGAAAACCAGGTTAATGAGCAGATAGAAAATGCCATGGACAAACATATTGTTCTAAGAAACTGATAATTATCACTAAAGACTTAGACAATAAGGTGATGCTAACTTTGCTAGCCAAATGATCAAGAAGAAACCAAGATCCAACTGATGATAAACCCCAGATTTCACAACACATTTAGAGGCTTGGCACTCACAGCTTGGCAGATATTTTAAATGCTTGGATAACAACCAATAGGGACATAAAATAACAATTACGTATAACTATGATTTGATATGGATCAACAAAATTACTAATTAGGGTTTATAATGAGTAATTTAAAAAATATGAGAAGAAACTGTCATTAAAATTTTCTAAATCAAACTGACCTTAACCAATGCCTGACGAAATTGTTCTACAGGGGAGGCAGTTTTTGATATTTGGCGAGCAAAAGTCTTCTTCAATAGCTACAAATGTGGTACACAGAAACCTTATATCGATAAGCTGCATGTTCAAGTATATCATTTCAAGATGCAAACCATACGGAAATCAGACAATCAGAGATACTACAAACTAGACAAAAAATTATAAATACCCTCTTTAACAGTCAGCAGATAATATCAAATCATAATAAGCACATGAATTAGTCTGAACTAGTACTGGATGTTCAGGTCCTGTTTTGAACGCAACATATATATATATATATATATCCAAATTCCAATTCGCTCATGTGCATAAATTTTTAGCTCGATAAGGTTTTTTAGAACAATGTAAGTCAATCAAATGTTCCATCGAAAGGAAGCAAGAAACGAACCTTATCGAGGAGGAAATTAGGGAAGAGCTGGTTGGTGGTGAGCTGTGGGTGTGTTTTGGTGAGGTCTGTGTGTGTGTTTGCGACTGGTTGTCGTGGAAGCGAGAGAGGGAGAGAGAGAGTGAGAGTGAGAGAGGAGGATGTACATGGTTTTAAACACAAATATAAACACCCATTGTAAAGACATCTCAATTAAAAATACCCAAATATAAAAAAAAACCAAATTTAAAACACCCAAATTAAACACAAACATTGGAAAACCCAAATTGAATGTTGTTGCGTTGTGTGCATATGTTTGCTGCTGTGTGTATGTGCGTGTGTGTTTGTGATTTCCCAAATGAATTAACACCCATTCCAATCAAAATAACCCTAACAATAACTTTTAAAGATCCAACGGTCAATTGCAAACCTAACTTCCAAGTCCATGTTATAAAATTAACATCAAATTTGAAAATAATGAAATCAACATCACAAACCTTAACATCCAATTTCATACAAAATTGAAAAAATGAAATTAAAGCCCAATCGTAATCAAATAAACTTAACAACATTAAATCAAATACCATTGACAACTACAAAACCCTAACTATGAAAAATCTTACAATCCTATCATTTAAAACTCATCAAACCATTATCAGAAAACACCCAAATTAACACCCAATATGAGAAAATTCATTGAAAAGTTACAAAATTCCCAAAAATATCAAACCAATACAAAACACCCACTGTTGTGTGTGATGTTGTGTCTGTGTGTGTGTTGTTGATGCTACTGCTCTGTGTGTGTGTGTGTGTGTCTGTGTGGGAGAGAGAGAGAGAGAGAGAGGTACCAGAAGAGCGAGGGGCCTGAGTCTGGTCGTCTTCCGCAGAGGAGCGAGAGGTGAGAGATTGAGAGAGAGAAAAGGAGAGTGTTTGAATTGGGTTGCTTGGGGGGTGTCGTGTGGGTGTAGCTTTAATGGGCGGGAATATTTTTTCGGTTGACATGCATTGCAAGCCATTGGATTGAAATAGAAGAAGTGAGATGAAATGTGGGCCTTTGAATTAAAAGTGGATTTAATCTGAGCCATCATTGTGCTTTCCCAAATAAATTAAAATTGGGTTAAATTTTAAAGTGGAAAAAAATTCAAATTGGGTTCTATCTAATTAGTATAGATAGATAACTTAATTCGATTTTAATAATTAAAATAAAATTTTATTATCTTCCAACTAACATAACATGTAATATAATTCATCCAAATAAATTTATAATTACAATTAAATTAAGCATAATAATTGATTAAAATAATAAACAAATTTGGGACCAAATATAAAAAAGTGTAAACTAATCCAATCAAATGCGTATATATATTAAAACTAATTTGTTAACGGAATTACAATAATGTGCAACACATATACGCCACGATTAAACAACAAAAATCATAAAGAATTAAGCAGCTTTTCATATGATAAAATTTCTCAATCATGTGGTAAACAGTTTAACCCGACATACACGTTTATTAAATAGTTAATTTTTAGGTGATTCATGTCCACCCTTTTCATACTCGCCTATCCATTTAAGAACATTAATATAATAATATCCTAATAATAACTATTAAAATGTTATCCACAAATTTGTTTTTTTACATGCAAAAAAAAAAAATATATATATATATATAGTTACACCCATAGAATTTAGAACTGTTATGAGTGTATTTGAACTCAATTGTGGTAAATGGGTTACAATTTTGATGAAAAGTCATGCAACCTTAATTGTAATTTATTACATAACATTAACAGCTTCCAACCACATAAAAGACTGAAGTTACTGACCCTCACCTACCTGCACTTACCATTTGGGCATTTGGGAAGGCAAAAAGATTTGTAATAGCCGTGAACTCACTTCGAACAACACCTATCCTTGCTTAACTATCTACATCTGCCTGAGAGGAGGAGAGGAAATCCCACAGGTATGTCATACATGATACCAATTATTTTGAATGTCATTTATTTTGAATACATTAGATTAATGTTTGATTATGTGATCCTTACAGTAATTGAATTATTTTAATAAATATATGTCCAACAACAAATTTTTTTCCATATACTTTCACAAAATTATTCACTTTTTGTAAATAATTATAATAGTGAAACCTAAATAATAATTATGTATTTTAGGTTTCACGAATAAAATGGCTCGTACTGGCTTAGAAAAGGGAAAGAATGTCGTTATAGACTTGAATGAAACACCTGATGAAAGTGAAATTTATGAGGTTGACACATGGAATGGTGAATATGGACATCGTCACGGTAAATCAACTTCGGGTACGTTACAACCCCTTGAAATGGAAAAAGCTTTAACAGAATTATCGGCAGCGGAAGTCAGTGAAATGAAGTTTAACTCAGAAGATGAAGCAGGTCATTTTTATAACACATACGCAAAGTTTGTAGATTTCAACGTCAGGAAAGATGACTTAAAATATGACAAAAACCACGTACCGGTGTCAAGGAAGTGGGTATGTTCCCGACAAGGGTTTCGAGCTGCAAAATACTTAGACAGAGATGAAAGGGCACGGGAACCAAGGGGAATAACTCGAGTTGGTTGTTTGGCGGTATTCCGCGTTAAGTATGACAAAAAGTCACAAACTTGGGTAATAAAGGAGTTCGTGAATGATCATAATCATCCGTTGGTTCCCCCCAGTGGAGTGTCGTTCCTTCGGTCCCACCGCCGTGTTCAAAGCCCAGACATAGAGCAAGCAACAGCACTTCGCAGTGTTGGCATACGCACTAGCCAAATACGAGATTTTATGTTGAATCAAGCTGGCGGCTACCAAAATGTTGGCTTTACGCGAAAGGATTTGTACAACGCTGTTGCAAGCTAAAGAAGAGAGGAAATGATTGATGGGGATGCTGAAGGTGCACTAGCATACTTGAGCGCGAAAGAGGAGTTAGACCCATTATTTTTTTTCAGGTACAGTGTTGAAGATGATAATTCATTGAATTGCCTCTTTTGGGCGGATTCAACTTCTCGTGTTGACTATGGATGTTTCGGTGATGTATTGGTATTCGATACAACATACCGCACCAATGCGTACAAAAAGTCATTTGTCATACTTGCAGGTGTAAACAACCATAATGCTACTTGCATTTTTGGATGTGCATTACTTTCATATGAGACAGTGGACACATATGTCTGGGTGTTGGAGACATTTCTTGATGCAATAGAAAATAAAAAGCCTATATCAGTTGTGACCGATGGGGACAAGGCCATGACCGCCGCAATCGAAATAATTTTTCCTGATGCAAAACACAGACTATGCAGCTGGCATTTGGAGAGAAATGCGCTTCAAAATATTCATGCTGAAAATTTCCTTCGCGAGTTCAAGAACTGTATGTGCTGCCGATGTACACCTGAGGAATTTGATGTTATGTGGGAATCAATGGTACATTCATTTGGCCTAGAGGATAACAGCTGGATTAGAGATGTGTACACAAAGCGGTGGAAATGGGCTGAAGCATTCTTGAGGGGTCATTTCTTTGGCGGCATCAAAAGCACGCAACGCTCAGAAAGCTTGAATGGTTACTTGAATCGTTTCTTGAAAACAAGGCTACGTTTGTATGAGTTTGTTAGACAATATGATAGGGGTGTCTCAAGAATCCGAGAGACCGAAGCCTATGACACCCATTATTCTGAAAACAGTACACCAGTGTTGACCACTTCACTACGCTGCTTAGAGCAGCACGCTGCATCACTGTATACCAGGTCAATATTTTTTAAAGTGCGGGATCATATAACGGCCGAAGGACTCTTCTTCGTGGTCCAAAAACTTCAGCACAGTACTCATTCCAGTTATTATCTGTCGAAGTACACAAAACCAACATCCAGTTGGAATGTGATATATGATTTTCAGAATCACACCATCCTCTGCAATTGCCAGAAATTACAATCTGTTGGAATTCCTTGCTCACACATCATAACAGTTTTGAAAACTGAACACATAACAGAGTTCCCTCCTAGTACTATTGTAAAGCGATGGACAGTTACTGCAAAATCAGCTTGCCCACCGACCTCTGTGCCTCAAACATCAAGAACCATTTCAATTTCTTGTCGATATGCTGGATTAATGTCAATGTGTAGCCGGATGTGTTACTACGCATCCCATTTGCATGAGGACACACAGGAGCTTCGAACAACAATAACTGCAGTAACCAACCGCATGAAACAACGTCATGATACACGGGAGGCAAGACAGTTGTCATCATCACATCAAGATTATAATGAGACTGTGTCGAACATAAAATTTGGCGTCGTCGATCTCAAGACAGTGACAACTAAAGGGAATCCGGGCCGTGTAAGGAAGAACTTACCAATAGCTCTGCGACGATGTAGTAAATGTCGTGGCATTGGACATACTATTCGTAAGTGTCCGCAGCTTACGTGCAATGCGGACGACCCACATGATGACATGCCCTTCTCACAACCTGGTGGCTCCCAAGATCCCATGGCATCAACTCAAGAAGACGACCATTGGAATCCAACTTACAATTACAATGTCCTCTGATATAAGGTTTCATACATTATCACCTTTTACTTACTTTTGGTAATTCTATACATACCAACGAGGTTTTGATTTCCATTTTTTAATTTTTTTAACAGCAATTGATATACTGCATTTTGCCGGATATATGTGCATTGTGCAATGGAGTGAAACTTGTTTTGGCATATGGTTTGACTGGTTGCAGGTTTGAAATTTAATGTGATTAATTTATTTTGGTGAATGTTGTTCTGGGTATTTGTGACTGTCCTTGGACATGTTTCAACTATTTGAGACAGATCAGTGGCTTCTTGAGGGGTCTGGCTTATATATTGGTGCATATTTTTCGTGAGGCAAATGTTGTGGCTGATAGTCTTCATGGGCATGCAGTAAAGAGTAGGAATTCGGTTGATTTTCCAATGGGTTTGACATTGCCTTCTGATGTTACATTGGATCTGTCATCTGATCAACAAAGTCTCCCTGTGTTGCAAAAAAGAAGGAAGAAAATCTACGATGATAAGGGGTAATAAGAGTTGCTAATGGGGAGCTTTTTGTTTTGGATGATTAAGTATTGATTTGTTTGAAACAAGGGAAACAGATATAATGCTCTTTATTGTTGATATGTGCTTATGGATTTGGACTGTGATGGGGAGTTTTGCTGAAAATTTATACTTTGCTGTTGTGTATTTTTGGCTTTGCATTGTTAGTTTTGGCTTATACTGCTTATGGATGGGCGTCTGTGCCTTTTCCTTTGTTTCTTGTAAATATTTTGCATTATGAATAAATATAATTCCCTTTTGATTAAAAAAAAAAAGATCCCTGCTTTTGATTCAATTGTGCACGGGCAGTAGATTAATACTTCTTTAAACATTTTTTAGGTGAGCACGACTACATGTGATTGTCTCATTGCCTTCAGTTATTTGCTACACACTATTCCACGATTTCATTATCATACTGCACTGAATACTTTTTGAACTGTTTAACGTGTACACATATGGCCACTGAAATATTCTGGGATAATCACCCTATTGCTCTACTGCAGCTGACGCCACAATGCAGCTTTCTTAAAGTTGCATGGAAGGTTCAACTTCTTTTTTTCCTCAAAAAGTGGAAATTTTATTGATCGAATAAGTAATTACAAGAAGCAAAGAACAAACAGTTCCTACAAAATTCAAAAATGGCTTTAATCCTTCAAGATTATTAAAACCATTGTAAGCTACAAAATTGTGTCTTCTGATCTTCACTCCAGCTCCTGAACTTCCACACAACTCCTCATGCAGAATCCCCAGATCAGAAACAAACCAGTACAGCACCCATGCGGGCCCAGCTAGTTTGATATGTACCCAAACTAAGCTCCTGCACCTTTGCTCACAGCCCATGTCACAGCAGACCACCAGTCTATAAGAATATCATACAGCTACTGAAACAAAGCAATACAGCAAACCAGTCCAGCAGCCAAGCATAAAGACCAACTGCCGAGACATAAAAGTTGCCCACACAGTCTGCCATAATATAGATCATCACAAAAGATGACTTTAATCCTTGAACAGCAAAAGAGGCCAAAAAATCAGCTACAACATGTCAACATTTCTAACAACAACCCAATATATTTAACAACCATCCACTCAACATCTACAACAACCTTTTCCAAAATGCCAAATATTACTATAAAACAAAAGATTCACCAAAACCCCCCAAAACCAACGTGTCATTTGTTGATATACTCTTTAAAGTCCTTATAAAAACAATCTAATTTTGACTCCAGACGTTGTAACGACCCCTTCATTTCATCCTCGAACTTTTCAAATCGGGCCTCCAACTTTTCAACCATTTGCTGAAGTGTTTGTTGCACCTCAGTAGTACCAACATCAGAACCACCTTGACTAGGCCCAGCTTCACTGCCCACAACCTCAGACACCGCATGTGGCTGCTTCACACGCTTCCCCCTTTTCCCTTTACCCAAAATTTCTCCCACACTTTTATTAAGTGTACCCATACCCATTGCATTCATGGGGTACATAAAACTGTCATTATGCTGAAATTTAACCCCATTATGCTTCAAAATCTTGGTAATTAATATTGGAAATGGAAGACATGGCCTGCAATCCTCGACGGTAGATGATTCACGAACATGGTTGAATATGTAAAGGGGTAGATCAATAATAATCCCATGTTCACCAATAGCATGTAATAGTTGGGCCGTATCGTATCCAATCTCAGCAGTATGCCCCCTTGGATGAATATTACAAGCAACAATTCGGTTTATCATCCTAAACGTTGGAGTAAGGTCAATGTGAGCAATTTTGCTTTTCTCATTCACCCAATTGACACTCCCAATACAAATATGTCGAATAACCGTCGACATTTCGGGAACCTGCTCCTTACTTGAGTATGGAAAGACAATGGAATTCTCAGGAATGACTGGTCTATCAATTTTTATTATTTTTGAGATAAGATCAGGCGAAACAGTTATGGCTTTCTTCCTAACCATTGTCTTAAATGTCAGCTCATTCTCTTTGTAGTCATGAATATTTGCATAAAAATACCTAACAAGATCAACAAATGTTTTATTTTCCACATTCACTTGAAACAAAGGATCCCATTTTCGAGCCCGAAGTATTTCAGGGCAATCCACACTTCCTATTAGCTCATCAAGGTAAACACCACGCTCAAGTATAAGCGGACGTTTAACAATTAATGTATCATACCTCTTCTTCGCATCATTATCCACAAACAGTTTCGCATTGCCAGCACTGCCCCCCGTAGCCACTTTCTTCCGTTTCTTCCTCTCTCCACCCGACATCAGCAAAGCTCCAAAGGGATTCACAACGAACAATGGAAGATTCACAATGGGAGATTCAAAACGAACAATGGAAGATTCACAACGAACAATGGAAGATTCACAATGGAAGTAGTGTGTGTAGGCATCCCCGATCTCATGAAATGTATTTCGAGTGGTTTGCGATTTTGGGTTTATGGAATTCGGAGATTTTGATTGGGTTTTGTAGGATTTGGATTTGGTTTTTCGGTATTTGGAATGGGTTTTTCTTGGTGTACAGGATTTGGAATGGATTTTTGAATGGCTTCGGTTGGCGCGAGTTGATTAGGACTTATTTCGTGCGATTTGGGGATTTATTTGTGGATACTGCGATGTTTATTTACAACAATACCCCCATTACAACGCTTCAATCAGTTCCTCTTTGCGGGCATTTACGTAAATAAATAATAACTAATCGGTCATATTTACTTTCGATCGATCAAAATTCCACTTGCCCATTCAACTTCTACCTAAATAACTCAATGATCGATCAATATACATGTCAGCTCGATCAGATGTCCCCAGTCAATATGAATTCTGATCTGGAACATTTTGATCGATCAATATAAATATTTGATCGATCATATGTCACAGTACTTAACATTTGCAACAAATTGATCGATCATATACATATATGTGATCGATCAGATGTCCCCATTTCTTCAGAGTTCTGATCTTCAACAATTTGATCGATCAATATATATATTTGACCTATCATATGTCCAGTACTTAACATCTGCAACTATTTGATCGATCATAATAAATATATGATCGATCAGATGTCCCCAGTACTTAGGAGTTATGGTCTGAAACAATTTGATCGATCAATATAAATATTTGATCGATCATATGTCCCCAGTACTTATGATCTTCAACAATTTGATCGATCATTATAAATATATGATCGATCAAGTTTTCTGATTACATACTGATCTATCATATTTTTAAAACGATCAATCAAATATCCCCAGTATTTGTTTTCCTTCTGATTCACGTTAGAAATCTGGAACAATTTCATCGATCAATATATCACTCAGATCGATCGATTACAATTACAATTGACTGACCTATCTAATTTTTTTACCAATCGATCGGATATCTACAGTGATTATTTACTGTAGATTTCCAATTATCTACAGTTATATCTACAGTAACCTATCCAATTTTTTTACCCATAAAAATGGTAAATGATCCATTAAAATTGTATATATTATTGGATTATCCATTACTTAGGAACTCACCTGAGTGCCATGATCGATCGAACATAATCAATGATCGATCATGGACTATAAACTATTGTAAAAAATACCATTGTTTTAGTAAATGCTGCTCACCACGAGTGGTAACTATTCCGATAAAAGTGGTAAATGATCCATTAAAATTGTATATATTATTGGATTATCCATTACTTAGGAACTCACCTGAGTGTCATGATCGATCGAACATAATCAATGATCGATCATGGACTATAAACTATTGTAAAAAATACAATTGCTTTAGTAAATGCTGCTCACTACGAGTGGTAACTATTCCGATAAAAGTGGTAAATGATCCATTAAAATTGTATATTTTATTGGATTAGGTATTACTTACGAACTCACCTGAGTTCCATGATCGATCAAACATATTCCATGATCGATCATGGACTATTAAATATTGTAAAAAAAATCATTGCTTTAGTAAATGCTACTCCCCACTAGTTGTAAATATTCTCATAAAAGTGGTAAATGATCCATTAAAATTGTATATATTATTGGATTATCCATTACTTATAAACTCACCTTAGTGCCATGATCTATCGAACATATTCAATGATCGATCATGGACTATTAGCTATTGTGAAAAATATCATTGCTTTAGTAAATACTACTCCCTATTAGTCGTAAATATTCCCATAAAGTGGTAAATGATTCATTGAAATTGTAAATTTTCCTATAAAAGCGGTAAATGATCCATTCACATGGTAAATGATCCATTGAAGTTGTAAATATTCCTATAAAAGTGGTAAATGATCCATTGAAGTTGCAAATATTCCCTTAAAAGTGGTAAATGATCCATTGAAGTTGTATATCCTCTTGGGTTACTCATATCTTACGTTAAAATCTGATCGATCGATCATATTTAATGATCGATCATGAGTATTACATATCGTAAAAATACAGTTATGAATGATCCATTGAAGTTTTAAGTATTGCCTTAAATTTGGTAAAGAATCCACTACAGTGGTAAATGATCCATTAAAGTTGTAAATGCTCCAGTGAAGTGGTAAATGATCCATTGAAGTTGTATATTTTCCTCCATTGTCTTTGTAGTTGGTTCCACTGACTTCGTAAGAATACCATTATCTTTGTTATTATACCCATTGTTCTTGTAAATCTTGCAAGTAATATTGTAAATATTCCATAAACTTCGTAACTCACTCATGCTATGCTACAGCCTTCATCCATTATTGTTGTACGGTTTAAGTCCCAACAGGTCACTCCGGTTGCCTTTGCTTTACCTTTACACGTGTCCCTTTTTGCATCATTCTGCAGAGTTTTATTCAGCTTTTAGCCCCCACAGTAATTTCGATATGGTACCGCAAAAGTCAATCGCTGTACCGTAGTGTTGTCCTAAGACAAATTAGAGTCCCAAAAAAAGAAAATTCAGTAAATGTAATCATTTCTGAATGAACATAGAGTGTTCATGGGGTGTAATTTGGGCGGGAAATGAGTATAACGCTGACTCTAATCTGATCTCAACTTAAATATTATTCAATCAAAATTTGAATGGACTGGAGTTGAATTTGAATTATCTTATTCGAACTTATTTTAAGTTTGAAGTCGAATTGGATTTGTTCAGATCAAAATATTATTCTAAATTTGATACATATTAAATAGTATTCACATGAAATAACAACAAATAATTTCAATTAAATGTTTAATATAAAAATCATAGTATTTAAAGCATAAAAATATATACAAAACAAAAATCAAATTATATTTTTCTTAACATAACGACAACATAATAACTATAATAGCCAAATTAACATAAAAAAACATATTGGACTCAATATTTAACCATAATATTTGGGTTGAGCCCGATTTAATATTCGGGTTGAACCCAAATATATAATCAGGTTGACTCGATTTATATATTCATGTTGAATCTAATAACCTTAGGCCTCAACTTAGGTATTGCCCAAATTTAATTCGTGTTGATTTTTTCAACTTAGGCTCAACCCTAGTATTAAGAACTTCAATTCAAGTATTTTTTTTTTAGTTGGGTTCAAATTGAATTTAGATTGATCCACCCAAATTACACCCTAATGCTCCGTTTGGTAGGAAGGATGGAAAGTAGGAAGGATGGAAAATATGAGGGATACACTTTCTATCCTTCAAGGAAGGAAAGTAGGATGGATACACTTTCCTTCCTTTGTGTTTGGTTGGATGGATGGAAAATAAAAATGACTAAATTTTTTTTTTTTTTTGTGCTGGATAAGATTAGGGGTGACAATCAAGTCGTATCGTGTCAAATTCGTGTTGAATTATTACGAATTTATGTCGAACGTTAGTAAAATCTAACTCAACTCATTTAATTAATTGTGTCGTGTCATGTTGCGAGTTGACCTGTTTATTATTATTTTTTATTTTTTTATTTTTTTTATTTTTATTTTTTATTTTTAAATTTATTTTTAAAATTTTTTAAAAATATATATATATAAATACATATTTTATTATTGTATTTTTATATGAAATTAATGTATATATAATATATGTATATATATTAAAAGATATTGTAAGAGGTAAAAAATGAGTACCTCCTACTGGAATGATGAATTGATATTTTTGATAGTATTTTCTGAACTTGGCTTCCCAATCTCCCTCCTGCATAGGCCTGTCCCGGCCCGGCCCGCGAAATTTTTTTTCGGGCCGGGCTTGGGTAGTGCAGGCCCAAACCCGTACTTGGGCAAGTGCGGGCCGGGCTTCGGGTAGGGGTAGCTGCCCGCAGCCCAGCCCATCACCTATTGGGCGGGCTTTGCGGGCGGGCTTTCGGGCTTTTGGGTGGGCGGACTTGTGGGCGGGCTTTGCGAGCGAGCCTTATGGGCGGGCTTTTGTTGGGCCTATTGGGCGGGCTTCTTGGGCCCTATTAAAAAAATATACAATTTCATTTAATTTTTTTGTAAATTATATTTTAATTGGATTAAAAGTATAGTCAAAATTAAAAGGGACAAAAATTAAATAATGACATTAATGAATTGAATGTTTATTCGGTTTTAATTTGATAAATTAAATTTTAATTGGATAAAATTACATGTTAATTTGATATTGATTTGATATATTACATGTTAATTTAGTGAATTAAATGTTTATTAGAAATAATTGAATGTTAATTATATGAAATTAATTCTTAATTTGATAAATTGAATGTTTATTTGGTTTTAATTTGATAAATTGAATGTTTATTTGGTTTTAATTTGATAAATTAAATTTTAATTGGATAAAATTACATGTTAATTTGATGTTGTTTTGGTGAAATTACATTTTCATTTGATGAAATTGAATGTCAATTTGATAAATTTGAATGTTAAAAATGGATAAAAATTAAATAATGAATAATTTTATTTATGAATAGAAGAGAAATTGCATCACTATAGAATGAGTACATCTCAACTAGGTTGGCACCTACTCACCTATCTATCATTTGTACAATTCTATTCATTAAAAACTTTTGTACATGAAAATCTAGAATATTTAATACACGAAAAAAATACATCAATCTTAATATCTAAATTTCTAAAACTTCAAATTCTAGCATTGGGGGATTTATTTCCATATTTTGATCTCTCGCTTCAGCAGCATACCAATCTTGAAGACACATAAGGGCTTCCACTGTCTTTCCATCCAAGCAACTTCTATGCTCATCAATGACACGTCCACCTGTACTAAAAGCAGATTCGGATGCTACAGTCGACATAGGAACTGTTAGTATATCCCGAGCCATGGTGGAAAGAATTGGAAACCTACTTTCATATCATTTCCACCAGGCCAAAATATCAAAATCAGAATCTTCAACACTTACCAGTGGAGCATTGTAATATTGCTGAAGTTCAGTTATCCCCCTAGATGTTGACATACCTCCTCTGTTCAAAATTGATGTTAGCATAGATGTTTTACTTTTACCTTTACCTTTATTACTACTACCAATATCACTAGATGCTGGGACGGAATTAAGTGTACCACTATTCCCAAATGTTACACTATATTCATTAAAAAAAATTTCAAAATAATATTTTATTTTATTCATGTGGTTCATGTGGTCATCATTTAAGATACCATATAAAGACATAAAAACACTTGTAAGACCAAATTCTTTAAATCGAGGGTCAATTAACATACCAAAACCAATAAGTATAAGAAGTGGTGAAAAATATTTATTAAATTTAGATTGCATATTATGTAAAATAGTAGAAAATTCGGGTTCATTTCTATATAGTTCAAAAATATCACTGATACTAACTATATTCACATAGGCAAGTGTAATAGTTGGATAATAATTACCAGATAAAGCCATAGTTGACTCATAAAAAACTTTTAAAAAATCTTTCATTTTATCACTGACATCCCATTCTTCTTCGGTGGGACGCGATAATGAACCAGTGGTATCTATACTAACATAGTCATTTAAAGCAGCTTTATATTTAACTGCCACATCTAGCATTTTATAGGTGGAGTTCCACCTATGTTGTACATCATATGGTATTTTTTTGCATTTTAAATTATTCTTTTTACACATAGTTCCAAATGTCCTAAGTCTATTTTCAGAACATATTATATGATAAATAATATGTCTAATTTTATCAATTATAAATCTAATATCATAGAGACCACTTTGTACTATGAGATTTATGATATGAAACATACATCTCATATGAAAAAAACTACATTCACATGGTAAAGTTAAATAACATTTTAAATGACTTACAGCCCCACTATTATTTGTTGCATTATCTAAAGTAATAGTAAAAATCTTTTCTTGAATACGATAAATTTGTAACTGATTATAAATAACTTCAAAAATAACTTGTGCACTATAATTATCTTCAATCCTTGTAAAAGTAATAATTCTTTTTTGCATAACCCAATTATCATCAATAAAATGAGCAGTTATACATAAATATCCTAATTGTTGGCAAAAAGTCCAAATATCAGAAGTCAAACAAATTTTACTTTTAAGATTACCAAAATAAGCAATTAAATTATTTTTTTCTTGTACATAATATTTAATAACATCTCTTTGACATGTTTGACGAGAAAACTTTCGGAATGAAGGATTAAAACCACTTTGTAACATTCTTTCAAATTCAGCATCGTCTACAAGAACAAATGGAATATTTCTTATAACAATCCATCTAACAATTGCTTTTCTAGCAGAATCAGGTTCATAATTAAAAGTGCTTAGTGTACCGGTGCTAGCAGATTGTGATAACATTGTTTGTCTAATATCAGTTTGACCTCTTAATAAGCATGAACGTAAATGTCTAGTTAAGTGACTAATTCCATTTTTAGAGCCTCCAGCAAACTCTTTTTTACAATAATTACATATACACTTTTCTAATGTAATGACCCCATTAGAATTTTTAATTTGGATTTTCTCAAAGTGATCCAAGACTTTGGACTTTTTTCTTTTATTAGATAGCACATTCTCAGTAGAATCTATCTCAGGAGTTGAAAATAAATCAGGGTCTTCACCCTCATTGATATTTTCATTATCATTAGACTCAAGAATTTCGTTATAAAAAATATTTTGTGAATGAGATGAAGCCATTACGTAAATTAAACTATAAAACTAAAATAAATACTTAAATTATGTAAAAAAACTTTTTCATCAAATGAGACCACTTGGCAATTGTCACTTGTGAGTTGAGAGCAAATGAGAGTTTCGGCCTTGAGACTTCAGAACACTTGATAATTCTGACTTCTGAGAGCAATTGTTAGTTTCGTTCAGCTACTGAGTTTGAGAGCAAATGAGAGTTGTGAATTGTGATTTGTGAAGTTGAGAGCAAATATATTTATAAATTATACATTAAAAAATGACCGTTTATTTATTACCGTTTATTTGTGATCATTTAAAAAATGAGAGTTCAGGCTCTTTACTGACTGACTGCCAATGCATTAGATTGAACTGAAAAGACAATGCATAGCTGCATAGGCTAAGGGCCTGAGGCTAAGTCTGACTCACTGTCTCACACTGGCCACACTGGCCGGCTTTGCTTGACTTTTTCACTGCCTCACATTCAAAATTTTGAATTCAAAATTTTGAAACCAACACAGCAACAGATTCACTGCCTCACGTAACAAATTTTTTTAAAGTCACCAACCATTCTTTCTTTTAAGTCACCCACCAACCATTCTTTTAAAGTCAAAACAACCATTCTTTCATTTCAAGTGTCCAACTTTTTTTTTTTTTTCTCCACCTCTTATAAATATATGTTTGATAAAAATAAAAAAAAAAACTTATATGAGCGGATATGGGATTCGGGCGGGCTTCGGGCTTCGGGCATGTGGGCGGGTATTTGGGCTGGGCTCGGGCTCCGGGCTTCGGGCCGGGTAATGGGTTTGGGGGTAAACCCAAGCCCTTTCTTAAAGGATATTGGGCTCGGGCTCGGGCGGGCCAATTATCGGGTCTATCGGGCTTCGGGCCTATTTTTTCGGGCCGGGTAACGGGACCCGTGGGTAATCCGGCCCATGGACACCCCTACTCCTGCAAAACGAACAAACTGCCCAAGATCGAAGTGCTTCGATCGAAGGCACTCTGATGTTTAAGTCAGTAATGGAATTGAATAAGATGCAAGAAGACTGGGAGAGTTCAGCGTACCTTTCACCTTGGTCTTTTCTGCCTCTTATAGATCGTTACCTCATTAGGGTTTCCGGAGTTTTTGGTTCAAGGTGGCACACCTTCCTTTCATTCAGTGATTCAGTTTGGGAAGTTGCTGATATTTCTCCAGCAATTCCTTCTAATCTCTACAATTTCGTTGATTTGCTTATCTGAATACCGAAGTTGTAGGCGCATCTCTATCTTTATGTATCTTTTCAAACAGCTCGGTTATAATGACAAATGAACACCTTCAATGTTTGCCGAACTAATTGATCAACTCGGCTTGGTACAAGCTGAGCTCTTCAAGTATTTTACCGAACTCATTAGTCAGTTCAGCTAGGTTCATTTGATTTGAGCAGGTAATGTCTTCGTCACGTGCTCTGTCTTGTCAACCTCACGTGGGTGCATTTAATGACATGACACGTGTAATAAGGGGAGCCACCCCCTTCATTTGCCCCCAGAAAAGCGTCTGACAGACGCTTTTCGTCTGTCAGCCGTTTTTATGCCTTTTCATTATCATTGCTTTGTACTTTGTGACATCCCCCTTTTGTTTTGGCGGCATGCTCAGTATTTAAATGCCGCCTTTTAGAATTCTCGCTCTTTATAAACGGTTTCTTCTTCGTCTTCCCATCACTTTACTTCCCTTGTTTCAGACTTCCTTTCTTCTACACCACCTTTCTTCTTTCTATGTTCACTTTCCTCAATGGCCCCTCTTACATCTCCAGAAATACCCTCTTTCAAAGCAAAATACCTTATCCCAGATGATGTAGATATAAGAGTTGCTGGTAAAGATGAGCCCCTGATTGGAACCAGAGATAGCATTCCCATCCACACTCGAGCAATTACAGAGGGTGGAGTTCGCTTCCCTTTGGACCCTCTGCTCCTCTGGGTGCTCTCTGCTATGAAGCTCTGTCCTCTCCAATGCTGCCCCAACTTCTTTAGGATTGTGATGGAAGTAGCTGCTTTGAACAAACTTCTGGGTTTGAATCTTGGCTTATGGGAGATTCTGTTTTGCTACATTCTTAAACCAACTGGGGACAACTACTATCTGGCGGTGAGGAAGAAAGATCGTTATCTGGTAACTCACCTTCCAGATTCTAACAAGGGTCACGAGAATGACATTGTTTTTGTTTCTGGAAATTGGGAATACGCTGCAAATGCCACCCCCTCCTATCGCTGTCCTTTCGAAGAAGGCACTCCAGGTATATGAATTTTTTACTCCTAAAATTGTCTCTTGCTATTTTCTCTCTGGTTGTTGTTTTCTGATATGATCTTTTTGCTTGAAGGCGAGACCGTAAAGGGCAGGATTCATGAGTCGGCTATAAAGATGGAAAAACTCATAAGAGTTTGGGACTTCAACGAGTCTTTATTCTGCCGAGCTGCCCACACTCTTCTTGGGTATACTCCGTCCTATACCTCTTTCATTGCGGTGCCGAACCGTCCGAACGCCACCCTAGCGGCAGATCGGGAAGCCATCCAGAATGCTAGGGAGCAAACCCCTCGAGCTCGCAAAAAGTCCTCCCTTGCTGCTTCTGGGCGTAGAACGGTGAAGAACTTCTTGGATTTCTTATCCACTGTTGAACCGACCCAAACTTCTGAGCCTACTCCCCCATCTGCCATACCCTCAATAACTGTACTGGATGAAACTGACACCGAGGTCCCTGCCGAAACTGTCCCCTTAACTGAAGATGTTGTTCCAAGCAGCGACGCAGCAGACCTGGTTCAGAATACAGATACTCTGATTCCAGAAGAGTTGGAGCTTCCGAATTCTTTTCAATCTCCGCTTCTTGAAGATGACTCAATTTTTGAGCTCGCCGAGGACCCAGCTCCTAAAAGACGTAGGACTGGTGAGGCCGAGGCAAGTGTTTCTCCTAAACCAGCCGATACTCCTTTCCGTCCTATCCTCAGATCAAAAAAGAAAGAGATCACCTCGAAGGACTCTGTCATTGAAGACTTCAATGTCGCAATAGGGATCGCCAGAGGGGTTATTCTGCCTCGGGACCTTGCTATGAATGAGGCATTGACTGATGACGAAGTGTCCCGCCAAGCAATTCAACATATGGTGTTGGTAAGACTTCTGTCTGCTTTTCTTTTGTTAAAAAATTTTACCAAGCCTTTTTGCTCTCCAACTTATAAGGTCTTCAAAAAGTGCATGAGGTTGGAGCCAGGATAGCAAGAAAGGATAAGGCCATGAAAGATGCTATTCATGCCCGAGCCTCAGCGTTTGCCAAGAAGGAGTCAGTAGATGAGGAGTACGCCAAAATCTGCGATGAGGCTAAGGTTCTGCAGGCTAACAATCAGAGCCTTACAGAAGAGAACTGTCAACTGAAAGCAGAAATTGGCAGACTTAAAGATTCTGAACATGAAGCTATTGTGGAGCTCTCTCAATCCCAGCTCGATTATACAAGTCTCCTTGAGGAGTTTGATCAATACAAGGCCGAGGCAAAAGGGAAAGAAGATGCCGCTTATGATGAAGGGGTTGAGAAAGCAGAGAGCGCCCTGGTTTTGCAGATTCCTCAACTGCAAGATGCGTTTTTTAGCAAGGGTTGGCATGCTGCATTGATTGCTGCCGGGGTCCCGTCTTCTTCCGAGCTCTATTCCAAGCACTGTTTTCCTAGCTCCTCTCAACCTCCTGAAAGTACTTAAAAGAGTTTTTTGTAACTTTTTGGTGTAATGACCCTTTCTAATGTAATATCTTGAATTTTTTAATGCAAGTAACTCTTTGGTTTTGGATATCTTTGCTTTCGGCATTATTTATAGAACTTGATCAAATCTTTTAAAAATATCTAAATAATCAAACTTTCATAGTTTTGGCCCTTGGCCTTTCTAAAGAGCTCGGTCCCTTAGGGGGGACTTCAACACTTAGAAAATTCTTTCCTCATCTGAAGTTATGGCCCTTGTTCGGCCTTTCTTCAAAGAGTTCGGTCCCTCAGTGAGGACTTTAACATTTAGAAAAGTACTTTACCTCTGCTGAAGTTATGGCACTTGCTCGGCCTTTCTTCAAAGAGTTCGGTCCATTAGTGGGGACTTCAACACTTAGAAAATTCTTTCCTCTTCTGAAGTCATGGCCCTTGTTCGGCCTTTCTTCAAAGAGTTCGGTCCCTTAGTGGGGACTCAAATATTTAGAAAATTCATTACCTCTTCTGAAGTTATGGCCTGTGCTCGGCTCTTCTTCAGTGAGCTCGGTCCTCTCGTAGAGTTACTCATAATCCCTTGGGAATCTAAGAGTGTCTCTACCACGCACCGACCCGCCAACCTTGTTGGACTCCAATCCATCCCTTTTTCAGCTTACATCGTCATGCCTAGCTGTGGGACTGGAATAGATCGGGTGGCTGCGCCTGATTTAAGTAGTTACTTCTATCAGGATTTTTGCCTCCCTGCCTTAGCAGTAGGTCGTAAATGAAAAGTAGAATATGCAAATAGATCTTCAAAAAATCTCTTTATTTAATAACTTCAATTCTCGTCTAAACTTTTGACAAACACTTTACTGACTCAAGGGGCACCCTTAAGTTCTCCGAAGGTACTTCGGAGTTCTATCTAAAAATGTACTTTTTAGAAATAGAACTTTCTCAAATTAGCAGTGTTCCAGGGGCGTGGCACGACTCTGTGATCCATAGTCTCGAGCTCGTAGTAACCACTGCCCCCAACTCGGGTTACCTTGTACGGTCATTCTCAGTTCGCTCCAAGCTTTCCATGTGTTGGGTTCTTTGCTGACCCCATCACTCGTTTGAGCACCAGGTCCCCAAGCATGAAAGACCGAGGCATAACCTTTTTGTTGTAGGCTCGGGCCATTTGATGCCGATAAGAGGCCATCGTAATAGCTGCTCGTTCTTTTTTTTCCTCTGCTAAATCAAGATCTCGGGTGATAGTTTCGTCATTATTTTTGTTCTGCACTAGTTCGGTTCTGAGGGTCAGTAAGCCGACCTCTAAAGGAATTACTGCTTCCATTCCATAAGCTAGGGAGAAGGGGGTTTCACCAGTGGAGCGCCGGGGTGTGGTACGATACGTCTACAAAACACTAGGCAATTCTTCTACCCATCTCCCTTTGGCATCTTCTAACCTTTTCTTGACACCATCCAAGATGGTCTTGTTGGAGATCTCTGCTTGCCCATTACTTTGAGGATAGGCCGGGGTGGAATAGTGATTTCAAATCCCATAGTGCTGACAGAAAGCCTTGAAGGGACTGCTATCGAATTGTGTGCCATTGTCGGAGATAAGTGTATGCGGGATTCCGAATCTGGTAATAATGTTGTTCCAAACAAATTTCCTTGTATCAGTGTCTCTGATGTTGGCTAGGGGCTCGGCTTCTACCCACTTGGTAAAATAGTCCGTGGCAACTAGAAGGTACTTCTTATTGCTAGGGGCCCGAGGTAGAGGTCCCACTATGTCCAGTCCTCACTGCGCAAATGGCCACGGGCTAGCCAATGGGAGTAACTCCTGTGATGGTTTTCTTGGAATTGCCGAGAATTTTTGGCATTTTTCACATCGCCTAACAAACTGCTTGGCGTCTTTCTGCATGTATGGCCACCAAAAACCCCGAGAGATTGCTCGGTGAGCTAGAGACCTCCCCCCTGTATGAGCTCCACAACTTCCTTCATGAATTTCAGATAGGAAGTCCGGTACTATTTTCGGGTGCACACATTTTAAGTATGGGCCACCAAATGAGCGTCGATAAAACTCGTCTTTTGGAGATAACCAATACCTAGCTGCTGTCAATCGTAGCTTATGACCCTCCTTCTTGTCTTCTGGTAAATCACCATTCTTTAGGTAGGCAATGATCGGATCCATCCAGCTTGGTTCGGCTTCGTTACACAAAACTTCGTCAAACTTAGCATGCTGGATGCTCGGCTCGGATTGGAACTCAATTGTGAGAGCTCTTTCAATATCCTGATCAATGGCAGAAGCCAATGAAGCGAGGCCATCGGCATGCGAATTTCTTGCTCTTCCGACCTACTGAATAGAGTACTCCGGTATTTTGCTCAATTCCTTTTCGGCAATAGCCTGATATGCCATCATTCTTTCATCCTTAGCCGCGTACTCCCCTATTATCTGATTTACAACCAGCTGTGAATCGGAGAATATTTGAAGCTTTGGTGCTCCCAACTCGGCCGCGAGCCTTACTCCGGCAATCAGGGCCTCATATTCGGCTTCGTTATTTGACGCGTGGAAGCCAAGCCTAATGGATTTTTCTAGGACACAGCCATCCGGACTCACTAGAATGAGGCCAATTCCTGCGCCCTTTTGGTTAGAAGACCCATCAACAGATAGGGTCCATTTGCCCCCGAGCTCCATCACCTGATTGTCGTCTTCCTTGTCATTCAGTTCTGAGTTATTTTTGGGTTGGAATTCTGCAATAAAGTCAGCCACTACCTGGCCTTTGATTGCCTTCCTTGGTTCAAATATAATGTCAAACTCCCCGAGCTCGACTGCCCACTTAGCAAGGCGCCCAGATAGGTCGGCTTTTTGAAAAATGGACTTCAACAGCTGGTCGGTGAGCACGGTGATCTGATGTCCCTGAAAATAGTGTCTGAGTTTCCTAGCCGAACTAATCAGTGCAAGTGCAAGCTTCTCCAGTGGTGTGTACCTCGATTCTGCGTCTAGGAGCATTTTGCTCACATAATAAATGGGCCTTAATCTTTCAAGGTCATTTCTCATCAGGGCTCCACTCACAGCGCTTTCAGATACTGCTAGGTAGAGGAAAAGACTCTCTCCGGGCAATGGTGTTGATAAGATTGGTGGTGAGGCCAAGTATGCCTTGAGATTCAGAAACGCTTCTTCACACTCCTGACTCCAAAGTGCTCCCTTCCTTCCTTTGATAGACTGAAAAAATGGTCTACACTTATCAGAGGCTCGGGATATGAATCTACCGAGCGCAGCCGCCATCCCTGTAAGTCTTTGTACTTCTTTCACGGTCCGAGGTGATTGCAATTCTTCAATGGCTTTGACCTGATCAGGGTTTACCTCTATTCCTCTGTGTGTGACCAGGAATCCGATGAATTTTCCCGAGCCCACCCCAAAGGCACATTTCGAGGCATTTAACTTCATTTTGAATCTTCGCAGAACGTCAAAAGTACCTTCCAGGTCGGTACAATAATTGGTGGCCCTTCGACTTTTCACCACCATGTCGTCAATGTAGACCTCCATAGTGTCGTCTATCATGTGCGAGAACATCTTTGTTACCAACATTTGGTATGTTGCTCCAGCATTCTTTAACCCAAACGACATTATCTTGTAACAGTATGTCCCTTCAGGGGTTATGAAGGCAGTCTTCTATTGATCTTCTTTGGCAAAAGGGATTTGGTGATACCCTATGTAGGCATCTAGGAAGCTCATTTGCTCGTGCCCGGCAGTTGCGTCAACCAGCTGATCTATTTTGGGCAGAGGGAAACTATCCTTCGGGCATGTTTTGTTGAGGTCGGTGAAGTCCACACAAACTCTCCATTTCCCGTTTTTCTTGCTGACCACCACTGTGTTCGATAGCCAGGTCGGATATTGCACTTCCCTGATAGTTTGAGACTCGAGTAATCGTGTCACTTCCTCTTTTACCGCTTCTTGATGCTGAGGTGCCGACCTTCTTAGCTTTTGCTTAACTGGCTTGAAGGTCGGGTCAACATTCAGCCGGTGACATGCAACCTCGGACGGTACGCCGGACATTTCCCTGGTACTCCATGCGAAGACGTCGGCATATTTTCTAAGCAGGTTAACAAGACCCTTTTGTTGTTCGGAGCTAAGGGATGCTCCGAGTAGGAAGTACTTATCCGGATCACCATCTTTATCTAAAGGTACTTTAGATAGAACTTCAATTGTCCGGTCTGCAGCTTCCTTTATGGTGCCTAAAGGTACTTTAGGACTTTCCTTGTCAGCTCGGTCGTATGAAACATCCGAGCCGTTAATCATTGATTGCTATTTTCCCCTTCTGCATCCGACCTCTTTTCTCCCCCTTCTAATTCATTTTTTGTTTTGACCGAGGCCAGTAAACAAGTCCTGGCACTGACCTGGTCCCCTCTGATGTTTACTATTCCTTCCAAAGAAGGGAATCTCAACATTTGGTGGTACGTTGACGGTACTGCCTTCATCTCGTGTAACCATGACTGCCCCATTATTGCGTTATAAGCTGAGACAGTATCCACTACCAGGAATTCGATCATGACACCGACCGGTCCTGTCTTTACTGGCAGCGTGATTTTTCCTCTGGGAAGAACAGTTTTTTCACTAAAACCAATTAATGGAGTGTTGGATGGCTTGAGGTCCTCCCTCCTGAGTCCGAGTTTGTCGAAAAGGTCAATATACATGATCTCAGACGAACTTCCAGGATCAATCAAAACCCTCCTCACATCAAAGTTGGCTATCCGAAGTGTTACCACCAAAGCATCGTTGTGGGGTTGATGAATTCCATCCAAATCCTGCTCGGTGAAGCAAATGGAGTCAATCGATTCTTCCACCTTCATCCTTTTGCTTCTTATCTCCGGAGTTAGCCGAAGTTGATAGACCTCTCTTTCCTTTGCAGCTTTCTGAATGTACGCCCTAGCAGCGTTGTTCGTGGACATCTGTGGATTTGTCGCAGCGTGGATCACATCTATTACCCCTGCTGGCGTGATCTTATCTCCCTTTAGTTCGGATCTTCCTCCGTTTGGACTGGCCTCGCTCTCGATGAACTCGGAGAGATGCCCTTCTCGGACCAACTCCTCCAAATGCTGTTTCAGTGTTCGGCAATTTTTGGTCATATGACCGACATCACGATGATATGAACATCTGAAGTTAAGATTTCGTCTCGAAGGGTCTCCTATCAGCTTGTTGGACCATTTGAAGAACAGTTTTCCTTTGATTTGGCCCAATATCTTGTGTATGGGCTCTTTGAACAGTGTGTTTACTCCAAGGAAATGAGATTTCGTGTAGAACCCTTCTTTCTCGTTCTTTCTCCCTATCTCTCTGTTCGGCTCGGCCTGTTTCTCCCTGCCGAACTGCCTTCTGTTATGTTGATCCCTTACTACGTCTCTGGACAAGTCATCGTCGACTTTAGCATATTTCTCGATTCTAGCCATTAATTCTTTCAAGTTTGCGGCCGGCCTCCTTGTTAAGGATTGGTACAGGGGGTTTTCCTTTGGCAACCCGATCTTGAATGATGCCACCGCAATTTCAGGGTTGCAACCTTCTACCTCATTCATCGTCTCCCAATAACGATGAGCATACTCGCGCAAAGTCTCGTTATTTCGTTTTTTCAATGTCAGCAAAGCACCGACGTCCTTAGGCTGTTTGCTACTCGTTATGAACCGAGCAGTGAACTGTTCGGCTAGCTGCGACCAGCCGTCAATCGACTGCCTCGGCAAGCTGTCAAACCACTTCATGGCCGACTCTCCGAGGCTGCTAGGAAAGATCGTGCAGAGCAGGGGTTCATTCTTCCGATGTATGGTCATCAGTTGTCTGAAATGTCTGATGTGGGAAAATGGGTCGGTTTTTCCATCATAGAGCTTGAAGTTCGGAACGGTGAACTTACTCGGGATTCGCCCCTTTTCAATCCATGAGGAAAAAGGGGACGAATCCGAACCGTCTCCATATTCCCCTGTCGCTCTTCTGGCTATATCCCTAGCCAACCTCTGCTCCAGCTTCTTCAAACGGTTGTCTAACTCTTCAGCGATGTACTGCTTCCAGGAGTCCTCCTCTGAAATCCAAGGTTTTGTCTGCCGGTATTTTTTAGTTTCGATTTTTCTGAATCTGCTAAACTTCTTCTCAGGGCTTTCTTGTCAGTTTTCTCTCTCACGCTTCTCTTTTCTAGTTAGCTCCTTCAATTTGGCTTTCAGTTCTTCGTTTTCTTTTTGCAGATCGTTCTCCCTGGAATAAGATTTTTTGAATAACTTGTCATGAGCATCCAGCCGGTCTTGCATAAACTGGACCAGCTTTATCATAGAGTGATTTTCCCCCTCGGTACGGAGGGATTCACCGCGATTTCCAACTTGCTGGTTTGGATTCTTAGAAGGTCTGAAACTTGTTGAAGATACCTCGTCATCCTCATGGGGCTTAGCAGGGCTTCCGTTAACATGTATTCTGACGTTGCCATCGGATGGTAGCGACACCGGATCGAAATTACCCAAGGCAAGACTGCCTATAGGTGATCCAATAGCACTCCTGAGTCTTGACATAGTAGATTTTTGTTCTGTTTAAATAAGATTTCCCACAGACGGCACCAAAATGTAAGAGGTAAAAAATGAGTACCTCCTACTGGAACGATGAATTGATATTTCTGATAGTATTTTCTGAACTTGGCTTCCCAATCTCCCTCCTGCAAAACGAACAAACTGCCCAAGATCGAAGTGCTTCGATCGAAGGCACTCCGATGCTTAAGTCAGTAATGGAATTAAATAAGATGCAAGAAGACTGGGAGAGTTCAGCGTACCTTTCACCTTGGTCTTTTCTGCCTCTTATAGATCGTTACCTCATTAGGGTTTCCGGGGTTTTTGGTTCAAGGTGGCACACCTTCCTTTCATTCAGTGATTCAGTTTGGGAAGTTGCTGATATTTCTCCAACAATTCCTTCTAATCTCTACAATTTCGTTGATTTGCTTATCTGAATACCGAAGTTGTAGGCGCATCTCTATCTTTATGTATCTTTTCAAACAGCTCGGCTATAATGACAAATGAACACCTTCAATGTTTGCCGAACTAATTGATCAACTCGGCTTGGTACAAGCTGAGCTCTTCAAGTATTTTACCGAACTCATTAGTCAGTTCGGCTAGGTTCATCTGATTTGAGCAGGTAATGTCTTCGTCACGTGCTCTGTCTTGTCAACCTCGCGTGGGTGCATTTAATGACATGACACGTGTAATAAGGGGAGCCACCCCCTTCAGATATATAAATAAATAAGATACATCTCAACACAAATAATTAACTTTCCATCCACTTTCCTTCCGATTTTGGAGGGATTGATTTTGGTGAGTTGAAAGGAAAGTTAATCCATCCACTTTTCCATTCTTCCTACTTTCTTTCCTTACCAAACATGATGTTTTATTTATCCCTCCCACTTTTCATCCTTCCATTTTTTCATCGTACCAAACGGAGCATAAAACATTCCAAATTAACATATATGAAACAACATTATCACATATATATACACAAGACAAAATTAGATAAAGAGATTGAATGATAGTTGTATGGCCAAAATAAGATGTGTGATCGAATATAGCTGGCTTATTATCTTTTCAGTTTCTTTTGTGCTTTTCTTAATGTAGGCAAGAAAATGAGTCATATTAATTGGACCTACAAAAATATAATTTAATTTGTTAACATAATAATGATGTGACTTCATAGAAATTATTAGATCAACATCAAGTTCTAATGTTTGATAGATCTACTACAGTGAATCCAAATATTACAGTAAATTAGGTCAACAAATTAGATTCCAATAACATTGGTCGAAAAAAATAACAACTTGTTTAATTGTTATTGAGAATCACTTGTTAAACACGTCAGTGACCCCCAAGTCAAACGATTGGTTAACGAACTTCATTAATATCTGTTTTGTAAATCGCTTTACAACTCATAATGGAGAAAACTTCAAACAACAAGACATCCCCACTTTGATGAAGGAATCTAGGCAATTATTAACCAGAAAAAGAGTCTGCAACAATTTCTTCGTCTCCACTTTGTATCGAATAAGAACCCAACCCACCTTCTTAAAAGGATGTGGTTTCTTGTCATACATGCTAAGGACTAGAAAAAGGGAAACTTTGATTGGAGAAATACAGACTGCCCACAATCAAATCAAATCAAAGTTAAAAAGGAAAACCTTGACTTTGGAGCCATGGTATTGGTGTCTAGCTACACCTTAATTTCCCTAACTCAATTATCAACACTACTTCTATGGGCCAGAAATTTATTCTGTTGTTTGCTTTTCCAGGGAACAACCCCAGAAAACTACAAGATTTCTTCAAAAGAATCCTCCACCTTTGCCCTTTTTATTAATCATGGATGTTGCCATGCACCGTTCAACAGCATCATCTGTGGTACCCAAGTAAATTTTCAATCATAATTGTTGGCCTTGGCCAATTATTCTTTTTTTCCCCCAACAAACATCGGTTTTTTGTTGTTTTGTACAGTATATAGTCTAAGCACGTGCAAGCCATTGTGGCTGGGCGCCTTACTGGCCTCCTCTTGATCTGATTGATCGTAGAACAGTGATAACTTTTGTAGCTAGCAAGCATAAATACTATTCGCACATTGCAAATTGCACCAACAATTGAGGGAAGCCCTGTGTTTGGAATTTTGAAAGGTAGGAATCAAGACACAGCCAAGCACAGGAGCACACAGAGTCAGATCCTTCAATGGAACTCCTAACCCCTAATTCAAAAACAATTGCTCCAAAGAAATCTTTTTCAGTGGAATTCCCCACCTCTCCTCAACCGACGGTGGGAGAATATATAACTCATTACAGTCACTCGAAGCACCGACTAGCGAAAGTTACGCTGCCTGAACTCTTTACCTGTGCTGGTTGCAAGGAGTACGGCGCAGGCAAAAGGTTCACTTGCCCACAATGTGATTTTCAGCTACATGAGTTTTGTGCCTTATCTCCTCCTGCTCTCAAGAATCATCCCCTCCATGGCCAACACCAACTCGTACTCCATCCTAAACCCAAAACAGGTACTATGCTCTCGTAATAATGCTCCTCTTTAATTAGTCTTTCGATCACCATTCAACCAGCAAGCACAGCAGGTTCGATCTCCAAATGAATTTAACTTTGATTGATGTATCTAATTAATAATACTCCTCCTCATGATGATCACTTGGATTTTGATTCCTATTAATATTCTAATTTTTTAACTGCTATGGATTAAAGGTGGAATTGTATGGCCAAGGTGTGATGTTTGTGGCAAGTCCACCAAAGGGTTTACATTCCGATGCAGTGCCTGTAGTTTCCAGATGCACCCTTGCTGTGCTATGCTTTCCAGTGAAATGAACTTTCCAACTCATTCACACTCCTTAAAGCTCTTACCACCACTGATGACTTCATCATCAAATACTGAGCCTGGGTTCGTCTGCGGTGAGTGCAAGAGGAAGAGATCGGGTCGATTGTACCGTTGCACCGTTTGTGAGTATCACCTCCACGCAGTGTGTGCTAAGGCCATGATTAATGGGCTCCAAGCCAATGGCATCAAACCCCCAGAAAAACCAAATATGCTGGGGACTGCTGCTCGTCTCGCTTCTCAGGTGGTTATAGAATTCGTGGGAGGGCTAATTGAGGGGCTTGGTGAAGGTTTCGGACAAGTTCTCATTCAGAATATCGGAAGAGGGAGGGGTAGAAGAAGAATAGAATAGAATAGAATGAACATAATGACTGCATAAGCTAGTGTGTACAACGCTAGCTCTTCATCAACCTTATTCGTATTCATGATTGAGATATTGGCGTTTGAATGAGAACATATATATTTTCTGATTTTAATCTCTATAACATTGTTTGTAAGCTACAGTTTGGTTTCTTGGCCACCAATAAGAAGAAAGTAAACCCAAATTACGTGTTATCCATCTATATAATAATAGCATTATTGATATAATAAAGTAGAACTGAGTTTGAATTTTGGAGAATAAGAGAGGTCCGGATCGTTTTGAAAAAAAACATAAACACATCCAACAGACAACGTAATCCCAACATAAAAAACAGTTCAAATCATCTCATAAATACTGATCCGACGGTCTACAGTGAATACTTAATTTTGTTTTTCCGCCCAACAACGTTTTCCTTTTTTAATTATCAGGGCTTTTAACTTTCCCCAAATCTCTCTTCCTTATTCATTTATCGCCACCGATCAATGCCAATTTTCTTAGAATTAATCAAGGTTAATTGCCTGACTCACATCTCTCCCTCTCTCTCTTCTGAAATTTCTCAAATCTTCCTCAATCTCACTTCTGCCTCTCTCTTCCAATCTTAAATCTTCTGTCAATCTCACGTCTCTATCTCTATTACGCTCACCCTCTCTATTCCCCGAAACCCCTGTCTTCCAAACTCATCCTCAAAATCTCTCTCATGGAATCCATCTCAATCTCACATCTGCCTCTCTCTCTCAATCTCAAATCTTCTGCCAATCTCAATTCCCAAAGAATATCTTGCTCCACCACAATATGCTACTAAAGTTTGTATGCTCATTGACATTTCTTTGAAGTCGTGAAATTCACCTATTTCAAAAGCTAAGAGAAGAATCGAGGGCGCGGTTGACTTCGTTAGGGAATGGGTACACCGGGGGCTAGGAGTTGAGAACCACCCCTTCCTATATGCGCACACACCACCTATTTGATAGAAATATTCACTTAAATTAAATTCATTTTTTTTGTATTGTAGGCTTTACTGGCTATGTCGTTGATATTGATATTGGTGTTATCATTGCTTTAGAGTGGTACTGGTGTGTTTGAAGCAGTAGTGATAGCATTTGGATGGCATATAAGCTTACGAGCAGAGGTAATAGCTTTTGTAGGGGTATGTCGTAGCATCTTACTACTTTGGAAAACTTCTTTGACTAAAATTATGGAAGCAAGTACACATCTACAGCTTTTTTTGATTGATTATTTCTATAGTCTATATGGTCGAACACATGAATTTGGTGATTTCTTGGGTCCCAAGTTAAAACAATGAAAAAAGAAATTCATTTTGTTGTCTAAGAAATATTGGACTAGTTGTAAATTTGTATATGAAGATGTTCTTTCTAACTACTTTTTAACCTTCATTTTTACCCAAGAGTTGGTGACTAAGTAGCTATTTTATTGAGATGAGGAATGGATTTAATCTGCTAATCTTTATCAGACATAAAAATCACATTACCCAAGGACAAAAATTTTGAACGGTGTTTGTTACAATTACTGTATCACAGTCCTCATTTGAATGGTGTTTTTATTTCGATTAAACTAGAGAGAGAAACTCAGAAAGGTTCTGCTAAAAATGAATCCTTTAGCATGAGGTGAAATGGGTTTTCTTAATTTTTCAAAGTTGTTGCAGGCACCCGCAATATGGTTCAATTTGTTTTCAACAATACCATTGAATTCCATCTTCTCTGATGTAATTTTTTTCAGCAACATCCTTTCTTTGCTAGCAGTGTTTTGCTTATATTTCAACTCAGGGGCAGACCATATAGAAATGGAGAAGTAATTTTGATTGATCACAAAGCTGCAATGAGGAGCACAACCAAGGATTTCGCAATGGCCTGAGTTGATTTCATTGCTTGATTTCCTGATATATTTGTAATGGCTTGAACTTCAATTATTCCAGTTTAATCATGTTAATTTCTATTACAATCAATCGACATCCGATGTGTATGCATAGGTTCGACATTTTCAAAGTTATACTCTACTTTTCAATCATTTTTTTTCCGGAGTTTAAAAGTTGTAGGTTCTTTGTTCTAAACAATTTGTGGGACTGTGTGTGACTATCTATTTGATATATTCAACATCGGCACAATAGTTGTATTATAAGGCATCGATGATTGGAGTGGTGATTAGGGAAAATAAAATCGAATTAGGAAAGAAGTGAATTGGACTGTGAATGACTGGAGAACATGGGTAGCGGATCTCTTGGAAAATTAAACTATTTGGTATTCTTAAGAGGCATGCAGTGGTTTTTTGGCATAAGATTGGTCATGGATGGGTTGTGATAGTAGTTGCTAAGATAGAATGTGGTCAACTAGAAGGGTTACTCGGATGTGGTGTATGCACTCAAAAGATGGGGTGGTGGAAATGTGGATGTGAGTTTAATGGCAAGTTTGGAAGGATTAATAATGGTGGAATATTAGAGAGAGAAATTTGGGAAAGTATCTCAAAATTCAAAAGTTTTCCAAATTGTAAAACAGTAGTAGTGATTACCAAAATTAGGAGATCAGTGGCGAGATTGTATGAGGATTCTTTCCACCAGAGTTAACTTTTTCATATTATTTGCTGCTCTTTATTTTTGGAAATCAACTGTTATGCGTGCTTTATTTTAGGTGAAACATGAAGAAAGTGGTAGATTCCAAGGGATGTGTATCGTCATAGTGTCCGGTACAGCTTCAAAGGAGGGATTAAACGCATCCTAAGTTTTGTGGTGAAGATCTATTTGGTTTTAACAACTGCTAAGGACATCTCATGGTAGGTCAATGGGCTGTGGTGGCAGAGGCTTTTAGGGAATAAAATTACAAAAGTCTATCTTCAATGCTACAAAAATCTCAATACTGGTTACAAAAATTAAAGGAGATCGTTTTATTTGTTTTTAAAAAAAATATATATTGATTGACGATGGTCAAAATTTTGTATTATGGATCGGTTTCATGTATGTACAAATAGTTGTAATTTTTTTTTTGAGTTATATAGTGTCTTCAGGCACAGACAATTCAGCTGTGTAACTGCAAATAGTTTAACTCACATATTAGTGTCGAGGGAGATTTGGATATTAGTTAAAAGAAGAAAACTTAAGAGATAACTAAATGAATGCGAGAGAGAGAGAGTCTATCACTTCAACTAATATAGTCCATGTCGGTGGTCATAGCACTACAAGAAAAAGAGTTTGGTACTTTAGAGTTACTTGCATCAGTATTAGGCTGAATATTTAAATTTTTTTTGTTTTGACTGAATGTTGAAGTAAATATTCTAATTTTTTATTTCAATAAATTATGCTGAAACAAAAAATAGAGTTTTTGGTTCGATATTCAACTGAAATAAAAACTCACTGCAACAAAAATGGGTTTTTTAGTCCAACTTTTTTGCTTCGGCTTTACTCAATTTTTTGCTTTGTCAATTAATGTCGAAGCAAAAAATTGAATATTTGTTTCAACAAAAGTCCCGAAACAAAAAAAATGTGTATTTACTTCAATAAGGTGCCAAAACAACAAAAAAAAGGTATTAACTTCGGTAAGCTACCGAAATAAAAATTTTAATTCAATACGATGTGGTTTGATTTATTTAAAGCTTGAAAGGACATTGTTTTATATTTATTTGGGTAAATTACATTCGGCCTCTTAAAATTTATCACTTAATTAGATGAACCCCTCATGTTTGACAAATAACACTCATACCCCTTGAGTATGTATGTGTGTAACACGTCAAATATGTCATTAGCAACCATCAAATATGTTAAATAGTTGGTACTGGTTCTTTTTATTGATTCACTCATCTGTTAAGTTTTCAGCGTACGTGCATGTAACAGTAGTTTGCACTTATATAATATTGTCACCAATGTCATGTCCTTTGTTCTAAATGGCTCTTTTATGAAGTTATTGATTGGTTGGATTGAATATGCAAATAAGGTAAAGATGTCATGGTTCCCTCATGGTCATGGTTGCTGGCTGAATCATAAAACTTCACAGTAAGTTTTATGAGGTTCAACTGAATGTATGTTGATGGGCCAGGCCCAAAAGGCTTAAATCTAGGCTCAAGCCCAATTACAATTAAAGATTCGAATTTATAAAGATCCAGCAGGCCCAATGAAGCCCAAAGAGCCCAATCATGCAAAGACCTACCAAGTCCAAGTTCAAGTCTAATCCAGTTGGGGCCCTCCTCCAAAGGAATTAGAATACGAGGGAGAGAAATGCGGCGCACGGAGAAACCCTACCAAATTTATAATTACCAAAACAAAGTAGGAAACCCCTCCCTCACGTCACCGCCTCACCTCCAAACCCTAACTCTATAAATGTAAGCCCTCTCATCATCTAGGGCACACCTCCCAAAAAACCTCATCTCCTACCTTGCGCAAAATTGCTGTTCCTCTCTCCCTCAAAACACTGTAGTTCTCCGGTGTAAACCCTTTGGTGACGATTATTTGTTAATAAAGAACACCAAGGCCACCGCTGCCATTCAAAGTGGACATAGGTCACGGCCGAACCACTATAAACCTCTGTGTTGATCCTTTATTTGCTATTTTGGTCATTGATTGTTTGTTTACTGCACATTGATTATACCTATTCACCTTCTTGACTGATAAACTTGCACCGAAACCGATTTGTGCATCATCAGTTTGGCGCCGTCTGTGGGAATCGACAAAATTCTCATTCTCTGTTGGATCGATGGCAATTACTACCAGATCGATGAACCAACATGAGGACAATCCACCATAAGAGGAGGAGGTTGCACCTCCACCGGCCAATTCCGTCCCGAGCACGCAGCAGATGCTAGAGACCATGCAGGAGCTTGTGGCCCAGAACCAGCAAATCCTTCAATTAATGATCGCTACGCAAGGAGGAGCATTACCTGGACCTCAACGGATAGGAGCTCCACGCCTTGGGCAACAAGAAGTTCCCCACATGGGTGCCCCCCATCAGGGCGCCACTTTTGGAGCCCACTTGGGCGCCCAGCCTATGGGAGCCCCCTTGGGCGCCCAGCATAGGGGAGCTCCCCATGAGGGACTTCCACCACCTCCTCCTCCAGCTCCTGCTTCCCACGGTGGAGACCCTCTTTTCCAAGAAGACGAGGGGGAGAACCAGAGCATGGAGCATGGAAGCCATTTCCATAGCCATTTCCATAACCATTCCATAGGAGCTCCCAACCATTGGGATGAGAAAATTAAGGAGGTACAAAATCAACTAGGTGACGTCTTCAACGCCATGAAGGCACAAGGACTTGAGACTGTGGACTACCTTGTTAGGCGAACTGACACGCCTTTTAAACCTGACGTAGCGAACTACCCCCTCCCTCAAAAATTTAAAATGCCATCCGTGGAGACCTTTGATGGTACGAAGGATCCACTGGACCATCTGGAAACTTACAAGACCTTGATGCAGCTGCACAACATCCCTGACGAAATCATGTGCAGGACGGTTTCAACCACCTTGAAGGGATCAGCGCGACAATGGTTAGCCAAACTCACCCCGGCCTCCATAGGCTCCTTCGCCGAATTGAGCAGATCTTTTGTGACACAGTTCATTGGTGGACGCCGCCAGCAGAAACCTGTCACCCATCTACTTAGCATAAAGTAGGACCAAGATGAGAGCCTGAGAAGCTACCTCACTCGTTTTAACGAGGGGGTCCTTCAGGTCGAAGAGCCCGATGAAAAAGTCAGCATGACCGCCTTCCTGGGAGGCCTCCGATCATCGAGCTTCCTTTTCTCCATGATGAAACGTCCACCAAAGAGATGCCAGAACTATTGGCAAAAGCTCAAAAATATATAAATGCTGAGGAAATCAACAGGTCTAGGCGAGATGAATCATCTCGCGGATCGCCAAAAGCCTAACCTGCCTCTGCACTGTTCTCAAACAGGCAGCCTATCTCCAGCTTAGCGGCTCACTCGCAGGTCGCCAAAAAAGCTTGACATATCTCTGCTCTGCTCTTAAGCAGGCAGCCTATCTCTGCACTGCTCTTAAGCAGGCAGCCTACCCCTGCAATGCTCTTAAGCAGGCAGCCTACCTCTGCACTGCTCTCAAGCAGGCAGCCTACATCTGCACTGCTCTCAAGCAGGCAGCCCACCTACTTCTGCACTGTTCTCAAACAGGCAGCCTATACCTCAAGCTTAAGGACTCTCTCATGGGTCGCCAAAAGCTCGGTCTTAAAAAGTGTAGCTCTCTCACGAGTAACCTCAGACTCTATCTTTGCTCTCACGCAAGTAGTCTGCCTCTCTTTCCAGGTAATCATGTTAAATATTTTAATGTTTGGAATAACATTATTTTTACCATCTCTAGGCAGGATATTGAAACTCAGGTAGTCTGCAACCCGAGGGACTACATTAGATTGAATGTCAACAATCGGGGCCTCTCCATTGGCACCCAGGTAGCCTAAACCTTACAGCACTCCTCGAGCGCCCAAACACCTTTCAAGCGCCTAGCACAGGCGCCCAGACCTCTCAAGCGCCCAGCACATGTGCCGAGCACCTCTCAGGCGCCTAGCACAGGCACTCAGCACCTCTCAGACGCCCAGCACAGGCACCCGCCATCACACCAGGCGCCCAGGTCTCCTCTTCAGGCGCCCAGGTCTCTTCCTCAGGCGCCCAGCCCTCCAAGCGCTCTCAGGCACCCAACTTTGCGCCCATGGCAGTCCCAGGCTCGCCCAAGACAACCCCAATGCCCGCCTCTCTGAAATTCCAGGGGCCACAGACCTCCAAAGCCCCTCGTCGACCAAAATCAAGTCAAATCATGACAGCTATGTGGAGCTACCGTCCCCGTAGAAGACCGCACAGGAGTCTCAACTCCTATAGCATACAAAGCTAGCACAGAAGTCCCAATCTGGAAAAGAATGGGGGCACCACCGGGACCCATCTCCCGGGAAGCAACCTGGCAATCGGACCTTGACCGAGAAGCACTGGGGGCATCAAACCTTGTCATCTTGAAAAGAGAGAAGACAACATACCTAAAGCAAAAAGAGTCTCCACCATCTCCCTATCAACAGGAGCTCCAGAAATTGTATGTCGTAGATCTCGAAAAAATACCCAGATTCAAAAAAAAAATTCGCCTCAAACGGACTCTCGTGCGCAAAGTTATGGCCGTTCGAAGATTTGCCGGTTGTTCTGATACTCTAGCAATCAGCGCCTAGAGTGGCGCCCAAACTTGCCCCTGCACCCAGGCTACTGCACAGCCCTCCACGCTGCTCCCTGGGTTGATTTCCTGCACTTTTTGTTGAAAAAATACTGCTGCCCAGCGCTCGTAAGCTGCCCAAGACAGCAGAATCTGCGCTGCCCAGCGCGTCAGAGCTGTCCAGGACAACAGAAACAACATCCAAGCTGCTGCCCAGCGCTCCTGAGCTGTCCAGGACAGCAGTACCAACGCCTAGCCTGCTGCCCAGCGTGCCAGAACTGCCCATATCAGCGCTGATCAGCGCCTCTGCTGCGCGCCCAAGGGGTTGTCCGCCCTCTTCTGATGCACGCCCAACGGGCAGCTCGCCCAACCCAGCACCCAAGCAGCCTGCTCGAAGCTCTCCGCCTAGATCAGCGCCTATGGCGCCCACCAAGTAGTGCCCAGCCTGCTCGCCCATCTCCGCCAGCTCGCCCAACCCAGCGCCTAAGGCTAGGGTCTCCAACCCCTTGAATCTCACCTCTTTACCTTGATCCATGAAAGTCTCAAAGAAAGCTTGCTCACAATGGATTCGGCAATGGCGCAACTTGTTCCCTCTTCAACAAAAATATGGGTTTCTTCTCTTTGAAGCTCAAACTCAAGAATCCCAAAGCACAAGTTTTCAAAGTTCTCAAGAAAGCATTCTTGGATGAGTTGGTGAAGGTGGGTAGTCTTGGGTCTTCAAAAATCTTAAGAAGAGCTCCATCTCTCTCAAGAACTCTTTGTGAAATGGGTAAAATAAAGGAGAAGAGTACACATTTATAGCCTAGGGCTTTCAAAAGAGGGAAAAGCCCCAAAATTGAAAATCAAGGGCGATCTTAAAAATCCAAGCAAAAATAGAAAAAGACTTGGGTATCCACAAAAAACATCGTGAAAGGGAAGAAGACATCTATCAGAATAGGAAGTCTCCACCGCCAAAATTCAAACAAATGTTCCCCTCTCCAAGTTTTCTCGGACACGGGGCATTGGGGGGCAAATGATGGGTCAGGCCCAAAAGGCTCAAATCCAGGCTCAAACCCAATTACAATTAAAGATTCAATTTTATAAAGATCCAGCAGGCCCAATGAAGCCCAAAGAGCCCAACCATGCAAAGACCTACCAAGTCCAAGTTCAAGTCTAATCCAGCTGGGCCCCTCCTCCAAAGGAATTGGAATACGAGGGAGGAAAATGCGGCGCACGAAAACAAAGTAGGAAACCCCTCCCTCACGTCACCGCCTCACCTCCAAACTCTAACTCTATAAATGTAAGCCCTCTCATCATCTAGGGCACACCTCCCAAAAAACCTCATCTCATACCTTGCGCAACATTGTTGTTCCTCTCTCCCTCAAAGCACTGTAGTTCTCCGGTGTAAACCCTCCGGTGACGATTATTTGTTAATAAAAAACACCAAGGCCACCGCTGCCATTCAAAGTAGACGTAGGCCACGACCGAACCACTATAAACCTCTGTGTTGATCATTTATTTGCTATTTTGGTCATTGATTGTTTGTTTACTGCACATTGATTATACTTATTCACCTTCTTGACTGATAAACTTGCACCGAAACCGATTTGTGCATCATCATATGTGGTGGTTGGTTTTCAGATGTTCAAAGAAGCTTCACCGTTCTTGTCAAACTCAGAGTATTTTTCAAACATTGTAACTTTTTGTTCTTAGATGTTGATTAGCATATGGCTTTCTTGTAACAATTTAATTTGTAAATATGCTTTTGACCACCATCTCATCTCTTTTCTTTCCAGAAAACTATGTTGTTTTTTGTATGATGGAAAAATTGATGGATGGAAAGTTGGATGGATGAAAAATTAGAGTGATAAATAAAATATCATGTTTGGTAAGGAAAGAAAAGAAAAAAGATGGAAAAGTGAATGAATTAACTTTCCTTCCAACTCACCAAAATCAATTCCTCTAAAATTAGAAGGAAAAACGAATGAAAAGTTAATTATATTGTCGAAATGTATGTTATTTGTCTATACATCTTTTGATATATATATACATATATTATATTTATTAATTACCTATTATATATACATTAATTTAATATATAGATATAATGCTTAAATATGTATTTATATTTTTTTCTAATTAAAAATTAAAAAAATATTTTTTTCATCTTATCAAATACAAAAAAAAATTAAATTTTCCTACTTTCCATCCCTCTTATCAAACACAAAAGACAGAAAAAGTAAATGATTTTTCTCTTGAATGATAGAAAGTGTATCATTTATCTTTTCATTTTTTTCATTCACCCTACTAAATAAACTATTAGACTTGTACGGACAAAAATGTTGGCTTGGGCATTAATTAAGTCTCAATAATATTATTCTTTTTACAATTAGATTGTAATTAATAAGGAGCAAATTGATAAATAGGGAGTCATTATTAGAGTAGTTAAAAACAAAATTATTTATCTTGGGGGATAGAATCGTCTTTTCATTTAACATTTTTAGAAACAAAATTATCTTACAAATAAGTTATTTGTACAGCTGGAGGTTTTTTTTTTTTTTTGGGAGGGGGCAAATATATTGTTTCTTATACGACATAATCAATTTTCGCTAGTACAATTAATGACCATAAGATGATAGGTAATATTATAAAATTCAAATGAAACTTAAAAAATTACAATTTAAATATATATATATATATATAATAAAGTAGCTAGATTTCTTTGTCTTTAGCTTTTCGCGGCTCAGATCATTTTTAAGTTTTTGATCCAACGATTCTAATTAATCTACATTCATATAGGACTCTACTACATTCCTTTTATCTCTCCTCATCCCCATTCAAACCATTGGAGAGATATATATATCCTTACAAGACTCTACTACATTCTTTTTTATCTCTCCTCATTTCCATTCAAACCATGGGAGAGATTGACTTGGACGGTTATACACACACACACACACACATATATATATATAATAAAAATAAAATATATCTAAAATCTATTAAAACTCTAATAATAAGGATTATTTCTAAAAAAAATATAAGTTCATTAACATATGCCGTCATATTTATATATCTATATCTATATATATAATTCAATTTATATAATAAACAGTTCAAACGCATAATTTAAAATTAACAAAATAATAGTACAATAACAAGGATTATCGCTAACAAAGTATAGGTTTATTAACATATGTTTAATAAACGGGTCATATTCGGGTGAGACCTATCAACCCGTTTAAATAAATTTAATATAATAATAAATTATATATATATAAAATAATGAATGAGTAAAGAAAAAAAAAATAAAGAAAACATTTCAAAAAAAAAAAAGCATATCAATAGTAGGAAAGTGAAGTTTTGAGCCTTGAGGCATTGAATTGCATTTTGCCCCTTTTCTTTGAATCCCACATCGACAAGGAGTGGAGAGGGGAGACTTCAGTTACCTATAAAAAGGGTAGTGAACTTCTCATTTTAACCAACATTTGTGGTGTGATTTTCACGTGAGCTGTTGGCTGGAATTCTTTCAATTGAGGAAAGTACAGTTGGAAGCAAATAAATAGAGTGTAAAAATTTATTAAAATAATTTTTTTTTTTAATTTTTTTGTAAATGGGTTAAACGAATCGTGCCGTATTACCTGTTTATTAAATGGTTCGTGTTCGTGTTAAAATTTTTTAAATTTTTTTACCTGTTTACTCAATTATCAGTTTGACGTGATTATGATTAGAATTCGAATTTAGCTGAATTTGATTATCAAGTATAAAGTATATATTTTTGTTTAAACTAAACTTTGCTTGAATTTTACGAATATTCAAAGTTGAAGTCAAAATTGAAATTGATTGTAAAAATAATAAAGAATAATTAAATTATATAGTAAGTGAGAATACGCTATGCTATGAAAAAATCTGTATTTAAATTATATGGGTTAAAATACAAATTTTTAAGTTTATATACAACAAAAAAATTTAGAATTTAAGGTCAATTTCATGTTGGTTTAATCAACAACAAATAATATTAAACACGAAATGAACCTTAAATTGTAAATTAATATATATTTTTGTCAGAAATTGACATTTAATTTTGTTCAATTTATATTCAACTTTGTCAAATTAATATCAAATTAATTTTTATTGTTATCAAATTAATATTAAAATTCATTCAATCAATTTTTTGGGGGTACTAAATTATATCAATTTTTTGGGTACTAAATCAAATCTTATTTTATTTTATTAAATTTTTAATTTTTTTGGGTACTCAAGTTGGAGAAAGGCAATTATAAAAATAATAATTTTTTTGGGATAAAATCATCACTTTACGTTAGCAATATTGAAGGAAGGGAGACAAATGGGTCTCTGTGTAATAAATTTTAAATTTTGGGGATTTCCGTGTTATTTATAAAATATCAGGGGGTGTCTTCATAATATTGTCAAAACTCAGGGGAAGTCGGTATTTTTTTTCCTATTTTTTAATTAGATATTAATTTATTATTATTTTATCATAAAAACTTGAATTATTATATTTTTAATAAAATCAGTTATTAATTAGAAAGGTTTGTTGGTAGCCAAAAACAAAATGTGTGAGAGTATGTTTCTGTGTATATTTATATGTGAAGGATTGAAAATTTGGTAATTAAATTTATAATTTTGTTGTGCCATTTGGGGTTGAATGGTGATAGTGGTGATAAATTCATGAGTTTTATAAATGAGTAAGATTTGGTTGATTTTATTTATCGCTTAACGATTGTGAATTTAATTGTGTTATGTTAGTAATTTTTTTTTTTTTTGCTTGAGATATATATTACATGGAGATAGGGTGGATTGAAAATATGGTGATTAAGTTTATAATTATATTCTATTATTGGATTGAGTGGTGGTAAATGTGATAAATTCTTGAGTCTTATAAATGAGAAAATTTTTATTTATTACTTAAAGATTGTAAATTTCAATGGATTATGTTAATATTTGTTTTTTTTTCGGAGGCATTTGTATATATGGTGTTGTTTTGAAGAGTTGTATATATTTTTACGACAGCTCTATTAATATGGAGGATATGATCGGCGATATATTTCGAGTCATTTTAAAAGAAGAATTTGTATGAATATTTGGCCCATTTTTTTTGAATTTGGACAATTGTGTAAGACTTTTTTGTTTGTTATATAGTGCCTTCAGGCACGGGTAATGACTAGTATATATATATTATATTTGGATGATCTTATTATCTTTTTTAGTGAAATTCATTCATTCAAATGATGATATACAATTTTATTTTAATTTTTGAATTTAATTTGGATTATATAACATTTTCTTCAAATAATAGAGGGGTCTGTCTTCTATAATTTCTAGAACTTCGAGAGTCGTGTTATTATTAAAATGTCAAGAAATAGTCATGCGATTTGAGTAATTAGTCTGGGGGCTCATTTGGTATTTAACTAAAGCAAATTTCATAAAAAATATAGCACAACTACTAGAATTACAATAATACTATTAGACCACATTAATATCACATCAATATATTAATAAATTAAATCATTTTTATTTTTGAAGTTTCCAACAATGAATGTAGACATTAGCACCACAGGTCGACATGACCTAACCAGAGTTAATTTTGATGCAAGTCAACTACTCTACTGTTTTTTTGTTGGGTATGCAAAGTCAACTAGTCTACAATCACCAAAACAGATCAAGACTTTAAATTTGTTATTGTGAATAAATATACTTCAAAAAAATATTAACCTAAATAATTATTGTAATTCCTGATTATCCTACTCATTCTTTACAATGACCAAATCAATCCATAGTGTCAGAGTATTTCTTTGATGAGCTCCAGTCCAGTTTCAACAAAACAAAACAAAAAAAAAATTATTAAACAAGTCAAGGAGGACCATAAACCAGCACAAAAGTTGACAGATCAACCACCTCAGAGAACTGCAAGTTTGCTTACGCTTTTGCTCTCTCTTCAATATACGCTTTTCATATCTTGCTTTTTTCATAATGCCCCATGCCCATCATCTTTTCTCTTCTCCATTTCCTTCTCATCTCATCTCATCCACTCAGTTGTATTTGAAAATTCCGAATCTCAGGTTTGAATAATGTTGCATGCAGCATCCAACTCACCTGCCACATAATCCTTTGGTCTGAACTGAATCAATCAATGCCACTCCAATCACAATCCTGGCCCTCACCTTCTCGGCCAACATAATGCTCTTCCCCCGCCGTTACTTTACAAATTGCTTTATCTCCTCTCTCCAAAGTAGGTGTATATAATTCTCTTTATCTTTCCAACTAAACTGGGCCATAATCCAAATTCTCCCACATGAAGGGAGCAACTAAGCCAATATTTGGGGAGCCTCGCAAGAACAGGCAGACACAAACACATACAGCAGCAACGGCAAGCATAGAATGAATGTAGGGCCGGTGAAGCAAGCCTTCTGAACTGGGAATTCTCCTATTATATCTTGCAGCAACAATTGCACACTTGGAGCAAGATTTTTGTACTTGCTTAAGGGGGAAAGTAGGCCTGTGGTCCTGATCCCCTGTAAACATCTTTTGCTCTATCTCATTCTCAATAGATATGGAGACTTGACAACTTTTTTTGTCAGCAAGTTTTCGAGCCACTAGCCGGTTATAAGAGTGATTATTCCTCATCAAGGCATAGGCATATGGAGACAGCCCATTCACATCAACAAGGGAATCCCAGCAGTGCAACCCAATCTACAAAATGCGAGCGATAAGAAGATCAGAAAAAATACACATTCAGCACCCCAAAAAAGGGAAGAAAAAAAAAAAGGAGGGGGGGATTGAAACAATCGAAGTGCAAATAATACATGAATAAAATGTTTATAAGTGGATAGTCAAATTCCAAAAGCAAAATATTTCCAGGTTCAATTAAGACCCAGGCGAATCCTAAAATGAAGCTAATACTTGTCCCCATGCTGGTACCACATATCAACTTAGGTAGCATATCCTGATTCCATCACACAAGGCTACGTATATGAAAAAAAAAGAGGGTGGGAAATTTTGTGGTTTTAGAAGCCAGGAAATTCTAATGGCATTAGTTTAACCTGAGAGAGAGAGAGAGAGAGAGAGAGAGAGAGTATAATTAGAGTAAAACCAAACTACCTCCTGTGGGTCACTTGTAAGTGCGTCAACCATATCATCCGAATTTGATGTGCAAGCAGCCAAATGTAGAGGTGTAACACCACCAGGTCCAACAAGATTTGGCTGAAAGATGTAATTCTTGGAGGTATCATTAGTGCCAAGTACAGAATACTGTACGAGCAAGTCAACCATATTCCTACACCTCCTTTTAACTGCCCTATTCAAGAGGTGAATTTCTGATAGCATCTCCAAGGACTCCTTTGATAGCCCATGCCTCCCAAAGTTTCTCTTGATTAGTATGTCTACCAGAGTTTTGACCAAAGCACAGAAATCTCTTTCAACCGAAAACACCAATAGAAACTTGAACCGGCTGAGTTTATAATCAGGATCCTCGGGCACAGAAGGGATCCCTTTTCTTTGGAATAACCATCCAAGCTCGTTTAAGAAATGCAAGACTTCTTCCCTTGACCTGGGCCTGCCAAAATCATGGGCATAGTCCTCTGAAATAGCATGACGCATTTTTCCACCTTCAATTTCAGACTCAAGGAGTCTCAATTCCTGACAGATAGGAGCATCCGCTATAATTACAGGAAAGCTGGTCCCTCTCAAGCCATTTTCAACCTATTCACATAAATAGTAAACGTAAAAAATTTAGACCCTAATCTATATTGTCAATCAGATGGTAAAGCCCACAGACAAATTGAGTAAAAATTGCTACCTCAATGAAACAGCGACCCAGGCCAGGAGAAGTTGCACCAGAAATTGTGAAGCAGCCCCATCTTATCTCATCAGATGCATTTTCATTACAGGCTGACCTTGGAACTTCCTTCGAGATGTACCCTCCCATGTGCGTACAGTGAATCCTGCAACATCATCAGCCTTAAACATCGGAAAAAGCGAGATCTAAAGTAAATGGAATGGCCCATCAAGAAATTGGGAGAAGAAGGGAAGAGAGAGAGAGAGAGGGGGGCAGAGGGGGGGGGGGAGTCCAAATACCTGGTACCAGGAGTACTCATATTTCTTCCCTTCAGTAAAAGAGAGGTCTCTTGCCCACCCACTACTGCCAAAGGGGAGACAGACATAATTTCTGGGGAATTCCATCCTCTCCTAGATTTGCGGAGATGAATCTTTCCTGAAGATCAAATAACATACAACAAAGATCTGAAGTTCAAAAATGACGGTGATAACATTACGTCCAAACTTCTACTAAAAAATGGCATATTCAGAACCATTTCTCATTTTTGTCCATCTGGTTTATAAACCGTGGTGCCTCAAGAAACTATATAAAAAAAACTAGTATATAAGCTTCCGTGAATACACTCATCTCAATCAAATTCATAGCAACACTCACCACATTTATGTGATGCCAACTGCCTGTCGGTGTGAACTAAAAACCTTCCACTTCCCCAAAAATCGGTGTCATAATCTTGAACCAAAGAACTGACCCATTGAAAGAGGTTTTCTTCAAGCTGCCAACACCACACGTACCCTGCAACTGGTCAGCACAAAAACGACATAGGAAAAAAATGTAACTTGTACAACATCAGCTCACTCACTTGATCCCAAGCAGAAGATGGCATGGATAGGTAAATTGACAAAACAACACAACCAGGCCTAATGTAGCCCTCCATTTCTGATGGACTGCGAGAAAGCCAATTGTGGATCTAAAGCAAAAGAAGCAACAAAACACATTACGCTCTTACATCAATCAGAATAAAATTATTTATGAATTAAACCAGACAACTGTGTACCTGTGTTCGTAATGTCCCCGGCAAATGACTGGGATCCTTGTCAAACAGCTTGAAAATGATTCGCCCAGTGCGATCCTGCAGAGATGGTGGACAATTTTAATCCCATGAGGAATAGGTAAGTCAAACTAAGAAGAATAAAATGAAACTGTAAAATAAACCATAATTAGAAGGCATGGATAGCTTAAGGCTCGAGTATTGCATTACCTGAGCATCAGAATGAAAACTAGAGGGTGACAGATCGGATCCAGACGAAGATGTATACCCTGCATGGTACGACAAATTTTGAACTGAACAATTGCCAGCTCCTCCACTTGAACCTCCAAAAAGATCAAGAGAAGTTACGCAACCACAAGTATGACTACCTCCAACATTTGTATTAACTTCTCCACTCATTGGCATACTATCAGGCTTCATCGTTTCTCTGGAAGTTTGCATTGGAAATAGCTTATGCACAACAGGTGGAGAAGATGAACGCAACCTCTCTTCCATGGGATTACTGCTGTCAGAAGAGAAGTATTTCCCACAAGATGCTAGTTTTGGTGGGCTATCATATTCAGGTGATGAACTAAATAACTGCAACGGTAGATTTGCACGAGTTTCTTGAATTTGGCGGTCCAAATCTTCAGCGGGAGACTGGTAACTGGAACTTCTTCTCTCTCCTCCAACTCGAGGAAACTCTGAAGATGGTCCCTGCTGCAAATTGAGACATGTAGCTTGGTCCATGCAGGCCGAACTTGTTTTCTCACTGTCGCTTCCTTGGCTGCTTCTTTGAGATGACAATTCTAGAGTGTCAGAAGCAGGTGCTGCCGGAGTTGCTGAAAGAACAGCAAGTAAGTCCCTGGTTGATGGAGAAGATGCACTTGCATTGAAGCTGTCCTGGTTTTCAGAAGAAACTTGGTGGGGCACACCTTTATTCGAACATTCTGAAATTGGTAACTTGGCTGCAAAGTCCGCTGGCAAAGGTACTGAATTTATTTTGCTGAGAATCTGAATGAGCCGGTCCTTATTAGGCATTGATGGGCAATTGATGCTCCTGTCCCCGGTGTTCCCTAGTGTTCCAAATAAATTCATATTAATGGAATGAGGAAAGAGCGAGTACAATCCAACCAACAAGCCAACTGTTTTACCTTGTGCACGTGCTAAAACTGTCAGCAAATTGACAATATCCAAATCTCCATTGACAGTGTTTTCACGGTTTCCAGGGAGTAACAACCTTGAGGTAGCAACCTCTGGCTGAGTTTTCCTCCTCCGCCTGTTGTGCCCAGCAAGCCTGCGCCTACAACTCCGCTTCCCCTCATCAAACTCTGAAAGAGGGTGAAACCTGACAAAAACCAACAAAATTTTTCATATTGGCTCAAAGAGAGCAAAAGCAAGATAAAACCCTCATTTGAATGGAAATTAGTAGCAGGCATGTTTTATCAAATCCATGATGACAAATTTCCTCTAACAACAATGGAGAGGAAAACAGAGAGATATTAACAGAGAACTTACACACTTAATCCATCTTCCAATGAAGACTCCAAAAAGGTCAAATCCATAGTAGTCATATAAAATGAGAGAATATGTATATGTATATATAAATGAATTGTAAATCAACTTAACTCGCTCAAATATAACTAACCTGCTACACTGCTGGCAAAACCTCTGCATCTGCTTCCCCACCAAAGCTTTACTGGCTTTGCTGTGAACCTCGCACACCTTATGTCGCCGGTGATAATCTTTTGCATTGGACAGATCCTCCTTGCAGTTATCGACCTGACACATGGGATAGTTGCCACCACCTGGAGATCCGCATCGGACTCTCTTATTGGGCCTTGACCCAGCCTCCGTCGCAGAATCCAAGCCACCAAGCTTCAGGTGGATAAGTCTTCCATCATCTTCATCAACGGACACGGTATTTGGGTTCTTCTTCAACTTGGCCGAATTTGCCGCGTTATTTTCTTCCTCCCTTCTTCTCCTTTGCGACTCCGATTGCACAGCTGTAGCTGTAGCAGTCGCAGTATCCAGGCGCAGTACATCTGGTACCAAAGGTTTGGCCACGAACCTGGTGCTGTCCCAATCCCAGAGCTTAGGGTTCCAGTTATTCATGGGGTTTTGAAGCCCTTGTTGGTGATGCGGCTCTGTTGGCTGAAAAGGAAGGCCGCGTTTCTTGGCCATGGGATGATGCGACTCAGAGAATCGAGCGGCAAGTGTTTGGCGGTGGATGAATATTGGATGAGCTACTTGCGCACCTACCTCTTCCATCCTTCTCCAAACTCTCCAACATACAGACCACCTATACTGTTGGAAATTTGAGAGAAGCACAAAAAACTATTAAAAAACAACATAAATCGCCTTGTGAGTTTTTTTTTTTTTTCTTATCTAAATAAACTTGAAAAACCAAAAGTTTTGGAACACAACACGAAGATCCGCCAGAATGATTGGTAAACAGTAAAGGAGAACAACAAGCGACACGTTAATGAACTCGAAATTAAATCTCCCAAAACCCGTAAGAAAGAAAATTATTAGGTATAAACTATAGGTCGTACCTTTACGAGTGTCTGTCTAAGGGTTCATCCCCACCGCACCAAAAACCTTGAGGATCCTTTCCTTTCTCTCTCGACTAACAAAACAATATAAATCAATCATCCAAGCTGACAAGTAAAAAAAAAATTGTAGATATCTCTCTTCTGCTACTTTCCAGTATTCAGATCTCTGTCTCAGCCTGATACATGATGATGAATAATAATATTAACACAGATCATCATCACCCGGAACCGAACTTGAAAAAAAAAAAAAAAACCTAACTCTCCTCCGGGATCTAAAAGAGGGTGTTTTGCACAGAAGAGATGAGAGATCTGAGGAGATGAAAGGAAAGGACCAACAAAGTCTAAGTCTTTTTTTTGTTTGTTCAACTATCGGGTGGGTAGTAAGTAATCTTTTACTTTTTCTCTCCGTCCTGTGGTTCAACAAAAAACTCCTTTCTTTTTCCTATCCCTCCTTCCACAGTACGGGGTTTGGCAAAAACAGTAAATTCAACAAGGGTGTGGGGGTAAAAGTTCCGGCCGCCCTCGGACCCGGAAGAATCAACGACACTTCCAATTTATCTTTTATTTTTATTTTTTTGTTATTTTTCATTTTCAGCATGGCGACAAAACATAGGAAATTTTTGACACTATCAGCAGTCTCTCTCTCTCTCTCTCTCCCCCTATCTCGGGGAGAAAATATTGTGTAAAATATCAGACACAGCACAACTATAATTAATTAATACTGCTTGTGAAATTATCAAAAAAAATAACTTTTACAGCCAATAAGTATTGTGTCAAATTTTGATTAGATGCAAACATTTATAATTTATAATATAAAATAAAATAAATTTTAATAAATTTATCTGATAATATCAAATAAATTCATTTAACGGGGGTCAATATTCCCTTAAAATCATTCTCATTACATCTCACTTTTAGACACAAATTACCTTTAATTAATTACATATAAAGCACAGTGTTCTAGTTCTGGTTCTGTATGGCCCAGTCTAGTTTCGTACGGCGTACGCGTATACGTATACCTATTGTCCTTTCGCCATAATTTTTTGTTTTGACTTTCGTGCCCTTATCTCTCTCAGTCTCTTCCACGACTTGGCCAAGGTTTCCCACTCCCACGTCCTCATCACAAGTCGCAACAGTGCCTGAAATGAGAGGCAAGTCTTTCGTTTTTTTTTTTTACCAAAATGCCCTTTTTCCGTGTTTTTTGACCTTTTTTATTTTTTATTTTTGTGTGCGGGGTTTGTTGTGGTTTGAGAGGGGGAGAGATTGTTCAGTTTAACACACGATTATCTATCCTATTCCTATCTATAAAGCTCACTCAGTAAAAAATGATTGTAGTACGTGTAAGAAAATACAATTCATGCCCTCTCCTCCCCTCTCATATCAAAATTAGGTGGGAATCAATAAAATTGGGGACCTAATTTATTCATAAAATTTATTTGGCATTGATTCAATAATTCTTATAAAGTCATATTATTATATCAACAAATTAAATCAAATTTTTATGTCTAAATAATATTATTTTTTCTAATAATATGGCGGATGCGTTGGGATCTCTTTCTATAATAAGTGAATAGTGAGTGATGAAGAGGTTCCTACTTTCACACCACAACCGCAAATTTTCAAAATGAATGAAGGAATGGTCTGTGCAATTCACTCGAATTCACACCTCTATACCCAATGTTTCAAAAAAAAAAACCTAAACTTAAATGTTTTTAATTTACTATATTATCAAAGATATTTTTTATATTATCAAAAACATCACTAAGACACCTCTTCTACTTTATATTTAAAAATCATTGACACTCTCTGTCATTAAACCACAACTTTTAACCAAAAAAATATATATCTAAAATACTAAAACTGCCCCTACATAATTCCAAACAATCTTTCTACATAAAATTTGATTAAAATTCGAGTCGATTAAAATTTATTTTTTTACATATTAAAATTCCAGCTGATTAAAATTTATTTTTCTACATATTAAAATTTGAGCCGATTAAAATTCGATTTGAGCTAATTAAATTTAATTTTTTTATGTATTAGAATTCGAGTCAATTTGAGTTTTACCTGATTTGTTAGCGCCGATTAAAATTCGTTTCGAGTCTATTAAAATTTATATTTTTTTTATGTATCAAAATTCGGGTAGATTAAAATTCAATGTGAGTTGATTAAAATTTGATTTGAACTGATTTTTAATCGGCTCAAATTTTAATACGTAAAAAAAATATAATTTTAATACATAAAAAATACAAGCAATTTAATAAAATTATATTCTGATTAACACATATGGTGGCAGTGAAGAGTCAAAAAAATATATATATTTTTAAAAATATAATAAACTAAAAGAGGTGTAACTAAAATTTTGCCTAAATGTGAATTATGGAATCATCTTTCTTTCTTTTCCATCCATGTGTACTGCTCTGTGTGTATGTGCGCGGGTTTGCCACTTGATCCGAAAGCGACTGAAGACGGGCCAGGCAGCCCACTTGATCTTGATCTAATGCCAAAGCTACTGCCTACTGCCTAATGGGAAAGTACAGTTTGGACCATTTCCATTTTTTCAAAAAAGCCTTTTGTCTGGGCATGGGAACCAGCTGTTTTCAGAGGACGATGAATCTAATCTGGTCAGACTCACCCACCCTGACTTTTCCTACCTAATAAAATAAGAGTAATTTTATTTGGAGTTAAAAATTTGACCTAATTTATTGATATAATGATGTGATTTTAATGGAATTATTAATGTTTGATAGAGTTTACAGTCAATTTAAAGGTCATAGTGAATTAAGTAAGCCAATTAGGTCAATAAATTAAGTTCCAATAACAATACTCATAATATAATATTCCCTCTACCTTCGGCCAAATGTAGTATAACTATAAGATGAATTTATTATTAAAATACAACACTTTTCAAATAAAAATATTTACTGATCTAGGCATTTTTTAAAAGGTTTTAATACAATATTCCCTCTATTTTCTGCCAAAAGTAGTATAAATATTTACTGCTTTTAAACTTATTTACCGATCTACATCAGTTTTTAAAAGTGGAATTATTGATTCCGCTTTTATTGTTGAAAGTGGAATCGACAATTCCGCTTTTCAACATGTGATACAAAATATATATATATATATAAGTATTAAAAGCACTCTTGTTGATTCCACATTCATGGTGAAAGCAAAATTATTGATTCTACTTTTAAAAACTGTAGTAGATCAATAAATAAATTTAAAAGTGCGATAGATTGATATTTTTGTTTGAAAAGTACTTGATGATGCACAAAAGTAGATTTATGCACCACCTGTCGAGTAATTAATATATGTAATAAATACAGTAAATATAAAGATGAGATCAACTCAGGTAGCACAGATATAGAGTGGTTCGATCAGGGTGACCTACTCTACTTTAAAAGCGGCAATGATGGTCGAAAGACTTTATTGATAAGTAGTTGAAGGAAGAGCATAAGTAAGCTCTAGGTGTGGTGAGGTAGCTATGAGAGAGATAGTTGTGTGTGGGATGTAGAGGTCTCTCCCTCGTGTGTAAAGGGCTTACAATTTATAGGCACAGAGTCTTAGTTGAGGCAGTGACGTAAGGGATAGGTTACTAGTCCTTCGGAAAGGATAACTACATCGAATAATAGGTACAACTATAGATAGTCTTCATCTAGGAGAGTGGCTATCCCGATAATTGCTCTTCACATGCTTTAATATTCCTAGATTCCTTAATCTTTGGACTAGGGCGAACTCCATGAGCTGGGGTTGACTTTCCTTTTAGCTGATTTGGGCCTATCTCATTAATTGGGCTTGAACCCAACTGAATCTGGGTTCATCATTTGCCCCCAACCCCAAGGCTCTACTATTGATAGGGAGGTTGAGGGTATGAATGAGCTCTTTCATTTGGGTAAACCATATATCTTGTTTCATACAGTGGCTTCTTCAGCTTTCCACTCATTTAAATTTTTTAAGGCTTATTTCTCCATTTGGTAGCGCTATTGTTGGAAAGGATGAAAAGAAGCATGGACGCTTCGGCACGTGGAGATGGCTATGTTTTGTAGCGTGTCGCCTTGTAAAGGGAGAGAAGCTTGGGTGACACTATGGATATGAACCTGGGCAACACTAGGGAAGACGCGATGTTGGGCGGTGTCATGGGCGACACCATGGAAGACCCAGACAAATTGATGATGTCTTTAGTTATGAAAATTTTCTCTTTCACAGGTGATCCAGTGGTTGATGGATCAATGACAAAGGCTCTCTATGTCACTAAGATGGTGACTTCCCCTCCTCCTAGAAAGGGTGAGATTTGATGCCCCCAATGCTTCCGAGATGAGGTCTGACGGTCCTTCTGTTTCTCGGAATGCGGGGTTTGATGCCCCCGGTGCTTCACATAATTATCCTGCCTCTATCAATGGCCTGGTGTCCCTGCTACAAAATGTGAATTTTGGCTAAGGAAAGTCTTTGGAGAGTCTTGAGAGTAACATCGATACAGTGATAGAAGGTTTTGTTATGGTACCCCACTGTTATGTGGAACTCTGTCTTCTGTATGCTTGGTCATGCTGATATTCTGGCTTTCGAAAATTTACAGATAGCTCTGACTTTTCCGTACTTTTGAGGACGCTCAAACTCGACGAGGTGTAGAGAACTTTAGTGGAAGAGAGACATGGGCACCAGGCTGCAAAGGAGTAGTTGAGGTTGGCTCATGAGAGAGCAACAACTCTTGAGGCTGAGCTTCTGGAGAACGAGGTTGTTTGCGTGTAAGCACAGGCAGAGTTAGGACGAGCTTCTAAGAGATCGAGGCTGCTTCAAAGCAGACATAAGATTAGACCAAACTTTTAGTGACTCGTGAGAGAGCCGCTAAACTAGAGACTGAGGTTGTCTACGTGAGAGCAGAGGTAGAATGAGACCGAGATTTTGGCAACTCTTGTGAGAGCCGCTAAGTTGGAGACATAGTTTGCTTTAGAGCAAAGGCAAAGTGAGGCCGAGTTTTTCACAACTCTTGTAAGGGCCACTAAGTTGGAGACACAGGCTGCCTGCGTGAAAGTAGAGACAGAGTTAGGTCGAGCTTTTGTGGCGACTTGCGAAAGAAACGCTAAGCTGGAGATTAAGGCTGTATGCAAGAGAGTAAAGACAGATTTAGGCCAAGCTTTCTGGCGACTCGTGAGAGAAACGCTAAGCTAGAGATTGAGGTTGTTTGAGTGAGAGTAGAGGCAGAGTTAGGCCAAGCTTTCTAGCGACTCGTGAGAGAGGCGTTAAGTTGGAGATTGAGATTGCCTGCCTGAGAGCAAATGCAGAGTTAGACCAAGATTTTTTAGCAACTCGTGAAAGATGTGCTAAGTTGGAGATTGAGACTATCTGCCTAAGAGAAGATGCAGAGTTAGACCAAGCTTTTGGCGACTCGGGAGAGAGCACGAAGATGGAGATTTAGGGTGCTTGCATGAGAACACTGCTGGGCGCTGAGGCACGAGCACCGTTTGGCCTTCCCTAGTCGAATTCAATGACTCCAATTAGCTCAAGGATTAGAATCAATTCAACACTACAATCCATACGAGGCCAGATATTTAAAGAGCCAAATCTTATAGAATAAAGATGATGGCGGGGAAGTCTTAGTAAACTTGCAAGACAAAAGAAAATCTAGGTGAACCGATGGTCGGAGGCAGCCAAAGGGACTCCGATGCTTAAGTCAGTAAGCGAGTCGAAGAAAAAGTATATGGTGAATAGGGTAAAATTCCATGACATATCTGGTACCCGGAAACCTTTATTTATAACGGTATAGGAAGTGGTGTTCCATATGGACTCAAATTTCATGTTGTGATGGGATAGACCTTATTACCAATCTCCTAAAAAATCGAGATAGAGTCGTATTAGGACGTTGGGTCCTAGATTGTAGGATGAGATGTGCTCGCCAGGAGGCGTTGTTTATCAACAATCCCTTGATACTCGGAGTAGAGTTTCAATAGGGCTCTAGGTCCTGAATCAATTCTTAGCCAAGTAGCAAATAGGCGTTGGGCAGGGGCAGGTAACGCCGGTGGTGTGGCAGTGCCTTGGCTCTGCTGGCACAGCTCATGTCCCATAGTTCCAAGAAATCTCGATACATTTTTACGTATAGAGGATTACTTAAGGAATCCGTGGAAGAAGCCCTTGAAGCATGAGGTGACACCAATGCAATGGGTAACTGGGCGACGCCAGGAGATGCTTGGGTGGTCTGGAGACGCCAAATAAATCCAGGGCTGGTTTGGGTAGTGGTATGAGCAACGCTAGGGAGGCTTGTGTGACGCCAGGGTGGTTTGGGCGAGGCTTAGGAGGCCAAGTGGACACTTGGGAGGCTTGGGTGACACAGGAGACCAGGCTAGTCTGGGCGATGCCCTCACAGGTAGAGGTATCGCCGAGTCATGGCGGCGCCAATAGGTAGTCGAGGCAGGGCGACACCCGTGCACAGGAGGCGGCACCAGGGGAGGTCGTTAGGCACTGGCACTGGGCTGTAGGCGACTCCTGGAGTGAATTAGGCGACACCTTTGGAGTCAGCGAGAGAAGACTGGGCGACGTCTTTGGCGTGGTTGACGCAGCGGTTACTACAACTTTAGAATTGATCACCCAAGTGCAGGTTGTGCGAAGTAATAAATTTCTCGGGAATCCGAGGTCGAACCACAGGAAATTGTGAAAATAAGAGACACAAAACAAATAAAAGGAAACTATTTTGAAATTTATTTAAGTAAGAATTTATCCAATAGAAGAAATGTGGGTTGGTTAAAATAATAATTAAAATACTAAAGTATCGGTGATACCCTTTCAAATTCACACAGTAATTATTAATGATCTAGTTTTCGAACTCAATTGAGAATCAGCTGAAGAGTGATCCCAATCGGAATATTTAGCGGTGATAATATGAAAACACCAAAAGTTATAATTAATGAATTATCTGAATAAATATAAAAATTTATTTGTAGATCACAAACATTCACCGTGCCCAGAGTCTACAATAAATCAAGTATTACAACAGGTAAACCTTATTTTATTGCAAATAATAAATCAACTATCTTATGAGAAATTCTAATTAATTAATTCAAGTATGGAATAACCAGCTATTTGGCTCATAAGGAACCTCAAGCATTCGATGTACGTGGCACAACAAATCAAAAAATTATACAGAATTTTACTAAAAGACAAGAATTAAATTAAAAGAATAAATTATGCATTAAAAAGAACATTGAATCAATAATAAATATTGTGTTTCATTGAGAGTATCTCGCCTAACTTTAGTTGGACTTTTAGCAAGCCATAGAACTAGAACAAAAACTAGAAAAGAAAAGATAGGAAGAGAATAATAATTCAAATCATCCTCTCTCAATAGGTGAAAGTTTTTTATTTATACTAAAATAAATCATATGTCTAAGTAAAAGATATAAGGTTGGATTGAGAAGAATTCCTTTCCAAAAAGAAGTCTTTTAAAGTTAAATCTCATGCATAAAATCTTGGGGGTGCGGGTACAAAAATCTGTCCAAATTTCGAACTTGAATTTCGCATATTTAGAAGCCGATTCACAAAATTTTCATGAAATATACTTTTATATTCCTTGACGTCTTTTTTCCAACCCTGTAAAAATCAGGTCAATCGGATATCAAAATTAAAAGTTATGACCAAAATACTGAAGACGTGTCAAATCCTTATCTTCTAGGATACTTTCCTAATCCAACTTTAAATGAGTTTTCTTCTAATTTGGACTCTTATAAGGATTAAATTCTTGTCTTATCTTCAAATTTTCTTGTCTTAATCTTGATTCTTCAATCCTTATCAATTGTGTTTCTTCTTATAGTGATTGCTTCACTTGTTTTATCCATTATTACTTTAAATCAACCAATTTACCTGTAAAATAAACCAAACAACTAGAAAAAAAGTATCAAAAATATAAAATCAGGGAATTTAACACTTTTAATCACAAATAATATACAATTAACTAATCATTAAATATAATAAAATAGCACTTTTTATGGTTAATCAGCTGTCTTGACGACGCCAAGGGCTGGGCGACACTAGGATGATCTGAGCAACACAGGGGTGGCATGCGTGCAGGCTCTACTGCTGGCGCTGGCACTTGCACTGGGTGGAGTATTAGAAAAGTATAAAGAGACAATTTTTTTTTTGAATTCGGGTATTTTTTCGAGATCTACGACGATCAAACTGCCAAAAGCAGTTTGGGCACTAAATTTTCCCAAAAAACGCTTACTTTTCACTGAATCTGAGTTTTAAACATAAATTAGTGAAAAAGTCAAATTTTCTCATGTCTACTTTTCGCCAGTGGTGACAAGACCTCGTCATGATGTGGCGGGTCATCTTCTGCTTGGTGGTTCATGGATCTGGTTTTTATTGTCATTGAAGGTAGGAAGACCGTAGGATGATAATCAAATCGATTTCCACAGATGGCGCCAAACTGATGATGCACAAAAGTGGATTTATGCACCACATGTCGAGTAATTAATATAGGTAATAAATGCAGTAAATATAAAGATGAGATCAATATAGGCAACACAAATATAGATTAGTTCGGTCAGGGTGATCTACTTCACTTTAAATGCAGCAACGATGGCCAAAGGACTTTATTGATAAAGTAGTTGAGGGGAGAGCACGAGTAAGGTCTAAGTATAGTAACTATGAGATAGATAGATGTATGTGGGATGTAGATGTGTCTCCCTCATGTGTAAATGACTTACAATTTATAAGTACAAAGCCTAAGTTGAGACGGTGACGTGAGAGATAAGTTATTAGTCATTCGGGAATGATAGCTACAGCTAAGGATAGATACAACTATAGATAGTCTTCATCTAGGAGAGTGGCTATCCCGATGATTGCTCCTCCACGTGCTCTAATATTCCTGAATACCTTGATCTTTGGACTAGGCCGAACTCCATGAGTTATGTTTGACCTTCCTTTTAGCTGATTCGGGCATATCTCATTAATTAGACTTGGACCCAGCTAAATCTAAGTTCATCAGTACTGTATTTTGATAATAGATTCACTATAAGATTGATTTTGAGGAAATCAAGGTCATAATGTTGCGATTTGTCACACTATTTTCGTTAGGGACAAATATATTTTTAAAACAAAGTTACATTCAATTTAGAGAGAGAGAGAGAGAGAGTATCTATCACTGCCTATAACTACACCTAAGAAATAAGGCTCTTATGAATTATGGTGAACTCAGGACCGTCTTTCTCAAAGAGCAATGCAAAGCCATAAAAATCATGGCATTGCAAAATGTAGGATTTTTTTTTTTTTTTTTTTTTTTACAATCTTGTGCGGTGCACATAATTTTTATCATACCCTAATTAGTTTTGATATTATGAAAAAACAACTCATATGTACAATATATCCACACAAATACCTGCCATGTGAATAATTTTATGGTACCACTTTTGTATCATACTCAAAATGTTTATCAGTCTTAAATTCTATCTTAGTTTGTTTGTAGTAATTGATTATAAAAATAATAATTAAATATAAAGTAATAAGATATAAAAAAATTGATATGTGTTTGTTTTGTTGTGATTGACAAAAGATAATAAAATTAGAATAATATATAGATATTATAGTTAAACAAAGATGATGTATATATTTAGTATAGTATTCCATGTATGATGCATTAAAAAAAAAAACAGTAGAGAAGGAAGGACAATTTGTGTGGGGGCCAGGCCAGCTGTATTCTCTATTCTAGCCTAGCTATAATATATGCATTTGGATTTATCCATCCGTTCGTGAAGAGTAGTACTGAAATTGGACCTAGTAGTACTGACTACATAGATTGGTCCGATCGTACAATACCCCACCCACCCGCCCTGCCCTGCTCTGCTCTGCTCCCCCATTACACTAAACCATACAAACAAATTAAGAAAAATGTTATATAACTCAAAACAAAAATAATAATTAAAAATCTTTTTATTAAATCTTTCATCTAATAGGTATTACCTACTTGTTCCAATTTCAATTAAGACCAACACAAATTAAATGTTAATACGAAGAAATTGAACTTTGGTCTTAATTTGATGTAATAGAATATTAATTTAATGTTAATTTGATAAAATTAAATGATAATTGAATTATATTGAATATTGATTTGATGATACTAAATGTTAATTAAATTGATAAAATTGAAGGTTATTTGGTGTTAATTTCATAAAATTGATTAGCAATTTATTGTTAAGTGGATAAACTTTAATATCATTTGGTGAAATTTAATGTTATGTTGATGAAATTGAATGTTAATGTGATATAATTGAAAGTAAATTTGATTGACGAAATTAAATATCAATAAAATTTATATTAATTTGATGCAATTATGTTAGTAATGGTAACATGTAAAATAGACACATAAACTTCCCCCGAAAACAAAAGATACTGTGGTCATAATTAGGCTAGGGACTAATAAAGATTAAAATTAAAAAGGTAGTAATATATGGGGGTCTTGGTAAGGGTAGTTTTGTCAAATCACGTTTCTCGTTATTATCATAAACCTGCAAAAACTGATAAGGATGAACAATGATATTTCAGAAACTAAAGAGAGTGCTAGTGAGATATGACCTAAATTTAGGACATGTCTGTAAAATTTACCCAAAAATTTAACTTCTTGCTAAAACTTATTATTTAAAAAAATTAAATTACACTATTAAATACCAAGTTATAATTGACTTATGTTTATTCATAATCAATCATAAATAACTTTAATTAATTTTGATTTGACTTTAAAAATATTTAACTTCAAGATTTAAAATTATAAATTTTATAATCGATGATATCATTTACAGTTTAATTTATTATAACATAATTAAAAGGATTAAAAAATGATCACAAATTAAAAACCATAAATCTCTTCCAGCCACCGCGGTCACCACCCACCACAATCTCTGCCACACCATAAAAAAACTAAATCTACCGTACCCCTCTTCCCCACAACATCGCCCACCACCACCATTCCATGGCTCGAAGATTTCCCTTCTGAAGGCGTGAAATTAGTCATTTTTGATTGCCAATGCTTCAGCAACCAAAACTTCCTATCCCTTCTTCCATTCCATCTTCAAATTCTCACCGTCATGTTATGAGCTCACAAATCCTCCATGACCCAACAGATGTGGTATGTGACACTCTCCCAGCTCTTTATCCAACTTCAACCCTAGTAAGTAGTAATAGTATCCCCCAGTGAGGGAGGGACTCACTCACATGATGACTAATTCTAGAATTGTGACTCATTAAGTCCCTCCGGTCTGGATCACCCAAAGAGTAAACGTGACGTGACAATATGCATGCTTTCTAAGTGCTCACCTCGATCTCGATCTCGATCCCGATCCACTCTCCGATGAGTAACATATCATGGCGCCCATATTTTGCAGCAAAATTCTTGAAATTTCCTTTTACATGTTTTAAGAATTGGGTTTCCAAATCCCGTCTGAAACACCAAAAAGTCCCACACAATCAACTTCCATGTCAAATCTAAATTGCAACATGTTGGACTAAATAGTTTTTTTTAATTAAAAATTAATTTTTGATCGACTTTGAGGCTAAATTAAAGTGCAACCCACTCATTATTTTGGGTAAACTTTTATGAGATCGTATTATACTCTATGAGGAGAATAATATAGTATATTCACTTGTTCAAATCAAGTAAGAGGTGAATTAGAAAATAATATCCAAAATGACCCTCTTAATATGGAAATAGAAGTTGCAATAATGTAGATTTGACACTAATTTCATATTAATTGGGCTTCATATCTCAAGTTTGATCTATGGGTTAGGCCCCAAAGAGTATCGCAAATTTTGTGGAAATATGAGGATTGACATGGGTTTTGGTTCAACCACACACCACGCCCGCCTCATATGTTATGTGTGGGTTAGATCCAACAATTTCGGAGAAAATTTATTTACGAAATAAAAGTAAGTATATTGATTCGCTTGGCAATCATTATGTCTATATAAACTCAGATTCATTCTCATAGATTAACAATCTACATTTATGAAAGTACGTAACATAATTTTGGTTTTCTTGGCAATCAAATTGAAGTGTTACTTCTAATTGATTGAAAATCATTATATTCTAGGAGGCAGAGGCAGATGTCAAGATTTTCATTAACATCAATGTAGGGGCGAAATTTATATTTAAAGACATAGTGTCAAAATACTAATCTTGATCTATAAAATTTAATCTTCATTCTTGATCCCCATTGATATCATCTGCCAACACAACAGTCTCTTAAGTCACAATCTACCTACGTCAGATGATCTAGTTTAAGCACTTTTGCTCTTTCTTTCCTTTGCTGGGGATGGTGAGGTTGGTTAGATGGGTCTTATGATGGAAAAAAATGGACCCTGTCAAAAAGCTGTCAAGAAATTACAACAAATTCTGTGTGTGTGTGTGTGTGTGTGTGTGTGTGTGTGTGAGAGAGAGAGAGAGAGAGAGACACTAAAATTGTGCCAGGAATGTATGCACTTATTATAATTAATGGTTGCAAGCAATAACAAAAATGTTTTGCTCCTGTTGTTCATAATCATATAGCATGTAAGAGAGACACTATATCAACCCTGTGTGAAATAATAAAAGCCAATTGTAGTAACTGAATTCAGACTAAGGGAAAAAATAAATCCCGAGTAGAGACCAAAAGACACAATTGCCTAGTTCTGTGAAATAAACCACCAAACCTCCGCTGATTGCCAAGCTAACTAGCAAAAGCATTTAGAACTGGCCACGTCGCAACTTAAGGGTGGAATAGAAGCCAATGTTCCCCATAAAGAATAAAATAATAAGAACCAAGGCTGCAAGAATTACCCACCCCCACTGCTGCAGTTTGCTCTTACCTCTGTTGCGCAGAGGTGGGGGAATAGATTTTGTCTTGCTCTGCTTTGTGAACTGTGATGGTCTTGAAGGTCTTTTAGTTGTCGCAGAATGAGTATCCTTAATTTCAAGCTCCTTAAATGTTCTAGTCAGTGTTTCTGAGGTTGGAGCAATTTCCCCATCAGTGATGCCATCATGGGCCTCTGCTGCAGCAGCCTTCTTTCTTTCCTTCTTCCTCAACTTCTTCTCCCTCTCCTGTTAATTAATAATTTCACATAAAACCAATAAAGGAAGGTGAAGCACAACAATACTTTATGGAGAAATTACTCGTTTCATTTCAACAGGGTACTTTTTCAGTGCTAAAAGGGAGCCATGCATCGGAAAACTCAAAATTTACCTTCTCCTTCTGTTCAGCTTCCTTCTGCGCACGTACGTCTGCCCTAATCTGCGCTTTCTCTGCATTTCGTATTTTCCTCTCCAGTGCCTCTTTGGCCTTGGCCTTCTCCTCCAACCGGCATTGCTCTTTCAACTTGGCCGCAGCCTCTGCCTTCCTCAAGTCCTCTGCCTTCCTTGCCAACTCCAGTTCCTCCTTTGTTTGCATATGTTCTTCCTCCTTTGTCTCTTCAGTATCATCCCTGCCAGAAAACGTTGCTGACCCACTCGCCAAAATAGGTTTCACAGATTTTTTAGTTTTCTCCATATGATAGTTATACTCTGCTGCCTTTGTGATGGATGTACCATCTGCTACTTCACCTTCAACAGGTGACACTTGTTTCTCCTGCTCCAGAGTCAGAGTTGGAGACACAGGGTTGGCCTTGACTGGGCTAGAAACCAACCTATCAACTCTTTCATCCACATAACTGGGTACCAGAGGGGGCTCCTCATCAGGGCCAAGTGCACGGCTATCCAATGTCCCCAATCTTCTCAGTGTGCTCCTTGTGTTAAATCTAACATATTCTTTGCGGAACTCATCATTCTTATTCCATAGTTGCATTAGTGATTCCACCTAAAAAATTGACACAGAATATAAAGCTTGAGCTCACTTTTCATAGAAAGCCACCAAAGGAATGCACAAACTAACCTGATTGACACATTTACGATGAAGTGCCTTGCTATCTCCAGTTGATCCATATCGACTGGCAGCCATTGAATCATCCTTGTACATTCGAAAATGTTGGTTCTGCAGGTTCAAGTACTTAAAAGAGTTCAATCATAAGCTCCAATCTCTTGTTCCCTTAATGCGCTCGTACATTTGAATAGTACAACTTTGCAATAAAAATATTGCTATACAAACAGAAGTGATACACATAGAAAGAAGGTTTAATCATCATGGAGGTGCCATTTATAACTGAGACCCAAGTCAAAACACTTGGGCAACGGGTGAGGCTACACAAGTAAGAGTCTAATGCAGGGGTAGATCATGTTTTGAGGAAGTATCCACCAATATATCCTGCTGATATAATGTATACAGGTAAGAAGATAATACACTTGCATAATATAGATAACCTCACAAGCACTTAATCGGTCGAGAAACCACTAAGGATCCATTTAATTGGAAAGCAAAGGGTGATAAAAATAAAACTGAAAGAAAAGCAAGAAAAAGGAAACTAAATTCTGGATTTTCTTGTAGGCATTTGATTAGGATGAAAATTCTCTACGACTTCTGTAGGGAAATTTTAGTTAATCGTTTGGAAAGCAAGAAAGTAGATAGAAATTATTGGGATATGACGAAATAATTCTTATTCATTTTAACCAAAATAATAGACATAAAATAATCAGAGGAAGCTATCATCATCGTCATGACGGAATAGATCATGCACAGTCCTACCAGTAATACTAAGTAAAATATTATTCTTAAACCACAAGAATCCTCACATGGCAAACATCATCAACGTAAGCAATCAAAAAGTTATCTCAACAAAAACCCTCCTCTTTCATTTCCAGCAACTCCTATTGGTAAACCAAAACTGACTCCATTTCAGTACCCATCCACCTCTTAAAACCCATAACCTCATTTCCATATCCCTCCACCTCAATGCACAGAATCTAAATTTTCTAACCCAAAATTTGTTGGAACAAATCTGAAAAAAAAAGTAGATCCATCAAAAACTTAAGAGACAGTTTGATCAGAAAAGCTGAAAACGTTGCAGGAGACAGATATCCCATCTTGGTCTGGTCAAAGAAGTAGGATTGGAATGGAATGTTGGTGAGAGTTTGGGGTTTCCAGCGATGTGCACCTCCTGGTAACTAAAGGCTTGTAGTTGCTGGCAAAACTACTTGAGTTTGAAGTCAGAACTATGCAGAGGCAAATAGGGAAATTGAGACAATGGCTAATACCTTCCAACGAGACAACAAAATCTCCCCCTATTTCCAGAAAAATTGGAAGATCGGGAATATTCTTTCCTGCATTTTTCCTTTTCACACACTTTCCATCATTCGTTTACGAAATGAAGCATAAACGATCGAGTTACATGTAATTTCCACGCAAGCAATGAATCCAAAAGCTCCAAGAGTGACAGAGAACCATATATAGGACATCAAAAGAACCTGTTTTGAAGTAGCACTATGTAAATATAAGACTTTACTTTGAACTTTGTCAGATAATTGTCCCAAACATCTACCATTGATAAACCTAGAATTGATTCTACGAGAGAAAACAAAACAAAAATTGTTAGAACCAAAACAAGAAATTGCGATCACACTCTTATCTAATCTATGAGCAGAAGAGTGATATTGCCCAGCATCTTCTCAATTTACTTCTCCTAATTTCATATACTGTATCTATCCACAGCTCATAGAAGGCACCTTCCCAAAAAACTCATGGTTCTAAGAAGAATTTCACTATCATCCTCAGCATATAATAGGAAGAAATTCTCAAGTAGAGAGATCATAACCTTAATAAGCAATCAGCAAATTGTGGTCAGGTAATTAGGAAAAACAGAAGATCTTACTTGAAAAATGGGAGATTAACTTCGACAAAAATCAAGAGACAAGAGTAGTTAATTTTAGCTCCGATAGCCTCCAAACTATTCCAGAAAACTTAAAACTGAATCATCTGCCATATTATTTGTGAAGATTAAATAATTATGGTTAGGAGAAGTGAGAGAGAGTTTGAGAGAAACAGAGAAAACAGGCTCGCGTCCTCTCTCTCTCTCTCTCTCTCTCTCAGTATATACACCCATGTATGCTTTGACTAAAAAGATCAATATACCCCTCTGGGGTATACTTATTACACAGTACCCACTCCAATGTTATTGATGCATGAAGTGTACCAAATTGAACACCTTTTCCCTATGTACACAGCAACGAAACTCAAAAAAATAAATTTGAAAATATGCCTTGAAAGAAAAGAATATAAGAATAGTCTAAATGGGACACCCGTCGCTCTGTAATCTATATATGTACATATTTCAGTCTGGAACATTCACATAGAGGAGCATACGTATCATGCATGCTCCTCCACTGCTGACAAAATTCCAATATATGCAATTCCCGTAATGCATATATAGTCAATTGCGAAGATAACATTGAATGCACTCTTTACACTCCATGATAGGATCACATACTGGTCAAGGCAATGGTGTCTTCTGTAATCCCATTGTCATTTTCATAAGAATAGAGATAAGGAGGTCCATTTTTCGGCACGCACTAATCCTATTGCCGGTAAAATAGCCTTCTTGCGTGACCTTCTCAAAGCCTGAATAATGAGCCTTAAAGCCATCATGTCAAGCCTTGTTGTGATTTGGAAGAGGGAAGTCAATGGTCGAGAGCCAATGCACTATCCATCAAGTTATTGGATTTGTACATAATCCTATTTGCAAAAAGTAAATAAATATGACCTCGAAAAAATAAATAACGAACCTTCTTGAGCAATTGTACCCTCAAACTCGAGAAATGTGAGTATGCTTGTTGACGAATATCATCGGCAGCCCTAAACTGAGCTTGCAATTCCTTTAGCCTCTTACTTTCATCTTCATATTTCTTCCCCCCTACTACAGCAGCTGCTTCAGCTTTTGAAACCTTGTCTTTAAGGCAATCCAGCTCTTTCCTCAGAATCTGCAAATGTTGAAATCAGATCAGCAATTAGGGGGAAAAAAATTAAGAGAAAAGCAATCCCAGCTTCTAAAATATATAACATCCTTTCTCTTATGTGCATATAACCTCGAAGGTACCAAGATAGCCAGGTCAAATATTCTAGCAAAAGGAAGTTAAAAATCCTGGATTTCCACACAATTATAACTCTTAACAAAGCGATGATGCCACGATGAACAGCCTATCAAATCTTAAAATTATACAGATCAGGAGCCAGTTATGATACCTTCAAACGTTCTTCGGCTTGGTCTTTCTGTTGCAAAGCCTGCTGAACTTCATCCCGGCTCCCCATGTTAGAAGACAATTGCCCACGAAGATGCCTCAGTTGCTTAATTTCACGAATGAATTGCTTTTCTTCTTTTAAAGGCAGGGTTTCATGTTCTATCATGTGTTCCACATTGTTTATCTGCTTCCAGGACAAAAATTCAAAATGTATGCGTGATAGGTAAAGTGAGAAAACATTTCGGGTGTATCCCTAGTTCAGTTTCCATGGAAACATTTCTATCAAAAAAAAGATCCCAGGGAAACAAATGAGAGAAAAGCCAATGCTTACCCGGGCATCAATATCTTCAACAGAAATGGCATTCTTCACTCTGTTGATCATAGATTGTACTGAATCTATTTCTTGGCGCTTTGCCTTCACCAATTTTCGTGAAGCTTTCACTTCTGCATTGGCAGCTTCATACTCATCACCATGGACTTGACAATTGGCCTGTTTGTATGAGCATCCCACAAATCTTATTTAGTTAAAAATAATTGATGAAAGGTAATGCATTCTAAGAATAACTTTTCTACCTTTTTCTTCTGGATTTCAAATCGAATAGCATCCCTGCACTTTGTCTTCTCATCAACTTGAAGCTGAGCTTGTCTGATCTGTTCCCTAAGATTTCCATCATCAAATCTTGGAATTCTTATCAAGAAACGGAATGGCCGTGTCGTAGCCTCTGCACCCCCATTCTGTCCATGCATATCATCAGCACTGGAACCCTCTGGCAAAGAAGTTGATGTCCCATCCCTGTGAATTGCTTCACTATCCATGGTTTCTACACATTTTAGTTTGCCGTCACCACCTTCACTTTCACCATTAGATTGATCTTCCCCATTTCCAACATTGACACTCACTGGGGCAGTATTTAGGGCATCTGCACTGTTAACAACAGGGCCATCCAGAACCTCAGATCCAGATACAACTGCAATGTTGCTAGGCATATCTCTACCGCTTATGACAGAAAACTTTTCAACTGTGGAGCCTGACTTCACATCAGCACTACTTCCGTTTTGGACGGAATCAGAAACATGACATTCTGGCTCCAAATTGTTTGCTGAAATAGACTGCCTGTGGGCATGTTCAATGTCCCCGTTCGAAACTAGCGATTCCATATGCCTATACTCACCAGGAAAAGTAGGTATATTGTTTTCATGATCAACAGAAGCAGCCTCAGATTGTAGGAGCACATCATTATCAGGACAACTTAAAATGCTCTCACCTTCAACAGGGCCGTTGCCATTCTCCATTAAAATTTCTGATTGTGCATCGTCAGCAGCACAAGACATGACACTCTCACAGTTTTTAATATCAGAATTTTCAACTTGGGTTTCAGGCTCAGTAACGTTGGCACCACTGGATGGCAAGTCTTCCATAACCAGAAAATTCCTGCATCTGACTTCTTGGTCTCCTGTTGTACCATCCTCAGAATCAGCCAGAAGAATGTCACCAATTTCAATTGGCACAGTCCCATTATTAACTTCTGGTTTCACACAGACAGTGGGAGAAGGCAAGCTTTCATGATTTTCAGAAGACCCATTTGGTTCAGGGGCTTTTTGACCATAGTCAGTGGGAGAAGGCAAACTTCTGGCTTCGTTATGTTTTTCAGTTTGTGAAATGCAACCTTCGACACAAGATGCAGGCAAGCTACCTTTGTTTTCATCTGAGACTGATTCACCTTCGGTTTCCAAAGGTGAATCAATCTCATTGGCTAATTCCGTTGCTTCACGACCCTGATCTAAATCAGCTTGGATATCATTAGTGACCAAAACCTGAGATTTCTGATTTTGCTTTAAGAGTATATCCAAATCCCTGATTATTTCCTCCTCAACCTTCCCGTCTCCATTAACAAGCTGACAGGACACGTACTCAGCGGCGGTTGCAAATGTGATTTCAGATTCCATAATATTTTCAGGTTCTCTAGTTAACTCTAACTTAGTTGTCACCTCAGACTCGCCCCCCCCAACCTTAACCTCTGGTGTTTCATATTCAGGAGCCTCAAAAACTTCAATTTGAAATTCTTTCCCCTCTCCTAATTCTTCAATCGATCCTACATTAATTTGCTTCTCATACTCCACCTTTATATCACTGGAACCATCGGCAACTGATGACAATATTTTAGATTTCCGACTCTCTCCTAACTCCTCAGCTGAATTCGAAACATTAACTTCAGATTCTTGAGTCTCTTCAGGGTCAGGAGCGGACTCCAACTCAAGTCGACCCTCAATGTTCACCTCACCAGCACCCTGCTCCGGTTCAAATCCCACTGTGGCACTTGGTTCCTCCACCCTATTAGTGCTCACAACTTCAACCCCATCCTTGTCGACTTTTCCTTCCAAGCATTCTGGGGAAACATCATCGGTTAATTGGGTGACATCAGTCAAATCAACAATGCAGTTGTTCTGCTCTGCAGAAGATGGAACAATTTGCCCAACATCAACATTCAATTCCCCAACTTGGACCTCTACAGCCTTCGATTTGGTGACAACGTTGGATTCTGCATTTAGATCCAATTCATTTGGATCATCACTTGCGTGGCCGTTCTCGTTCACAAAAACATACGAATTGTCCGGATCATCCCTCCCGCTTTCATCGGCATCGTGGTCGTCATCATCAACATGCCTGATCCCATTGCAACCTGAACCATCGGCTTTGAACAGATCCTGTTGAAAACTCTTATCCAACCCACGCGTCTCCTCAATTTCACCTTTCAAAGAAACCTCAGAAACCTCCCTAAGAGCTTCGGTTTCAGCCGTCATTTGAATCACGCGTTCCAACAATTAACACAATCTATAATGCAGTTTATGTGTATGCTCTATAAAGATCGCGAAATCAAACGATAGCAATGAATCAAAATTGTAAAAAAAAATACAAAAATACAAAAATGAGAAACAGCATGCATGAAATTTATGAATGGGATTCACTTACAGGATTCGGTATGATCCAGATGCGAGAGAATCGAAACCTTTTTTCAGATCGGACGTCTCAGAATCTCCAGATCAGCCCAATCAGGACAAGCACCGTCCAGATGAACGAGATTTAATAAGTAAGAAGGGTTTGGAAAATGAGGAGGAGGGAAAGGGGAAGAATTAAGAAGAGAGCTGTGGCACGTTATCTCTCTCTCTCTCTTCCTCTCGAAGAGAAGAGAACAGACTACAGAGTCTCGCAAATACGGAACAGCTGGCGAGGGAAAAGCTGCCTTTCTCTGTTGATCTCACTTCGATTTGAACTCAAATACAAATACTCCATCCGCCTCTTACCTTTTTTTACGGTTTTTTTGACGTGTTTATATTTTATTTGAACAATCAATTATTACAAAAAAAAATTGTAATATAGATTAAACACACATTATCAATCTAATACTTACTTAATTTTACTATATCTTCATCTTATGTTTTAATACCTATATTTTTCATCAACTAATAAAAGAATATAATAACAAAATTTCAACATCAACAACCAAAAAAAAAAAAAGGAGTATATTTATTTAACAATATTCACCGTAAGACTTAGATGATTTTAATTTTTAAAATATTAAAATTAATCTCAAATAATTTTATTTTGTGTAAATATATCAATAGAATAGAATATTATTAACAATGAGTAAATTCTCAGATAAGGAATAGGAACAGAAGTAGGAATAGGAATGGGAGTTCTCCTAATGATTGCGTCAGCCACTGGAAAAGTTGATGGCTACTTACTTTCTGATCGTCCTATCCTACGTTTGGTTGCTGCATTTTTTTTGTGCAATTGACTAATTTCTATTGGATCGGAAGGAACCTCTATATACAGACGGAAACGGAACATATACGTTAATGATTCTTATTTTTGTGCAATTAAATAAGAATGAAATCCATGCATCTGAGGAATTGCTAAGCATTTGCACCATAATTTTAAAATTCGGTTCGGATATCAATCCGACAGAGGGATCGAGTCAATGAGTCACTAGTTCAACCTTTGGGTTACTAGTCGAATCAGTTATATAATAAAAAAATAAATAATAATTATAAATAATAATTAATAGACTAAAAAATCACAATAATTATGATAATAACAACAAACATGTAAAGTTAAATAAATACAGATACATAAAGCAATAAATCCAACCTCATCTCATTTTACAGCATAAAAATGCACCATATATCTAAAATCAATTTCAAGCCTAAAAATTTCTAGTATCAATAACATCCCAACAATATTGTAACCCACAAAAAGAAAAAAATGCAACCCACAAAATGTACATATTACTGTTAGATAGAATAGAGAGACTGAGATCAAACTCAGATCAATCCAACAATTCTGAAAATATAGCATTATCAATTATCAATTAACAATATTCAATGTATATAATGCAACCCAATGTAAAAAAAATATAGTATTATCAATTATCAAAATTCAATGTATACAAAATACAAATAAACAATCAAATATATACTAAGACGGAGAGAGTAAAGTCAGTAGACAATAGTATACCTGTTACGGTGTCTGGTGGTCATCGTCGACCTGTTGCCTCGATGTAGATGGAGCTCTGAAGTAGTAAAGGTGAAGCAACTTTCTCCTTCGAAAATCGAAATTGCAGTGAAGAAGGTTAGGGATCGAAAGTTCCTTCCCCTTCGATTCGAGTCTTCGTGCTCGCAGTGAAGAGGGGGACTGGCTGGGGAACGGGGAAGGGAAGGAATGATTAAGGTTGAATGGCAAAAGTGCCCCCAAAATTAGTTTTTATACTAAATAAAAAAACCCGCTCGGTTTAATGTTTTTTTACTGGTTTTGTACGGGTTTCCGGGTTTACTCCGGTTTTGGTGCATAACCGATCCAATAGATGAACCGGCTCGGTTTAGGCACCGGTTGACCGGGTTGATTCGTCGGGCCGGGCCGGGTTTTAAAACACTGATTTGTACACTTTGGCTCATTTGTACATTTTACTCATTTAAACACCACTAGCAAATACACCACACACGTGAATATATTAAATAATAATATTTTTTTTAAAAATAAATTATATATATAATTAAATTAAATATTTTTTATTTTAATTATTGTCAAATTTAATTATTTATTTATTCTATTTATTTTTTAGTATGTAATCTATTATTTATTTAGGTATCTCACCGACCTCTTAGATATTTCCTCTTTTGTTTATAATAAATGTTTATTGTAAGATTGTTATCATTTACTATTTTCATATCTAATTAAATTATAAATTTATTATATTTTTTTTCAAATAAATTGTAATGCTATTTTTTGTATTGTAATAATATAATATTGTTGTATACAAAAAAATCAACTATAAAATATATTAGACTATAGAGTAATAGAATATAGATTGGACTTTTATTTCTTTATATAAATATATACATAAATATAAAAATTTGTATGTAAGTGAACTACTAATAAATGAGTCCAAAAGAATTTAAATATCAGATATAATTAATACAAGAGTCTAAAAAAAACTTAGAAGTCAAATAGATGTAGAGAATAAAAATTGAATGAAAGTAATATAGAATTTAGAAATCAAATAAGATTAATAAAAGAGTTCAAAAGAATTTAGAAATCAAATAGGTATAAAAAATAAAAATTAGAGGAAATTAATATATGAGTATCATTGATCTTATAATAAAAATTATGGATAAAATAAGAAATCAAAAAATTGTCATAGTTGATATTTATAAGTAATATAAATAGATATAGATATAGATAAATATAGATAGATAGATATTCGTAATCTATTTTAAACTATTCCTTATCCATTTATCTATATTTATAAAACAAACAAATTATTGGGAAAAATGTTTTGAAAGTCTTATCTCCTCATTTCTTAAATTTTTAGAATTTAATTTTTTTAATTATTATACTAAGACTCGCTACAATCACATTCTATCATGTGTGTTTTGTAACAACTCCTTGACTATCCACTATTTAATCATTATTTTTTCAAATTTTTACTATTTAATAATTTATTATTATTATTATTATTATTTCATTTATCTTGCTCAAGGTGAAAGAAGAAAAGAATGTATGAAAAAAAATAAAAAAAATATATCCCATGCATAGCACGAGACGGGACATTATTATAAAAGGAAAACTTTACCAAATAGCATTTTTTATAAAGTAAAATATATAAAAAAAATATATTTAATGACTATAGTTCAACAAGGATACTTATGGAACCTAGGATATAAAAAATAGTGATGACATTCTATCAAAATTTATCGATTGGAACTACTAAATTTACTTTATTTATTATATGCAATCCCTAATGTTATCTAGTAAAGATATGTATAAAAAAATAATTTATCAAATAAATGAAAATAGTCAGAAAAGGTAAATTATATAAACAAAATTAATATGTCTTAGCAACTTTAACAATTCACATTTATTGATAAAAAAAAATGGACAATTTTTTTTGTTGAAGTATAGTAATAGTTGCATTTTTATGCAAGTTGATTAAACTCAAATCAAAGGAAGACAAAGATAAGGGAAACAACTGCATTTTAGAAATGGTAGGTTTGGTTTGGGTATGATTAATGCCATAAATAAAAAAAAAAACTGTGTTACGAACGACATACATACATACATACATGATACATGTGAAGTCGGCAATTACATTTGCACTCTACTACTTTTAAAAATTAAAATATATATCCATCTCTATCCGTTATAACTGTCACTGCGTCATCACTCATCATACGTGAACGTGAAGGTCAACCCAATCGGCATCGGCATAGGCATCAGCACTACTCCCTCCCCTTTTCCCGCGTCTCTGTCACGTGGTTTCCCACCTCCACACTCTTCCGGTGGTCCCAGGCCTAATAGTAATAATAAGGGAAAATTTCAACCACACCCCCTCTAGTTTACCATATCTTCAAAGACACCCCCTCTAGTTTTTAAATATTCAGTGACACCCCCTGTCAGATTAAAAATATTAATTATAATGCAATTTTACTAAATTGCCCATAATATATTTGAGGACAAACTTCATTCACATCCCCTCTAGATAAGTATATCTTCAATGAGACCCCCTCTAGATAAACATATCTTCAATGAGACCCCCTCTGTTTTCTAATTTTTTTTACGTATTAAAATTCAAGTGAATTAAAATTCGATTCAAGCTAATTAAAATTTATTTTTTTACATATTAAAATTTGAGCAAAAAAAAAATTATATTTTTTACGTATTAAAATTTGGGCTAATTAAAATTATATTTGAGCCAATTAAAAATTATTTTTAATCGACTCAAATCAAATTTTAATCAACTCATATTGAATTTTAATCAGCCCAAATTTTAATACATAAAAAATATAAATTTTAATTGACTTCAATTTTAATAAATCAAATTTTAATTGACACGAATTTTAATAAGTAAAAAAATATAAATTTTGATCGACTCGAAAGCGAATTTTAATCGGCGCTAACAACTCGGGTAGAGTTCAAATCGACTTAAATTTTAATATGTAAGAAATAAATTTTAATAGACTCGAATTTTAATAAGTTAAAAAAATTAAAATTTATTCAACTTCAATCGAATTTTAATTAGTTCAAATTTTAATATGTAGAAAAATAAATTTTAATCGGCTCGAATTTTAATAAAATTTTATGTAGAAAAATTACTTGAGGTTTATGTAGGGGCATTTTTGGTATTTTAGATTTTTTTTTTTTTTGTTAGAAATGATAGTTTAATGGTAGGGGGTGTTAGTGATGTTTAAATATAAACTAGAAGGGGTGTCACTGAAGATTTAGAAACTAGAGGGGGTGTCCTTGAAGATATGATAAACTAGAGGGGGTGTGGTTGAAATTTTCCCTAATAATAATAGGTAACACTAACATTTAGTCACCACCCCACCATACCTTGTGTATACTATCTCGCTCGGTCAACAAAATGGTGCCAAAAAGCAATGTAAAATTTAGGACCATATATATTTCACTTTTCAAAATTATCTTACTTTAATCAATAATTATAAATTATTTAAAATAACATTAACTGCTACAAATCCGATTTCAGACTAAGCATAATTTTTTAAGTCAAAATTATTTACTCATATTTTAATTAACATATCTAAAAATCTTATTTATTTCATTAATATGGAAATATTATTTACATACATGTAGTAATATTTTTGTCAAGTATTACATATAGTAAGTTGAATAGTTCATGATAAAATATAAAAAAAAAAAATAAGGCAGAAGAAATATTAATTAATTCCTTATAATAGAATGAAAATGTAAGCTACAATCCCAAGTTGTCAAACTTTGCCATCACTACCCTCTCACACCCAAATTAATGCTCATCCATTCACGCGTCTCACCAAATTATGTTGGCCCCAGCCCCCCAACCCTACCTAGTATCTACCCTTAATATTGGGTTTGCAACAGTTGGCCAGCTTAGGTTCAGACCAAACTTGAGTTTATTTTATAGATTAAGTCTAAATCATCAAAAGGCAGGTTAGACAAAGCTCATGCCTCATGATGTTAGTCTAGTTCAAAGCTCAAGAGCTCAGAAAGAGTCAACGCATATAGAAGAGTAATTATCAGGATAACCATTACTTAAAGATAGTGTCTATCTCCAATTGTAGATATCTCCTCCGATAAACTAGTACATTGACCTTAAAGACACCGCCTTGATTAGGGCTTTGTGCCTATAAATTGTAAACCTTCATACAGGGACATAGATCTTACACACACTTCACATTGAGCATACTCTTATTCTCTCTCTTATTATTTTGTACTCTCTCATTAATAAAGTTCTCCAACCACCGTTACCTCTTTCAGTGATTAAGTCACCCAGACTCAACCACCTAATTTTTATCTCTTATTATTGATTGTTTTATTAATTATTCTACATCACATATTTGACTAATTTGATCTTATATAAATTTATTTTTATGCATCATCAACGCTATCCATAAATAGAATGCGACCCCCACTCAGGACAGTGGGCAGGGTCCAAGGTCTACACATGATCTTGCAAAAGTTTCTTCTTTTTTTTTTTTAAGGGTATGCAATGGGCATGCGCTATACATTGCAGTCACGCATGCATGAGGAATAAAAGTGTAAAGGAAGGAACAAAACAAGTCCTATCTATCATATCATCTATGCCTATCTCTATTATGTAGCTTTAACCGACTGACTCAGACATGTTTCTGGTCCTGGTATGGCTTCACAGTTCACACTAGCATTAGCACCATCCAGTTCAGTGCATAGTGGCTCCCGACTCCGTCTGCGTGTACTGAAAAAGATTAATTCATGGGCTAGTTTTTTATCTTTCTAGATCTTTGCATGCACATAGGTTGGTTGGTTAAAACTAGTCAACTTTTAAAATAAATACATAATTTCCTCATCCAGCAGTGCTACCACCGACACTTGTGCCTAAGACCCTTACACAATAGGTTTCCAACCATGCCAATTGTATTGTTTTTTACGCAACTTGCTTTGTTTGTCTTGTTTCTTTTTGACAAAATTGCCTTCACACTCTATATACACCGACTCTATGTATACTATATTATATTAAGAGATACACAACTTGGTGCATTGATGTCTCCCTTGACCAACCAATCAACTCCCCCCCCTCCGCCCAAAAAAAAAAAAAAAAACCATATATATATAAAGTTTCCATTAACTAGGGGTCTGTTTGGTTTTACATCTCAAAAAACAGTATCTGAAAACTATTTTTGAGAAGAGTTTTAAGAAAGTGTAAAAGTTTTTAGATTACAAAACATGTTTGGTTATATATTTTTGAAAATAACTTTAAAGAACAAAAATTATAAAATTTGTTTGGACAATAATTCACAATTTCCACCTCTCTTCAACTCTCTGTCTCTCTCTCTTTCACTGTGTATCAAGACCACCACCAAAACCGAGAACCACCCAACACCCACAACTACCACCAACCCACAACCCACAACCACCACCAACCCACACCGAGAACCACCCAACACCCACCACCAAGACCACCACCCAAACACCCAACACCCACCACCAAGACCACCACCCAAATCGAGAACCACCCAACACCCACAACCACCACCAACCCACACCGAGAACCACCCAACGGCCACAACCACCACCACCATCCAAACCAAGAACCACCCAACACCCACAACACCGCCAAAGGATCTGTGCTTCCAGTCGTCGGATCTGTGCTTCCAGTCACCGGATCTATGGATTGAAGACAAATCCATGGTGTCGGCAAGAGAGAGAGAGAGAGAGGGGTCAGGGAAAACGAATGCCAAAAAAAAAAAAAAATGGTTTTATAGTGGTACAATAAGTGCACAGTAAATATGGTTCCTGTGTTTTCCGTGTTTTCACAATTGAAAATTTTGAGAACAAAACTGTTAAACAAACAGGTTTTGGGTGTTTTGAAAATTTTGAGAACAAAAAACTGTTTTGCAGATGATAACCAAACACGACCTAGATCTCCCTTCCCTCACATTTTCTTCACCAACACCTAAACAACTATTTGGCAAAGATGCTGAAGGGGTTACACCCCAGCGTTACACGTGTCCTTACATTTAATGTGCTCACGTGAGGTTGAAAGGACTGAGCACGTGCTTAAGAATCAAGATTCTACTGGTATACCTCATCCGAGCCGATCTAATCAAAGGACCAGTACACAACGACACTGTTGCCGAAGTCATCAAGCTATCTAAGCGCTCCGTCCATACAATATAATAGCTCGGCTTGAACTCAGCCGAGCTCATGGATGAGATCGGCACGGCAAGAAAAGAGGGCGGTTGTGCCAAACCGAGCTCGTTAACAGATCGGCATTAGGAAAGTCCGACCTTTTCGAAAGCAGAAGATACAGAATGATTTGCCTAAAACTTAGGCAAATCAAATAAACGAGATCTGCTAGAATAAAGGCATTCAGAGAAATTATTGGAGGAGAATTAGAAACTTCCCAAACTCAAACGCTGAAAGAAAGGAAGGTGTGCCACCTTGCCTCTGAATTGACGGAAACCCTAAGGGGAATACAGGCTATAAAAGGAACGCGAAACCAAGGTGAATGGTACGCTGAACTCTCCTTGTCTTCGTGCAACTTATATCACTCAGTTACTGACTTAAGCATCGGAGTGCCTTCGATCGAAGCACTTCGATCTTGGGCAGTTTGCTCGTTTTGCAGGAGGAGGGCTTGGAGATCAAGTTCAGAGATTATATAAAATCACAGTTCTTAATTTCATATTGTTGGAGGTAAAACCTTATTTTTTGCCTCTACATTTTGGCGCCGTCTGTGGGAACATCTTAATCTTTCGAACGAAAAGCTGCGATGTCAAGACTCAGAAGCGCGATTGGATCACCAAGAGGCAGTCCCCCCCTAGGCGATTCCAATCCGGCGTACGTTCCGTCCGACAGCGACGGGAGGTTGCATGCCGCAGGAAATCCATCTAGGACCCCCGAAAGAGACGAAGCTTCTTCTGCAAGTTTCAAACCATCGAGAAGCCGGAACCAGGGTGTTGAAAATCAAGGTGCTGAGAGGGAGAACCGCTCACTAGCAAAGCTGATTCGATCGCTCCAGGACCGTTTGGATGCTCATGACAGTCTCTTCAAAAATTCGTACGCCAGGGAAAAGGATCTGGTGAAGGAAAACGAGGAGTTGAAGGTTAAACTGAACGAGATGACTAAAAAGGAGAAACGCTCGAGAGAGGGCAGGCGTAAGAGCCCTGACAGAAAGCCTAGCCGGATCGCGACAGCTGATGTTGACAGACATCAACTTAAGAAGCCGAGGGTCCAGGAAGTGGACGCGTGGAAGCAGTACATCGATGATGAGCTCAACAGCCGTTTGAGAAGACCAGAGCAAATGTCGGCTAGGGACCTAGCCAGGAGAGCAACATGCGAGTATGGAGACGGATGGGAGTCATCTCCATTCACCGCATGGATTGAAAAGGGGCGAATCCCGAGTAAATTCTCCGTCCCGAGCTTCAAACTGTACGACGGGAAGACAGACCCGTCCTCCCATATCAGGCACTTCAGACAGCTCATGACCGTCCATAGGAGAAACGAGCCACTGTTGTGCACAATCTTCCCTAGCAGCCTTGGGGAGTCGGCAATGAAGTGGTTTGACAGCCTGCCGAGGGGAACAATTGATGGCTGGGCTCAGCTAGCCGAGCAATTCACGGCTCGGTTCATCACTAGTAGCAAGCAACCGAAGGACGTTGGAGCTTTGCTCACGTTAAAGAAAAGCAACACCGAGACACTGCGTGAATACGCTCATCGATACTGGGAGACAATGAACGAGGTCGAAGGATGCAATCCTGAAATTGCAGTTGCATCATTCAAAATGGGATTACCAAAGGAGAACCCCCTCTATCAGTCGCTCACCAGGAGGCCGGCGACAGACTTAGAAGAACTCATGGCGCGGATTGAGAAATACGCCAAGGTCGATGACGACCTAACCAGGGAAATGGTGAAGGATCCACCGAAAAGGAGGCAGTTCGGTAGAGAAAGACAATCCGAGCCGAGCAGAGAGGGAGGAAGGAAGACTGAAAAGGATGCCTTTCCCCAAAGGTCGTCCTTCCTAGGGGTGAACACAGTGTTCAAGGAGCCTATTTATAAAATATTGGGGCAGATCAAAGAGAAGCATTTTTTCAAATGGCCGAGCAAACTGATGGGAGACCCTTCCAAGAGGAACCCTAATTTTAGGTGCTCATATCATAAGGATGTAGGCCACAAGACAGAAAACTGCCGACACTTGAAACAGCATTTGGAAGAGTTGGTGCAGGCTGGGCACCTAGCAGAGTTCATTGAGAGCGGGCGAAAGGCAGACGATGAGAGGACAGAGCAAGCCGGGGACCACAGCACCCCGGCAGGGGTAATTGATGTAATCCACGCCGCAACTAACCCTCAGATGTCCACTAACAACTCTGCTCGGGCATATATTCAAAAGGCAGCAAACGAAAGAGAAGTTTACGAGTTGAGAATGACACCCGAGGTCACCAACAAAAGAATCAAATTAGAGGAATCAACCGAGGCAATATGCTTTACCGAACAGGATTTGGTCGGCGTTCACCATCCTCATAACGATGCTCTAGTCATCACCCTTCGGATCGCTAACTTTGATGTCAAAAGAGTTCTAATCGATCCAGGGAGCTCTTCAGAGATAATGTATTGGGATTTGTTCCAGAAGCTCGGGCTCAAGAATCAAGATCTCAAGCCGTCAAACACGCCACTCATCGGCTTCAGTGGAAAGACAGTACTTCCTAAAGGGAATATCACACTTCCAGTAAAAACAGGACCAGTTTGCGTGATGACCGAGTTCCTGGTTGTGGACACAGTCTCGGCATACAACGCGATAATGGGGAGATCATGGCTGCATGAGATGAGGGTCGTGCCGTCAACATACCACCAGATGCTAAGATTCCCGTCGGCTGATGGAATAGTGAACGTTCGTGGAGACCAAGTCAGTTCCAGAACCTGCCTTTTGACTTCGGTTAAGACAAGGGATCCGTCCCGAGAACCTGGCTCGGTCGAGGAAAGTGAGAAATAGCAATTAAACACTGACAGCACGGTCAATTTAGATGACGTAGCTGTCAAAGGAAGTCCTGACCAACCTTTGGGATCAGAAAATGAAATTACAGAGCGAACCATCGAAGACTTGACAAAAGTACCTCTAGACAAGAATGGAGACCCAGAAAAGTATTTTATGGTGGGGGTAGCACTCAGTACCGAACAGAGGGTAGAGTTGGTAGAACTATTGCAGACATATGCCGATGTATTTGCATGGAATACTAATGATATGCTCGGAGTACCTCCCGAGTTGGCGTGTCATCATTTGAATATCAATCCGAGTAGTAGGCCGATCAGACAGAAACTGAGGAGATCGTCGCCACAGCACCAGGAGGCAGTAAAAGAGGAGGTGGCACGGTTGCTGGAGTCCAAAGCGATAAGGGAAGTTAAATACCCGACTTGGTTGTCGAACATAGTGGTGGTCAAGAAAAAGAATGGTAAATGGAGGGTGTGTGTCGATTTTACAGATCTGAATAAAGCTTGTCCGAAGGACAGCTTTCCACTGCCAAAGATAGATCAGATGGTGGATGCAACAGCGGGGCACGAGCAGATGAGTTTCCTGGACGCTTTCAGAGGATATCATCAGATCCCTCTCGCCGAGGAGGACCAGGAGAAAACTGCCTTCATAACCCCAGAAGGGACGTATTGCTATAGGGTGATGCCGTTCGGACTCAAGAACGCCGGGGCGACATACCAGAGGTTAGTAACCCGAATGTTTTCAAATATGCTTGGTCGTACTGTTGAGGTTTATATTGATGATATGGTAATAAAGAGTAAAAAGGCCAGTTCCCATTGTGCCGATCTCAAGGAGACTTTTGAGGTCCTCCGAAAGTATAACATGAAGTTGAACGCATCCAAGTGCGCGTTCGGTGTGGGCTCCGGGAAGTTTTTAGGATTTCTTGTTACACACCGCGGAATAGAGGTAAGTCCCGAGCAGGTAAAGGCAATTACCGAGTTACAGTCACCTCGGACGGTTAAAGAGGTCCAGCGATTGACCGGCATGGCTGCAGCGCTCGGGAGATTTATCTCCCGAGCCTCTGACAAATGCAGACCCTTTTTTCAATCCATTAAAGGGCAGAAAGGGGCGCATTGGAACCAGGAATGTGAAGAGGCTTTTGCAAGACTAAAGGAGTATTTGGCATCCCCGCCGATCTTATCCACTCCCTTACCCGGGGAGAATCTATTCCTTTATTTGGCTGTATCAGAACAGACTGTCAGCGGAGCTTTAATGAGGAATGATGATGGCAAATTTAAACCTATTTACTATGTGAGTAAGGTGCTCTTAGACGCAGAATCAAGGTACACCTCGTTGGAGAAATTGGCACTGACGCTGGTTAGCTCGGCAAGAAAGCTCAGACACTACTTCCAGGCCCATCAAATCACAGTCCTAACTGACCAGCCGCTTAGGTCACTCTTCCTGAAAGCCGACCTGTCTGGGCGTATTGCCAAATGGGCAGTTGAGCTAGGGGAGTTTGAGATCCGATTCGAGCCGAGGAAAGCCATCAAGGGACAGATAGTTGCAGACTTTATTGCTGAATTTCAGCCAGAAAGATCCCAGGAAGGAGCCAAAGATAATAAACTAGCAAAACTCGACGGCAACTGGACTCTATCAGTTGACGGTTCCTCAAACCAGAAAGGCGCAGGAGTTGGCATCATTCTTGTTAGTCCAGACGGGTGCATACTGGAGAAAGCAATAAGGTTAGGATTTGGCGCTTCCAATAATGAGGCAGAGTACGAAGCCTTGATAGCTGGTGTAAGACTGGCAAGTGAGCTCGGGGCGTTGAGGCTCCAAATATTTTTTGACTCACAGTTAGTAGTGAATCAGATAATAGGGGAGTACATGACTAAAGATGAAAGGATGATAGCATATCAGGCAGTTGCGGAGAAAGAATTGAGCAAGATAACAGAGTACTCAATCCAGCAAGTGGGTAGAGCTAGGAACTCTCACGCCGACGCTTTAGCTTCGTTGGCCTCGGCAGTTGAGCAGGAATCCGAGAGGTCAATTACTGTTGAGTTTCTAGCAGAGCCGAGCATCCATTTGTCCGGCACGGACGAAGTATTATGCAACGTTACTGGTCCGAGCTGGATGGATCAGGTAGTTGGTTTTTTGAAGACTGGTGAGTTGCCCTAGGATGAAAAGGAGGCTCGCAAACTACGATTAAAAGCAACCAGATTTTAGTTGTCCCCGAAAAATGAGCTATACAGACGCTCATTTGGTGGTCCGTACTTGAAATGCGTGCATCCCAGCCTAATTCAGGACTTTTTGTCAGAAATACATGAAGGAAGTTGCGGAGCACATACTGGAGGCAGGTCTTTAGCTCACCGAGCCATCTCACAAGGATACTGGTGGCCTTACATGCAGAAGGACGCTCAGCAGTTCGTTCGGCGATGTGAAAAATGTCAAAGGTTCTCTCCGATCCCAAGAAAGCCATCAAACGAGCTCCATCCTTTGTCAAGCCCATGGTCATTCGCCCAATGGGGATTGGACATCGTTGGTCCTCTGCCTCGGGCCCCGATCAATAAGAAGTACTTGTTGGTGGCTACCGACTATTTCACGAAGTGGATTGAAGCCGAGCCGTTGGCCAACATCAGGGACACTGATACAAGGAAATTCGTCTGGAAGAACATTATTACCAGGTTCGGCATTCCATACGCACTTAAATCGGATAACGGCACTCAGTTCGATAGTGGGCCTTTCAAGGCATTCTGTCAGCAGTATGGTATTCGTAACTACTACTCCACCCCGGCCTATCCTCAAAGTAATGGGCAAGCCGAAATCTCCAATAAAACGATCTTGGATGGAATCAAGAAGAAGCTGGAGAATGCCAAAGGAAGGTGGGTAGAGGAGCTCCCTAGTGTTCTGTGGTCATACCGAACCACACCTCGGCGTTCAACTGGAGAGACCCCCTTCGCCTTGGCATATGGCATGGAGGCTGTTATTCCACTTGAAATTGGCTTACCAACGCTAAAATCCGAGCTGGTAGAAGAGGGAAGCAACGATGCTGTTATCAGTGGAGATTTGGATCTACTCGAGGAGAAGAGGGATCAGGCCGCAATTAGAATGGCCTCGTATCGAAGTCAGATGTCCCGAGCCTATAACAAAAATGTGAACCCTCGTTCTTTTGCAGTGGGGGATCTGGTACTCAGACGTGTGCTGGGATCGGCGAAAAACCCAGCAGACGGAAAGCTCGGAGCAAACTGGGAAGGACCATACAGAGTCACCAGAGTTGGAGGCAGCGGATACTACGATCTTGAAACGTCTGACCAAAAGGCCGTACCGCGCCCTTGAAACACGGCAAACCTCAGAAAATTTTATTTCTAATGTACTCGCACCAATTGTGCCATTCGGAGTATCTAATAAAATGTCAGGAATTCTTCCAGATCGCATATTTATACTATTGCAAAGAAAGGAACAAGTAAACGGTTCCTACAGGGAACCGAACTCTAGTAAGAAAGAGCCGACCAGGCCATAACTTCTAGAGAATCGAACAAGTAGACGATTCCTACAAGAAACCGACCTCTAGCAAGAAAGAGCCGAGCAGGCCATAACTTCTAGAGAATCGAACAAGTAAACGGTTCCTACAAGGAACCGAACTCTAGTAAGAAAGAGCCGACCAGGCCAAAACTTCTAGAGAATCGAACAAGTAGACGATTCCTACAAGGAACCGAACTCTAGTAAGAAAGAGCCGACCAGGCCATAACTTCTAGAGAATCGAACAAGTAAACGGTTCCTACAAGGAACCGAACTCTAGCAAGAAAGTGCCGGGCAGGCCATAACTTCTAGAGAATCGAATTTGTAAATAGTTCCTAGAAGGAACTAAACTCTAGCAAGAAAGTGCCGAGCAGGCCATAACTTCTAGAGAGTCGAATTAATAAATAGTTCCAATAAGGATCTAAACTCTAGCAAGAAAGTGTCGAGCAGGCCATAACTTCTAGAGAGTCGAATTAGTAAATAGTTCCTATAAGGAACCAAACTCTAACAAGAAAGTGCCGAGCAGGCCATAATTCCTAGAGAATCGAACGGGAAAAAAGTTCCTATGAGGAACCGCTCACTTAAAATGCCGAGCTCTTTGGATAGACTAAATGGACAAAACTATTGGAGTGATTGTTCAGATTTGATCAAGTTATATAACCAAGAAGCAAAGTTACTCAAAAAATCAAAACGATACTTGCATTGAAACTTCAAAAAGTGTTACAGCAAAGGGATCTGCATAAGGCCAAAAAGAACTAGGCAATTACATTGAAATTGTTTTTTAACTAAGTTTTGAGTCAGCTTGCAGGGGGTTGAGAGGAGCTCGGAGCAGAATGTCGGGAGAAAAGCTCTGAAGAGGGGTTGACCTCGGCAGCGACCAAAGCTACTCGCCATCCCTTGCCGAAGAAGGCATCTCTGATCTGAGGAATTTGAGATCGAAGATCCTCCTCCGCCTTCTCCACACCCTCGTTATAAGCAGCATCGATCTTCTCCTCTTCGCTCGCCTTGTACTGATCAAATTCTTCTATCAAAGCAGAGTACTCGATTTGGCTCTTTGAAAGTTCTACAGTCAAGTCGTGCTCAGAGTCCTTCAATTTGACGAGCTCTGCCTCAAGCTTTTGGTCCTTGTCAATCAGGCTTTGATTTTGAGCCTGAAGCACTTTGACCTCTTCGCATAGCTTGGCATACTCTTCGTCCGTGCTCTCCTTTTTCGCTAAAGCAGTGGCTCGGGCATGCATGGCGTCTTTCATGAGTTTATCCTTTCTGGCAATCCGAGCTCCGACCTCGTGCACTTTCTGCAAACCCTGGGAATCATAACAAAGAAAGAGTTAGGAGATATTCAGAGAATAAAAGAAGTATTGGCATGTTCAAGATTTACTAGAACCATATGTTGAATGGCTTGGCGAGAAACCTCTTCGTCAGTCAAGGATTCATTAATGGCGAGATCACGAGGAAGGATTACTCCTCTGGCAAGCCCAATCGCGACATTAAAATTCTCAATTGCAGAGTCCTTGGCAGTAATTTCTTTCTTTTTGGCTCGCAACACTGGTCGGAAAGGGGGGGTCGCCGGGTGACTCGGCTCGGCTTCGGCAGTTCTTGGCCTCTTAGGAGTTAGTTCCTCACCAACTTCAAGGATTAGGACGTCATCCGAAATTTCGTTGGCCTCCGGTACAGAAGGGACAGTCTCCAAAGGGCTTAAAATCTCGGAAGGCGGAGCCACGGTTTCTTGGTTTGAGTTCGGAAGCTCCTCATTAATGGGTACCAACGGCTCGGAAGTGGGCTCGGATGCAAGCGTTTCCTCAGCAACTGAGGGCATGGAGCGAGTCGCCTCGGGCTCGGAAGGAATGGTCGGTTCGACTGTATCCAGGAAATCCATAAAACTTCTTACCACTCTGCGACCAGTGCCTGCTGCAGCAGCTCTCTTTTTTCCTCTCGGAGGTTTCTCTCGAACAGTCTGCATTTCCTCCCGATCTGTGGCGAGTGCAGCGTTTGGACGTGCTGGCACAGCTGTGAAAGATGAGTAGGTCGGCATATATCCAAGTAAGGTATGTGCTGCTCGGCAGAAGAGGGACTCGTTGAAGTCCCAAACCTTCTGAAGTTGGTCCAATTTAACTGCCGAATCAGGGACTTTGCCTTTGACAGCCTCTCCTACACGAATAGGTCATATTAGAGGCTAAGAGTAAGAAGACAGGGAAAAAAGGTTCTAGGAAGATTTTGCTACCTGGTGCTCCTTCCTCGTAGGGGCAGCGATAAGTCATGTTCGCCCCAGCAGCATACTCCCAGTTCCCTTTGACGAAAACAATGTCATTCTCATGACCTTTGTTCGAATCAGGTAGGTGGGTCACCAAATACCTATCTCTCTTCCTCACTGATAGGTAGTAGCTGTCTCCGGCTGGTTTAATGATGTAGCAATACAAGATTTCCCATAGGCCTAACAAGAGACCCAGGATCTTGTTCAGAGCTGCCACCCCCATTATTATTCTAAAGACATTCAAGCAGCATTGCAGAGGACACAGCTTCGTGGCAGAAAGAACCCACAGCAGAAGAGGGTCGAGTGGGAATCGAACCCCACCCTCGGTAATAGCCCTAGTTGGAATTGGGATGGAATCCCTGGTCCCAACTAGAGGCTCATCTTTCCCAGCGACTCTGATTTCAACGTCATCTGGGATCTGATACTTGGTCCTAAAAGCCGGAATATCGGAGGGAGTCAAAGGGGCCATCGATGAAGATGAGTTGCAGAGAAATTGTAGAGACTGAGCTTTAAAAACAAGAATGCACAGAAGATACAGTGGAGAGAGATCGAAATGAAGGCAGTTTATATAGAGAGTGGATTTCAAAAGGCAAAATGCAGTAAATGAACCGCCAAAAATAAGGGGGAATTCACTTGGTACGAAGCAATGATGATGATTAGAAAAGGCGAGAAAGCGGCTGACAGAGGCGCCTGTCAGACGTTTTCTGGGGGCAAATGAAGGGGTTACACCCCAGCGTTACACGTGTCCTTACATTTAATGTGCTCACGTGAGGTTGAAAGGACTGAGCACGTGCTTAAGAATCAAGATTCTACTGGTATACCTCATCCGAGCCGATCTAATCAAAGGACTAGTACACAACGGCACTGTTGCCGAAGTCATCAAGCTATCTAAGCGCTCCGTCCATACAATATAATAGCTCGGCTTGAACTCAGCCGAGCTCATGGATGAGATCGGCACGGCAAGAAAAGAGGGCGGTTGTGCCAAACCGAGCTCGTTAACAGATCGACATTAGGAAAGTCCGACCTTTTCGAAAGCAGAAGATACAGAATGATTTGCCTAAAACTTAGGCAAATCAAATAAACGAGATCTGCTAGAATAAAGACATTCAGAGAAATTATTGGAGGAGAATTAGAAACTTCCCAAACTCAAACGCTGAAAGAAAGGAAGGTGTGCCACCTTGCCTCTGAATTGACGGAAACCCTAAGGGGAATACAGGCTATAAAAGGAACGCGAAACCAAGGTGAATGGTACGCTGAACTCTCCTTGTCTTCGTGCAACTTATATCACTCAGTTACTGACTTAAGCATCGGAGTGCCTTCGATCGAAGCACTTCGATCTTGGGCAGTTTGCTCGTTTTGCAGGAGGAGGGCTTGGAGATCAAGTTCAGAGATTATATAAAATCACAGTTCTTAATTTCATATTGTTGGAGGTAAAACCTTATTTTTTGCCTCTACAGATGCATTTCATCGACTTAATTGAGTTAACATGAGCCACTAAGAGTCATAAACTCTCCAATATTCTTATATTAGTTCATCTACTCATTTGCATCGTTTACTTTAGTAAGATTACACTCCGAATCCCAAGTGATTGAATTTTAGGACTACTTCAAAAAAAGCATAGTTAAATGTATTTATTATGTATTTCTCAGAGTTTTTTGTGTAACGTATCTATATCGAGGAAATAAACAAACTTTCGGGCTCCATATGCTTACTTGGGCGTGAGGTCAGTAAGGAAAGCTCTAAAATGTACATTACAGGGGACTTGATGATGGAAAGGATATTATTGTCCACCGGATCCAAGACGTGGTCAAGAAGGTTCTGAACAGGGAGAAAATTTTGGGTAGCTGAACAGGGCCTTTAGCTGTCAGAGCTGCCTGGGGTTAAACAAGGCTAACCAGGGAATCATAGCTAAGCACCCATTTTTAATCTCTTTCACCCTCAGTTCCTCAAAAGCTACAGCCTACAGTAAAGGTTCTTTGGAGTGATTTAAGACAGCAAAAAGTGCACCTCCGGGACCGGGATAATTAATGTCACCAGGCCCACAATATCTTGCATATTCTAGTCCAACCTATGCACATGTACAGAACAATAGGTTTCTTAAAAGTTCAGCACAAAACAAAAGAGATGATTATGCTTGCAAATCATCTGATGAGACTGAGATTTTATTTCCTTATACCTAGCGCAGTCATCATTCAACGAACATATGCACATAAGTATGAGGACTTTTATAAGCCACAAAAAATTTCTTCAATGCAGGACACAAAAGATGTTTCCATGTGAGTTACAGTCTTCCACCATTATTTATATGACAAATTTCAATAGTTGTTTGAGATCTTTCTTTGTTATTTAGTCACCATCTTATGAGTAATTTTGACTGTCCGCCCTACATAAGCTTTGCCCCTTCTAAATCTCATCTTTCAATATTCCACTATGGAGATTGAAATTACCAATTACTCTGCCAACCACGTTACACACCCATCTCCACCTAGCCATCACATTAAAATCCAACTCAACTTCCTTAGCTTGTCACCCTCTTTCTACACCAGCATATAAGCAATTCAGAAATACGTGTTTCTATATTACGTATATGCCTGTTGTAATCATATCAACACACAATTTGATACATTAAAGACCACTCATCATGAATTTGAGTAATATCATTGAAAATAAGATCTAGTCAGGAAGTACCAACTATATCTTAAAATCAAGAGAAAACTAGTTCATAATTTAGTGTAAACACACAGAGGGGGATGAGGGGGGATTTACAAGGACACAAAATGCAGATTACAATTTAGATGGTGTGGGGTGTGATAAGAGTGTAGGGGTCCACAAAGTAATTTGTAAGCTTTTTTGGGGTTTGCATAAAAATGGGGTGAGAAAGGATATTTTTATGATGAGAATAGTCCGACTCTATTTACATTGACCTTCCTCATTTCCTTTGAGAAAAAAACAAGAATATCACATTTTAATGCTTTAATAATAGTCAGTCTAGTTGGTAAATTTTTGTCTTAGGCCTTCTTCATAACATGACTCTCCCCCAAACCAAAAAAATAAAAAATGAAAAAACTGCCATTAATATAATAATAATATTTTTGTAATCTTAACATCATCATTCACTGATTATTAGTTTTTTTGAGGGCCAATGTCCCCTTAAAATCAGAGTGGTATTATTATTATTTTCGGCCCATTTTAGGGCTTGATTGGGCTAATAGTATTTAACAAGGGCCCGTCGTCAACCCAACTGGCCTCACAAACCGCCTAAGACTAAGAGGCAAGGCTTCATTCCCTGGGCATAGGGCTTCATTTGATTCTCCGAAATTCAATTCACACTCTCTTCTACTACAGAGTGCAGACTACGGTGAACGGGAGAGGCGGTTCATCCACACCAATTACCAAAGACAGACATCCAACCATTCTTTTTAACAAGGTTCGTTATCTAAATTATATTTGTGTATGTATAGTTTGTATACCGTTCTCTTTCGCTGATATGCCCATTGTCGCCTGAGAGAAGAAGCAAATATAGAGGAGGAGGATTATTGTGGGCGGAAGATCCGTTGTTACTGAGAGCCTGTGAGTTCGTTTCCCTATTTCTATACCCTTTTGTTTGTAAGATTTCTCATATTCGATCTGAGAACTTTTTATATATAAATTTTGGACGCGTTTCTTTTTTTTTCTTGTTAATTTTTGCTTCTCTAGTTATTTATTTTGATCCTCCTGTTCTTCTTTTTCACGTTATTGGAAATTAATAAAACCAGGGCTTCTTTGTGTGCACTGACTCTTCAACTAAACTCTACTAGTATTTGTTTGGTGTGATTTAGGGTTTCTGAGATTAGATTCGAGATTTCGGGATGTCGCATATAGGCGGTGGTGCGGAAGCACACGCTCGATACAAGCAGTACGAATATAGAGCCAACTCCAGTCTTGTCTTGACCACCGACTCTCGCCCTCGTGACACCCACGAGCCCACCGGCGAGCCTGAGTCCCTCTACGGTAAAATTGACCCCAAAACCTTTGGGGATCGTGCATATAGGGGTAGACCACCTGAGTTGGATGAGAAACTCAAGAAGTCTAAAAAAAAGAAGGAACGGGAACCACTTACTTCTGAACCCATGCCTAGTCGGCAGAGCAAGAAAAGACGCCTTCAGGAAGAAAGTGTCCTGACTTCCACCGACGAAGGGGTTTACCAGCCGAAGACTAAGGAGACTAGGGCTGCTTATGAGGCCATGCTCAGTGTGATTCAACAGCAGTTGGGTGGTCAACCGCTGAATATTGTTAGTGGTGCGGCTGATGAGATTTTGGTTGTCCTGAAGAACGACACCATCAAAAACCCTGACAAGAAGAAGGAGATTGAGAAATTACTGAACCCCATACCTAGCCACATCTTTGATCAGCTGGTTTCAATTGGGAGGCTCATTACTGATTACCAGGATGGGGGTGATACAGGTGGATCTGCTGTGCCTAATTCTGATGATGCTCTCGATGATGATGTTGGTGTTGCTGTTGAGTTTGAAGAGAATGAAGAGGAGGAAGAAGAGAGTGATCTTGATATGGTACAGGAGGATGAAGAAGAAGAAGATGACATGGTGGATGAGGATGGTGCTGGGGCTATGCAGATGGGTGGTGGGATTGATGATGATGACATGCAGGAAGCTAATGAGGGAATGACCCTGAATGTTCAGGACATCGATGCTTATTGGCTTCAGAGGAAGATCTCTCAGGCTTACGAGCAACAGATTGATCCACAGCAGAGCCAGAAGCTTGCGGAAGAAGTACTTAAAATTCTAGCTGAAGGTGATGATCGTGAAGTTGAAACCAAGCTGTTGGTGCATCTCCAATTTGATAAGTTCAGCCTCATCAAGTATCTGTTGCGAAACCGGCTGAAGATTGTGTGGTGTACCCGCCTCGCTAGGGCTGAGGACCAAGAGGAGAGAAACAAGATTGAAGAGGAAATGATGGGTCTGGGGCCAGATCATTCTGCAATTCTGGAGCAATTGCATGCCACAAGGGCCACTGCAAAAGAGAGGCAAAAAAACTTGGAGAAGAGCATAAGAGAAGAGGCTCGCCGCTTGAAGGATGAGAGTGGTGGAGATGGGGATCGGGAGCGAAGGGGACTAGTGGATAGAGATGCGGATAGTGGTTGGTTGAAGGGGCAGCGCCAGCTGCTTGATCTTGACGGCCTTGCATTTCACCAAGGTGGTCTGTTGATGGCGAACAAAAAGTGTGAGCTTCCTGTGGGGTCTTATAGGAATCATAACAAGGGATATGAAGAGGTTCATGTGCCAGCATTGAAGCCGAAACCACTTGCACCCGGTGAAGAGCTGGTAAAGATTTCTGCTATGCCAGACTGGGCACAACCTGCATTCAGAGGGATGACCCAGTTGAACAGAGTCCAGAGCAAAGTTTATGATACTGCCCTTTTCACAGCGAAAAATATTCTACTGTGTGCTCCCACTGGGGCAGGGAAGACCAATGTTGCAATGCTCACCATACTTCAGCAGATTGCATTGCACAGGAATGAAGATGGGTCTTTCAACCACAGCAATTATAAGATTGTCTACGTGGCACCAATGAAGGCCCTTGTTGCTGAGGTGGTTGGTAATCTCTCTAATCGTCTGCAGCATTATGGTGTCCAGGTGAAGGAGCTCAGTGGGGACCAGACACTGACTCGTCAACAAATTGAAGAAACTCAGATTATTGTCACAACCCCAGAGAAGTGGGATATCATAACCAGAAAGTCAGGTGATCGTACCTATACGCAGCTTGTAAAACTTCTTATTATTGATGAGATTCATCTTCTACATGATAATAGAGGACCTGTACTGGAAAGTATTGTTGCAAGAACTGTTAGGCAAATTGAGACGACAAAAGAGAACATTCGACTAGTTGGGTTATCAGCTACGCTCCCTAACTATGAAGATGTGGCATTATTTTTGCGAATTGATTTGAAGAAGGGACTCTTCCATTTTGACAATAGTTACAGACCCGTCCCTCTTGCTCAACAGTATATTGGAATCACAGTAAAGAAGCCACTGCAGAGATTCCAGTTGATGAATGATGTATGTTATGATAAGGTTATAAGTGTAGCTGGAAAGCATCAGGTTCTTATTTTTGTCCACTCAAGGAAAGAAACAGCAAAAACAGCTCGTGCAATTCGAGATGCTGCACTTGCTAACGACACTCTCGGTAAATTCTTGAAGGAGGATGGTGCTAGCCGTGAAATTCTTCAAAGCCATACAGATCTGGTCAAGAGTAATGATCTTAAAGACCTGTTGCCCTATGGTTTTGCAATTCATCATGCAGGGATGGTTAGGACTGATCGTCAGCTTGTTGAGGAGCTATTTGGTGATAAACATGTGCAAGTTTTGGTTTCCACAGCAACTCTTGCTTGGGGTGTCAATTTGCCCGCTCACACTGTTATTATTAAAGGCACACAGATCTACAATCCTGAAAAAGGAGCATGGACTGAGCTTAGTCCTCTGGATGTCATGCAAATGCTTGGTCGTGCAGGGAGGCCTCAATACGATTCCTATGGGGAAGGAATAATTATAACGGGACATAGTGAACTGCAGTATTATCTATCCTTGATGAATCAGCAGCTTCCTATTGAAAGCCAGTTTGTGTCCAAATTGGCTGATCAGTTGAATGCAGAAATTGTCCTTGGAACTGTTCAAAATGCTAGAGAAGCATGCAATTGGCTCAGTTATACTTATCTGTATGTTCGCATGTTACGAAATCCTACGCTTTATGGCTTAGCGCCTGATGCTCTGACACAGGATATATTATTGGAGGAGAGAAGAGCAGATTTGGTAAGCACCACACTCCTATTGTTTACCTTATTTTGGTATCCTTGTTCTGATATTTGAATATTGATTGCTTATCTAACTTCTGTTCAAATTACTTTCCTTTTTTGTGTGCATGTTTCGAGTATATCAAGTCATTTTTTGATTATCTTCAGATCAAGTTGATAGTTTCCGTCTTTTTTTCTTTGATCCTCATGGTGCCCCTCCATTGGATGCAGTTAGGGATGATACGCTGGAATTATGGTTCATGATGTCGATAGTGGGCCTTGCAAAATTGCAAGCCACTTGTAACGAGGATCAGTTTAAGCAAATCAGTTTAGTAAGTGACAAACCAGGGTGCAGATCTTTTATTGATAGACGTGGCGTTAGTAATGGCCAATGGAGCTTAAACTGATTTGCTTTTCAGTACGGACACCAACAATCAAAGAAAATGGAATTTATAAAGAAGTAAAAGAATTCTTGATGTAGCCTACACGATCCCCATCAATTCTCTTCACTAATAAGTTATGGTTTATGAACATTGTTTTCAGTTTAACACATAGTTGTTAAGTCGCAATTCGTATCGTGAATCGGAATCCTAAATTTGAGAATCGTGAATCGTATCGAATCGTGAATCGTAAGATTCGACACAAAATTTGAACAAAAATAAAAAATAATACTACATATTTAAAATAGACAAAATATTGAATATTGAACATTATTGCATTCTAAAAATAATCAATTGACATAATCACATCGTCTAAATGGAAAGACGCTAGCCTTTTGTTTATTTTTCATCTTTTGCTTAACTATATTCAAATTTAACAACTTGAAAAAAAAATTCATTAAAGAACCATAGTTATTCAAGAATCAAAATAGTGACACTCAGTATAGATTAGGTTACAAACATGAATGGAAAAAGAACAAATAAAAAAATTAATTAGGAGAAAACATATTAGCCAACATATTGAAACAAAAAATTAGAACCTAACAAATTACTCATGAAAGAATTGAGAGCAAAAATCAACTGATGATTCAAGAGCATTAGTCGTAACCTTTAGCTTTAGACAAGGTCAAAGAGAGATAACGAGCAAAGAAGTTGAGTTTTTTTAGGGTGTGAGTTCCTCTGTAAACAAAACGACGTCGTTTTACTGTTTAACAGACAAAATGACATCGTTTTGCAAAAAAATTAGGTTTTTAAAAAAAGTGATTGAATCGTGCGATTCGTGAGATACGAATCGAATCGTATGAATCGTACGATTCAGACGCGATTCAACTCTAAAACGATTCTCATATAAGATACGAATCGTTTTGTGCCTGTATCGAACGGAATCGTACGAATCGAATCGCGAATCGTACGATTTTGATAACTATGGTTTAACATAGTAAGACTGAGGCAAGAGAAATCATGGTCATGGAGACCTCTTGGAGCTTGATGATAGGGATGAGCTGATCTTCGCCTTGGCTTCTCTTTTGATTCTTTTTTTCTCCTTTCTTGTGTGGGGGACTGTGTTCAATGAGGGATTTGGTTGATAGGGATATATAAGAAAACTTTGGGATTGTAAGGAAGAAAGAGGGAATAGGTTGTGAAGTTTTGGGCCTTCGAACATATATGCCTACACACATGTACATACTTACACATGAACATCGTAAGGAAGAAAGAGGGAATAGGCTGTGAAATTTTTGGCCTTCGAACTCCCTCTATAGATATATGTGCCTACACACATGTACATACTTACACATAGATGCATACTTATATATATGTACGTACCTTTACCTGTAGCAGAATAGCTGGTTGAGGCACCCACCACATAAGCGATGATGATAGGTTTTCTGCTCTATCTTGCAAACAACCCATTAAACCCTTGTATTAGGGAATTTGAAGCTAAAAAGCACAAATGTTTCTAAGAAGGTGATGTGTTTGTGCAGGGCATTGACATTTATACTCTTCTATCCGTCATTGTAATTAGACATAAAAATTCTAATTTAGGTCACGTATCCTAGACTCTTCTCAATGTGCCCATGACTGAAAAAAAATCATTGCTGACATTTCTTGAACACTTGCTAGCATGTGATTATCAAAGTTTGATAGCATGTTATGACAAGTCAAATTAAAAGTTTTACCGGAAAAGGAATAAGGTGCATAAAGGTTTTACTAAGGAAGAAACTTGGGAGGATGAGTAGAATATTACAATTATGTATGCTTACTACACCATCTATAACAAATTATGATCATTAACCACTGTGACCTATTGTTGTAAAAATTCTTGTTACAGTACTAAATATAAAATTAGCTAATCACAAAGTGATGATTTTCTTATATGTATGTTAGGCTTGTCAAAATGCGATACGACATGATTACCCAACACGAATTGACATGAAGTTAAATGGGTTTGGGTGATACCTTAACATGTGGTAAACGGGTGGACCTATTTAATAAATGGTCGTGTTCGGGTTAGTTATGTCAATTCGTTTATTCATTTAAATAAAATTAATATAATAATAAATTAATAAATATTTCAATTATTTTTTTTGTTTAACTGGTCTAATTATTAAACTGGATAAAATATTTTGTGTTTGTTAATTTGTTAGATTAATTAGTAATTAATAATTTTTAATGATAAACGGGTTAAAAGGGTTATTGTGTTAACCCTACTCTACCCAACGCAATTTGTTTGTTAAACGAGTTGTGTAACCAGTTTAATAAATGAATTGTGACCGGTTTATAAATTTTCACCTGTTTAATTAAACAAATTATATGCGAGTTGATTTTTTTTTTTCACACTAACCCGCTAAAACCTCCTTAACCCGACACAGTTGATAGGCCTAATGTATGCAAAGTTTATACAAAGGTAAACAGTAAGGTTTAATCTGTAAGACGTGTATAGCATGGTCTAGCCGCTTTTGTGTACAATTTTTTAGGATATGCCGTAACTAAGTGGCCATAGCATGTAGCGTCCATATCCTGCGTCGTGTCTATGCTCCATAGGCTTGAATGTGTCAGCCAGTCTGTGTTGCATAGTTCCGAGGTAATCTTAGTAATCCTAAGAATCAAATCCCACCTTGCTCTGGGTGGTAAGGGGGGCGTTACCCCTCATGTAGTTCCAACCTTCCAGCCGCCAAACCAGAATTAAAAAGATACTTTGTAGAACATGTCATGGTGCCCTGTTTTTAACTGTTTTCTTCTCATTTGTTGATTACCACATTTTAATTGAGGTGATTCTAGATGCTTTGTTGCATTTCACTCTTCTGTTTGTTGGAACTTAAGGTGGTTTTCGCATGTGCTTTTAGTATCACGACATAATAATTCTCTTAAAGGTCTTGCAAAATTATTAAGTCCATCCTATTTTTTATATGTTTGTTCTAGTAAGTTCAACCTACATTTTGGTTTTTCATATATGTCTGATTTGTGATTTTGCAGGTTCATTCTGCAGCAACAATATTAGACAAAAATAACCTGGTTAAGTATGATAGAAAAAGTGGGTATTTCCAGGTTACTGACTTGGGTCGCATTGCTAGCTATTATTATATAACTCATGGGACCATAGCCACATATAATGAGCATTTGAAACCAACAATGGGTGATATTGAGCTTTGCCGGTTGTTCTCCCTCAGTGAAGAGTTCAAATATGTGACTGTGAGACAAGATGAAAAGATGGAACTGGCAAAGCTTTTAGATCGCGTTCCAATTCCCATTAAGGAGAGTCTAGAAGAACCTAGTGCCAAGATTAATGTTTTACTCCAAGCATATATTTCACAGCTAAAGCTTGAAGGACTTTCTATGACGTCTGACATGGTGTTCATAACTCAGGTGATGTATTACACTTTATTTGAGGTTCCTTTGATTATTCAACAAGAGGATAAACCACTTTTTACCTCCTTGTGATTTCAAGTTGTGACACGTCACCTCCTTATATTTCAGAAACCAGTACTTAACCCCCCTAGAGTTTTTGACCAAAAGCCATCAGCTAACATGGTTAACAGTTTACTGTAAAACGATAATAGTACCCTTCTTCTGTTGAAATCTTTTGACATCTTTCCTTCCTACAGAGAGAAATAGATTGTTTTATTCCAGAGAGAAAAATGTAGGAAATATGGTATGTGCTAGGGAATAAGAGTTAGATTGACATGTCATTCTGTTGTGAATTTAGGTGGTTGATCTTTGACCAGCAATTTTAATGGAAGTTCTAATGATCATATGGTCCAAAACCACCAGGGGTGAAATATAGGTTTACAGACCACAAGGAGGTAAACTGTTACCTTAGACCACGAGGACGTCAAAAAGTAATTTATCCTTAAATAAGCCGTTAGATATTTATTGTCTAGTTAAAAAAGTTATATATATGTGCACACTTTTTGTTTATGTTTCAATTTACTTTTGCAGAGTGCTGGACGTCTCATGCGAGCTCTTTTTGAGATTGTTTTGAAAAGAGGATGGGCCCAATTAGCTGAGAAGGCTTTAAAATTGTGCAAAATGGTTAACAAGAGGATGTGGAGTGTCCAAACACCGCTCCGCCAATTCCATGGGATTCCAAATGAAATTCTGATGAAGTTGGAGAAGAAAGATTTGGCTTGGGAAAGGTATTATGATCTCTCTTCACAAGAGATAGGTGAGCTTATTCGTGTCCCCAAGATGGGAAGAACACTTCACAAGTTCATCCATCAGTTCCCCAAACTTAACCTGGCAGCACATGTTCAGCCAATTACTCGCTCAGTTTTGAGGGTTGAACTCACTATCACACCAGACTTTCAATGGGACGACAAAGTCCATGGGTTTGTAGAGCCGTTTTGGGTGGTTGTGGAGGATAACGATGGGGAATATATTCTTCATCACGAGTATTTCATGCTGAAGAAGCAGTATATTGACGAGGACCACACTTTGACTTTCAGTGTCCCAATCTATGAACCACTACCTCCTCAGTACTTCATTCGTGTTGTGTCGGATAGATGGCTTGGTTCACAGACTGTTTTGCCTGTTTCGTTCAGGCACCTTATTTTACCAGAAAAGTATCCTCCACCCACTGAATTATTGGACTTGCAACCACTGCCAGTGACTGCTTTAAGGAATCCTTCATATGAAGCCCTTTATCAAAAGTTTAAGCACTTCAATCCTGTCCAAACTCAGGTTTTCACTGTCTTGTACAACACGGATGATAATGTCTTAGTTGCAGCGCCAACTGGGAGTGGGAAGACTATATGTGCCGAGTTTGCTATCCTGAGGAATCATCAGAAAGGACCTGAGAGTTTCACGCGTGCTGTGTATATTGCTCCTATTGAAGCTCTTGCTAAGGAACGGTATAATGATTGGAAGAGGAAGTTTGGAGAGGGTCTTGGGATGAGGGTGGTTGAATTAACTGGGGAAATGGCCACGGACTTGAAACTGCTTGAGAAAGGTCAAGTAATAATTAGCACTCCTGATAAATGGGATGCTTTATCCCGCCGCTGGAAGCAGCGGAAGCATGTTCAGCAGGTTAGTCTTTTCATCATTGATGAACTCCATTTGATTGGCGGCCAGGGTGGTCCTGTTGTGGAGGTCATAGTTTCTAGGATGAGATATATTGCAAGTCAGGTTGAGAACAAGATTCGTATAGTGGCTTTGTCAACTTCCCTTGCAAATGCCAAGGATCTGGGGGAATGGATTGGAGCCACCTCACACGGCCTTTTCAATTTTCCACCTGGCGTCAGGCCAGTGCCTCTGGAAATACACATTCAGGGCATCGACATTGCTAACTTTGAAGCAAGGATGCAGGCAATGACAAAACCAACATATACTGCAATTGTCCAGCATGCCAAGAATGGGAAACCTGCCATTGTGTTTGTTCCTACCAGGAAGCATGCACGCCTCACTGCTGTGGATCTTATGACATACTCAAGTGTGGACAGTGGAGAGAAACCAATATTTTTATTACAATCTGTGGTAGATCTGGGTCCTTTCATTGACGAGATCAAGGAACCTATGTTGAAAGAGACTCTGAAATATGGTGTGGTCTACTTGCACGAGGGCTTAAGTACTACAGATCAAGATATAGTGAAGACACTGTTTGAAGCCGGACGGATCCAGGTTTGTGTGATGAGTAGTTCGATGTGTTGGGGAGTGCCCCTCTCTGCACATTTGGTGGTTGTTATGGGAACTCAGTATTATGATGGCAGGGAAAATGCTCATACTGATTACCCAATCAGTGATTTGTTACAGATAATGGGTCATGCCAGTCGACCTCTTAAAGATAATTCTGGAAAGTGTGTCATCCTTTGCCATGCACCACGTAAAGAATACTACAAGAAGTTCTTATATGAAGCATTCCCAGTTGAAAGCCATTTGCATCATTATCTGCATGATAATTTGAACGCAGAGGTGGTGGTTGGAGTCATTCGAAATAAGCAAGATGCTGTGGATTATCTCACTTGGACTTTCATGTATAGGAGGCTTGCTCAGAATCCAAACTACTACAATCTTCAGGGTGTTAGTCACAGGCATCTTTCTGATCACCTGTCAGAGCTTGTGGAGAACACACTGAGTGATTTGGATGCGAGTAAATGTGTTGCAATTGAGGATGATTTTGAACTTTCTCCGTTGAACCTTGGCATGATAGCTTCGTATTATTATATAAGTTACACAACAATTGAACGTTTCAGTTCTTCTTTGACATCCAAAACAAAATTGAAGGGCCTCCTGGAGATTCTGGCTTCGGCTTCGGAGTATGAGCAACTTCCAATTCGACCAGGAGAAGAGGAGTTGATTCGGAAGTTGATTTATCACCAGCGATTTTCCTTTGAGAATGCCAAATATGCAGACCCACATGTGAAGGCAAATGCACTGCTGCAAGCTCACTTCTCTAGGCAATTGGTGGGAGGTAATCTATCCTCTGACCAGCAAGAGTTGCTCATATCTGCCAGCAGGCTGCTTCAAGCAATGGTTGATGTTATTTCCAGCAATGGGTGGCTTAGCCTTGCTCTTCTTTCTATGGAAGTGAGCCAGATGGTGACCCAGGGCATGTGGGAGCGTGACTCCATGTTGCTTCAACTTCCACACTTCACTAAGGATTTGGCTAAGAAGTGTCAAGAGAACCACAGCAAGAGTATAGAGACAGTGTTTGATTTGGTTGAGATGGACGACGATAAGAGGCGGGATCTCTTGCAAATGTCTGACTCTCAGTTGATCGATATTGCAAGGTTTTGTAATCGTTTTCCAAACATTGACTTGACATATGATGTGCTGGACAGTGATAATGTGAGGGCTGGAGAAGAGGTCAGTGTGCATGTGACCTTGGAACGAGACCTTGAAGGGAGGGCAGAAGTTGGACCCGTTGATGCCCCTAGATATCCTAAAGCCAAAGAGGAAGGATGGTGGCTTGTGGTTGGTGATACTAAAAGTAATCAGTTACTTGCCATCAAAAGGGTTACCCTGCAAAGGAGGGCGAGGGTCAAGCTCGATTTTACTGCTCCTGCAGAAGCCGGAAAGAAGACCTACACCCTGTATTTCATGTGCGACTCATATATGGGTTGTGACCAGGAATACAGCTTTAGCATTGATGTCAAAGAAGCAGCAGGCCTGGATGATGACAGTGGAAGAGAGTGAGTGAAATGCTCTGGTGTCACAACATATCCTGGACTACTTGAACTGATTCAAGTTGGCAAAATGTGATTAGTGTTTTTGGTGGTGTTGGTACGGTTTCATTACTCCTGTTATTCCTGAACTTGTCGCTGTCTTGATCCTGTGATGTAGCTTGTCATATTACTGTTCTTTTTTTTTTTCCTCTACTTGAAATGATATGATGTGTTTAAATTGTTCTTTTTTAAGTAAAACATGGATTGTTTTTGAGACCTTTCCCTTCGCCGCCTCTCTCTCTCTCCCTGAATTCATTACTACTGTTGATCGTATGCCAGTGAATTTTGAGAACTGTTTTTGTTCTTTTCTGGGCCAAACAAATAGCTCTCTTCACGGTGCTTAATAAGAACCGTTGGGTTTGCCTATGGGGAAAAAAATTGGTTCTCTATCATAACTTATATGTGACCACTTTTGATAATATGACTATGCAAAATGTGGCATATCTGTATGCGCCCAATCGATTCTTTGGTTTTTTTCCCCTTTGAAAACAGGAGAAAAAAAAAAAAACTAGTGTGCATGTTGTGTGTTATAAATAGATTGATTCTCATGTTATGTTATAAATAGATTGATTCTATCCATTGGCTTTATTGAGTACAACACATTAACCCTGGTACATACATATCAGGATCAAAATCATGTGATACTAAAAAGATCAGATATAAGTTGGTGCCTCTTCTTCTTGTCCCCGAAGCATTGATATATTGCATAATATTTTGCTGTTGGGATGTACTTTCCCATGTTGTTAGAACTGAATAATTATCTGTACAATTAGCAGAGTTTAATCTAGCTCCTCCATTTTTAGTGTGTTATGAATAAGTTTGAATGCATGAAGTAGCATACACACACAATGGTATGGAAGGATCCAAGACCCAAGAAAGATAAAACAATGAAGACCAAGAAGCTTGCCACTTTACCAATTAATCGCTTACTTTACAAACATGAAAATAGAATGTGATTACAACTAGAATTTACTATGCAAATCCTTAATATCATCATAGTAGCCTGCAGAGAAAGAAAACTAAGAGATTTAAGAAAATAAACCAGTTTTTACACTGGATTCATACGCCCGCATTCTTTTTACATATTTTAACAAGGTAAATTAAAGGGCAAATTAAGCACTCTAACTTTCTTCAAAGATTACAGAGATAAAGGGAGGGGGAGGTAGCTAAGCTAACTAGATAGATAGATAGATAGTGTGGATCCTCCCTCTGCCTCTACGTCTCAATCTAGTGGGGTTTTCAATTCAACTTTCAATCCTCGTAGATGCGGCACTCGTCGGTTTCGGGATTCTCCTGGCAAAAGGACTCGAGAGGATCTTGTTTCTCCAGCTTGAGCCGAAGATCGGCCTTGGCTTGGCTGACCTCTTCCACCTCGTCCCAGGCCACCTTGCACTCGTCAGATGTCTCATCACCCTCGCAGACCTCTTTTGCTTCTACAACCTTCTTCTCTATCATCTCCGTCAGCCGTTTCTCTCTCATCTGGGTCCCTTTGAACTTCGCCACTCCCCCCATAGCTTTGATTACCGTCGAGCATGATGATCTCTTCACCGGGACCCAGATCGAAGAAGATAAACCACCTGCAGCTTCAGATCTGAACGACATGCCTCCGGTTCCTGTTGAAAAGGCGCTTATGGTTATAGCCGTTATAGTAGAAGCCATGGATCGGTTGGTTCCAAAATCCCTAACTAAACAATCAATCCTAATGGAGGTAGTGCTACTGATCTCCCTCTCTCTCTATCTCTCTCTTATCTCCTCAATCTGGTTTGGTCTTGTTCACGATCAGCAATCATATTGCACTGCTCATTAAAGATTATTGCCTCCGGCTCCAATCCTCCGTTACGTTAGATTGGGGTTGGTTACTACCTTGGAACAATTACTAAAATGCCCCGCGTGACGTGACGGGCAATAAAAATTGCAATAGCAAGATGGTTTGACCGACGGACATTTCCAAACATGAGCTTCTCGAAAGTTACGTTATTATTGTGTCGTGTGTTGTCTGGGGCTCACATCACGTGAAAATATTATACGGAATGGATGTATTATGTTAGTATTATAATGTAACTTAATCGTTCAATGATAATTTAATAAGTAGGTAAAATAGATAACACTTTTTTTAAATAAAAGATGTAAAATAGTAACCACCACATATTTAAAAAGTGGGGTTCACTTGTTGAGTTATTATTGACTGACTAGTTATTGTCCGTACTTAAAGACAGAGTAATAAAAAAATGGTCAACAATAAATATATTTGTATTCACACCAAAAATCAAATTGCAAACATAAAGAAGAGAAAAGAAATTGAAGCACCGATTATAGTATGAGTGAGCAGTGGTAGTGGTGATGACTGTAGTGGGTGGCGACGACCGTGGTGATAATGGCAGCCGTGAGTGGCAATGGTGATGGTGGTGATGTGTTTTGGGTGACGATGGTGGTAGTAGGAGTCATAGGTGACTGCGGTGGTGACGGTGGTGGTGGGTTTGGGTGGTGGTGGGCGACGTGTGATAGTTGTTAGCAGTAATGATGGTGGATTGTGGTGGTGGGTAGGGGTGTTCAAATTTCCGACTAGCCGCAAGTTCCTACCTTACCCGACCCTACCCTATTGAACGGTTAGCCTAAAAAATTGGATAGGAATGCGGAAGAATTTTTGGTCTTCCGATTAAATCGGGTAGGAATGCGGAAGAGCTATCTATTTCCGCATTCCTACCCTATACTACCCGCATTAATTAATTAATATGATTTTAATGTATTTCATATGGTTTAAACTTAAATTAATTGTTATTGTATTTGTGTAACAATTATGGTGGATTGATGTTCATACTTTCTTGTGTTTTATTATAATTGTTGTTATAGTTGTTTTAGATTTTAGTGTTATTGATTTATTGTGTTGTTAAATTGGTGCATGTTATTTAATTAAATTGTTAAAATGATTCAAAAATTAATAGTTACAAAAGTGTTTACCCGATTTCCTACCCGATTAATTGGTTAGGAAGTCGGGTAGGAATACCACATCTGTCGGGTAGGGTAGGCCAAGAAAAAATTCTTCCGCAAAGTATCGAGTAGGAAGACGGAAGAGCATATTTCCTACCCGTAGGGTAGGGTGAACACCCTTAGTGGTGGGCGGTGACGATGCTGTGGTGGACGACGACAAATGTTTCTAGGCGACAGTGTGATATGTAATGACGAATGACAGTGGCGGTAAGTGTGGTGAGAATTGGTGGTGGCAATGGTGGACGATAACGGATGGTGGTGGTATGTGTGGTGGAAGTGAGTGATAGTAGCTGGCGATGACAGGTGGTGGTGAGTTGTGGTAATGGGTGACAGTGGTTGGTGGTGAGCAACAATGGTGGTGGTGGGTGCTGATAGTGGGATGATGGTAGTAGTGGTAATATATATAAGAATAAGATGACGATGGTGGTGGTGGTGGTGGAGGGTAGTGGTGACGGACGACGGTGGTAGCAATCGGTGGTGGATGGCGATGGTGGTGGTGATGGAGGTGACGGTGGGGCAATGACGATGGTGGGCTGGTGGTGGTGGCGGTGGTGGTAGTGATGATGTTGGGACAGTAGTGGTGGCGACAGCGGTGGTGGGGCGATGGAGGTGGTGGTAGGGTGGTGACAGTGGTGGTGGTGATGGTGGTAGTAATGATGGTGGCGGTGGTAGTGGTAGTGGGTGTGGTGGTGGGGTGGTGACAGTGGTGGTGGTTGTTGTTGTGGAGGAGGTGATGGTGGGGTAGTCGTGGCGATGGTGGTGGTGGTAGTGATGATGATGATGGCACGGTGGAGGAGGGGTGGGGGGTAGTTGTGGTGGTGGGGTGGCGGTGATGGTGGTAGTGGTGACAGTGGTGGTGGGGTGGTGATAGTGGTAGTGGTTGCGATGCTGGTGGTGGTTGTTGTTGTGAAGGAGGTGGTGGTGGGGTGGCCGCGGCGATGGTGGTGGTGGTAATGGTGATGGTGGTGGGGTGACCGTGACGATGGTGGTGGTGGTAGTGATGATGGTGGTGGGGCGGTGGAGGGGGAGTAGTTGTGGCGGTGGGGGTGGCGGTGATGGTGGTAGTGGTGAGGCGGTGAGGGTGGTGGTGGGACAGTTCAAAATACTACTTTTTTTTTTTTTTCAAAGTATTTATGAGAGATTATAAATCTTAAAAGTACTTTTAAAAAGTCATCCCAAACACATTTTTAGAGCCCTATTTTTTCTATTAAATTTGTGGTGTTAATATTAGCCGTCGGATTAACTTTAAAGTAAAATTTAAAGAGATCTCAATCGCAAAAAATAAAAGTTATTTTGTTTATTTTTTGAAATTTAAATTGTATTTTATTTTATTATATAGATTATATTATTTGATAATATTGATATGGTGTAACTGCTATATCAAATATTATTCTGGACTCAACTAGTTAGCTCTTGTTGGTTCATCAATAATGATGATGGTGATGATGCACAAATTGGTTTGCACACCACCTATCAAGTAAACAGTAATAAATGCAGTAGTAAAGTAGAGAGATAGAAACACAAGCAAACAATGATTTATAGTGGTTCAGTCAACGTGACATATGTCCACTTTGAATGACTAGAGTCGCCGGTATATTTAATTACTTTAAGGCGTGCAAGGAGAGTATGGAGATACAAGCTATGAGAATTACAGAGATGTGCTCGACTGAGTGTCATGCCTCCCAAGTGTTGGCGGGACTTACAATTTATAGTCGCCTCATAACAGATTTGAGCGAGTTATTAGTAACTAAGTGACTAATATGGTGGAGCTGGCGTCATCTGCTCAACTGGTGAGGCAGTTACGATGCTCTCCATAGGATTCGGTCAAAGGATGACGTGAGGGTTGACTCTTTCCAATGCGACGTGGATGAGGCTCTCGGATGACCCTGACTCTTGGATGACCCTGCTTACTCCCTTGACGAGCTTGACAGGATGTGAACTCCTTTGGATTGGATACTGGATCTTTATAAGTTGGGCTCTTAATTTAAATCGAGTTTTCAACATGAGTTGAGCCATTGGGCTTGATCCATCAGATGGTATTGGTAATGACACGAAGATCGTGTTAATGTACTACTCGGTTGGTTACTTTATATTGACTAATATTGTTGAGATTGAAAAAATTAACTTAATGATTGAGAATTTTTCATTTAATACATCATTATATCAATAAATTAGATCAATTGTTTTAGGTTCCAATATCATTACTCCTTCCTATTATCTCCACTCTAGTCATTTCTTGTTGTGTCTTTTTCATGAAGTTATGGGATTTTGATTTTTTAAAATCAAATCTTATGTTTATAAGTGTCTATAAATTATGAAATTTATTTGATTCATATCCTTCTAACAAAATCAATTCAAAGTTTATATAATTCTATAACATATAATATTAGAACAAAATATACAAACTTTTGTAGCCTGTAAACTATGGATATGTGTATCCATCATCACAAAGCAATACATAGAAAGATTAAGGAGGGACCACGACCTAACGAGGTCAGTTGGCCCATCCTCGAATTGTAAAGGTGGTAATAAATGATCGTTGATCGCAAAAGGCATTTTAATTTCAGAGGAATCTAGCACTGCAAAGAAACAAGACAGTCTCCTCATCCTCCTCACGAAAAAGGTTAAAACGAATCCTTGCCCCCAAAAAGGGATAAAAATGGCATTGTGAAAATCTGGGGGCAACCTTGCACAACCTACACACTACACAGTCCGCCTCTCCCACCACGGAAGTGAATGGAAATAATAGCTACGGTCCCTTAAAAAGCCTGTGCCCAATAAGGTCTCAAGCGGTACCCTCATGGATGAGACCCTTGGAGAGAACCTCAAACTTATTGGATGCTCACAATGATAAAGTCAACCAATGGTATAACGTTGCTCAACTAGTTCAAATGAATGAGAAGAGAGGTCACCACATTGGTATAAAGAAATCTAACCCTCTTCAACGGAGAATTGAGTAACATGGGTAGACAAATCATGCTCACGTGGTGACCTAGTTGCGACACTAGATAATGTACCCTTTCCTTGGGGATAGAATCTAGGTTGTATTTGAGGAGACGTCACATCTGTATAATTAATACTTGAGTCACTTGGCATTCAATACGCAACCTTCCGTACAAAAGTAGTTGATGCAGTTATAGGTAGGCACAATTATAGCGTACGATGTTGACTTTTGTAAAGAGATAGTCGCGAACAGCCTCGACTATCCGAGTACTTGTGCTATAAATTATAATTTATGGTGTAAAATGTGTTTGATGAAATGTCTTCATATTTAATTAGATCATTTGATGATCCACATTCACAATTGAGTAGCTTTTATGTCATGTGACGATGCATTGAGTTCCATGGCGTGATCTCAATAAGTCATCATTGCAACTACAACCATAAGCGTTGAGCCACCACCATTGCTCCTGCCCCATAAATGTCGTCTCACTCTTGAAGAGGTCAGTAGTGGTGGACTACTTACCCACTTTACATAGCGCTTGATTCAATAATACGCATCTAAGTATCATAACACACACTTTTCTTTTAAATAATTCTTAAAGAAAAATCATATCTAATAATATTCATATTCATATGAACACTTCTTTTTTTATGCGAAGCCATGCTGAATTGATAATGTGGCTCCTAAAATCGTTTCAGTTATATGTTTATTAATACAAAAAATTATATCTAATGCATTTATTATTAAGTGAATTTCTTTTAAGGTAAACTTAAATTTATCCCCTTGTGGTATACCCTAAACCACATAGTCTCCCTATCATTTAAAAATGTCCACATATGATTTTGTGGATTAAAGGGCATCGCTAACTCTGTTTACAGGTAAGTTAAAATAACTTTAGTACCCCTATCTACTTCTTCCCAAGTAAACCCTAACACACCCTCTATTTGCTACCCAACACCACTGAACAATGGCACAACCATTGCAAACACCACCATGCCACTACCAACGTAAATGAAAGAAAAAAAAATGAAGGAAAATCGAGTTCAGTCTAGAAGCTAAACAACATAAATCAAACAACAGAATCAAACAAAAAATTGAATCAGCACCTACGTCGCAACGGGCCAGCTAACTGCCACTGTACAAATGCTTCCATGTCCGCCAACAAGCCTCCACTACTGCAGCAGCTAAACCCACCAATTAGTGAAGAGAGAGATTCCATTTTTTGTTCATCAAAGCATAAGCCAAACAGTTGCAGCTAAACCTGTTGGTTGTGTAGTATTTCAAATATTGTAAAATCACTTTCTGATTTGAACCATGTAAAGAGTTACACAGAGACGAGTTACTCTAATAAAACAGTAACAGTAAAGAGTTACACAGAAATGAAAGAGTTACACGAAAGAGATACAGGAAAAAGTTACAACAGTCTTAACGAAACAGTAACAGTAAACAGTTACTTGAAAGAGTTACACGTAACTGTTTGTATAACTAATATAAATACTAACCCGATTGCAGAACATGAACTGTTATTGAACTTTAGGTAGATCAAGGCTAGTGTTTGACACTATGTCTTTAAGACAGATTTCGCCACCACACACGGTGCTTATGGAATTTCGAGCGTCTGTCTCCCTGGATACAATCATCTTTATACGAGCAGAGGTAGCACTCCAATATACTCGTCCAACGAACCAAACTTGTATTGTGTACTCTCCAAATGCAGACTGTCTAAATGCCGATATGCAATGGTCTTAACTCTGTTAATGGACTGATTAATAAATTAATTAATGGTAATAAATGTCTGGGTATTTATAGACCTCTTGGTGACTTTTCAGACAACCACCATACTAAAAGACACAACTCATAAGACTAATGTAAGCCAGAAGACATCATTTGTAACTGTTCTCTATGAAAAGTCACAACTCAATTTCGGATTGGAGGGAAGCAACAATTCCGAACCAGTGCAATCCACGGGTACCGAAAATTAATTTCGGATTAAGAAATTCTCGCCCAATTAATTAAATAATTTTTCTCCAAAAAGATAGAGCTTACCCAAACCTTCACCCGACCCGACCTGGCCGAGGCGTGGCGTGGCGGGCGGGGGACGCGCGTGTGTGGTAGTACCGAAAGCATGTAGGTGCTCGTTCCGCTCATAAAACTGTGGTACCTTTTGGGGCCCAATTGTTTAGAGCAAACTTGGCCTATATATGCCTATGTAGAATTTCTTCCTCAACCAATGTGGGATTGGTGTCAAATCCCACATTGCACATCTTTTATTTCCACATTTCAAGAAGGTCATTTTGGAACCTATTTTCTCATTCATTTCTTACTCGATTTGAGCAAGTGAATATATTGCATTATTCTCCTCACAGAATAGAATATGGACCCACGAAAATTTATTCGAAACAACGAAAGGATCCCACTTTAATTTAAGCTCAAAGTCGACCAAAAATTCAATTTTTACTCTTAAAAATCTGTTTTGGTCCAACAAAACCCACCAAGGGTTTCTCAAGACCCATAGGAAGAAGAACAAATAGTTGCAGTTGCAGCAGAACATACAAAACATATTTGAGTTCACAAGTTTCTTTGTCTTCTTATTAGATGATACCGAAAATGAAGATTGGAGACTTAAGTTTCTTTCTCTATCTGCTACCATTCTGCCACCCATATGGAACAATTTTATTTTTTAATATTTTTGATTTTCCTGTTTATCTGTGCAATCTTTTGGGTTCTGCTCTATATTAGTATACAAATTACCATGCCACCATCAATATGGTTGCTTGAACTTGATGAATCAGTGAGAGAGATGAAGAGAATATGAAGGTTTGAGCTGGTGGCGAGAAGGTTCCAACTGGGGGGAGAGAGAGAGAGAGAGAGAGAGAGAGGGTGGAGGTGAGGGTAATTTTGTCATTTAAAAATATATTTTCATACCAACTCTCACAAATTTCAGGTGGATATTTGTCACCGTGGACGAAAATATAAGAAACAGGTGGGAGAGAGAGAGAGAGTGACCTGGGTTATTTGTGAGGGCACTTTTGTCATTTCAAAATACTTTTTCACGCCCACCCTCACTGGTAATAGGTGACTCATACGATCCGTTAAAATAGGTGAACAATGTAACAGTGCAGTTTGATATGTGGATTATGTGAACATTTTAAATGATAGAGAGACTATATGCTTTTGGGGTATTCCATATTTATCATTATGCTTATGCTTATGCTTATTAGGAGGACTACATTCAAATACAAAATTGATTTGGGCAGTGGACTTCAAATATTTTTAGGTTGAAATGCCAACGTAAATGTTTGATTTCAATTTTTTTTTTGTTTTACCTCAATGAGTAATTTTAACCCATGAGATTATGAAAAATTAAGTTTTTCTTCTTTTAACCCATGAGATTATGAGTAATTTTATATTTATTACTCACGCTTCTTTTTCTCTATCTTATTGTTGCATAAGAAAGAGAATCACAGAACATTAGAATCAAATTAATTAAGATTTTCATTGTAGACTGTGTGCAAAGGATGGTGCTCAAAATCTCCCCTTTTTTTTGTCAAAACATGATTTTTGGAGCTTATTTAACGCTATGTAGTGTCGTTTTTTTTTTTTTTTTAATAAATGCTGCGTTAGAATTGTATGATTGTGATCAAGACTCGATAACTAAGAGAAGGAATAAAAGACGTTTGAATATATTATCTGCAAAGAATTGATGATATGATAAGGAATTAAGGATGCAGTTGAAAGATTTTGGATATACATTTTGAGGTTCAGATAAATTCTGATTTCAATCAATTTTTTTTTTATTTTTTTGTGATCTATACATTAGATTGAGGAATGATGAGTTTTTAGTGATACAATTCATTCGGCCCATTGAAATTGTTAACTAAGTTTTGGTGATACAGTGTCGTTTGTGGTTATCTTATATGATTGCTATATATTGTCATCAATCATCATGTACTAAGTTATTGAGCTCTTTTATATTCTTGCGGTTAGTGATACAAAGACAAGGATGTATAATATTGATGAACCCGAAATTAATTGGGTCAAGCCCAACGAATCAAGAGAGGCTCACGCCATCTCGGAGCCCAAGTCAACAAGTTGAGGAAAAGCCTAAGGGAAAGTCAAGGAGGCCACCCCAAGGGGCGCCGCCCAAAGGAGGCCACCCCAAGGGGACCCCTCATCTCTTTTGTTTCATGCTCCATCTCTTTCACTTTGTCACTCCTACTCAAGTCCAAGTTTAGGATCAAGTCCAACCTAGCTCAGAGTCCTCCTCCTCCGACGGAATAGGGACACGAGGGAGAAAATATCGAGATACGGAGATCGAATCCTACCATGAGTATACTTGCCAAAGTGGAGGAGTCCTACCTAAATTGTAGTGACCGTCTCACCGCCTCATTACACCTATATAATGTAAGCCCTCTCCTCATAGAGGACATCACCTTTTTGAGAGCTTGAGACCTCTACAAGTTGTAATCCCTACACACACTATACCTTCCTACACACATTGCCTCTCTCTCTTGAAGCACTGTAATACTCCCGGTTGCCTTGTTCATCAATAAAGATCTCCGGTCACCGTCGCCGTTCCCGAGAGTGGAGTAAGTCACCCGGATCGAACCACTATATATCCCTGTGTTGACTCATTGTTTACTGTTTTACCATTAATTGTCTGTTTATTGCTCATTGATTGCCTCCATTCATATTCTTGACTGTTGATCTTGCACAATACAATTTTGTGCATCATCAAATATATTGAATTTTTTATTTTTTTTAGGTAATTTCATGCCTGAAGGCACAAATAATTTTAAGTTATTATATAATTCATCTAATTACCTTAACTTCCCCAACACTCTCTACATCTTATTCTGTCACCCCAATACTTTTTCTAACTTTTACTCTTTTTTCATGCTCCACCACAGATATATGAATATTAAATAATGGATATGCCAACTCAAAGTCTTCACATGACTTTGTTCCCAATAGTGGATACTTGTCCACTTAACAAATTTTAAATCTACCATCTTACCTTTTATTTTTTTTTCATTTCAGCCTCTACTTAAAGTGATATGAACTTGTTAGTCTACAATATAAAATAGGGTAGATTTCAATAAGTTCATTCGACAATTTTAAATAGACTTATCCAACTGTCACAAATATATCTTAAAACCATTCATATTGTATTATACATTCAGACACGATTATCCCTAGTATAAAATAAAAAGCAACGATGGCCACTACACTCATCTAATAATTCCAATAACTATAAATTGGTCCTGAAAGTTTTTATATTTCTCTTTTGACATGCAATAAAATTCTAATGTTATAAATATACACACTCACTTCGCAATAATTTCAAATCAAATTTTCTTCCATTATTAGTATTACTTAAATGCTTGATCAGGTCTCACACTGTTATTTATTTTTGAACTACATTGTGTTATTTTTATTTGATTGAAGGTTTAATATAACATTTTTAAAAAAAAATGGTATAATATAAAAATTTTAATCTTTTAAAGTATAAATTAAGAATTTAAAAATCGTTTAAAATACAAACGGTCATTCACTTTTTCGAGTTACTCGCCGGCCACCATTGGAGAAAATATTCATTACAACGGTGATACCACGTGATAAGGTGACGTGATATCACTAACTAATAATACTAAAACAAATAAGCACATGAATGGTGAACCTCAAAAAAATTAATAACTAACCTGCCATATAAGTAAATAACTTTTCACCCTCCTGCCATGTAAGTCCAAATAAGATTCACTTTTCCTATTTGGAGTTTTATTATTAATTGATGATATCATGTCATCAATAGTAATATGGTATCACCGTTCTATTCAATATTTACTCCCAATGCTGGGTTAATATTAGGGAAAAAAAAAAGGAAATAAATTTGTATAAGATTATTAAATTTTTAAAAGAAAAGAAAAAGGAAATCAAAATAATTATATTCAGGCTTTCCTGATAAATTTAATTTAGAGTTGTTTTTTAAAGTTTAAACGTATGAAACTGGAAAAAGTGAAAAAAAGAACATCCTATTGGTTAGCAGAGAATACAGATGGTGCAGTCTGCAGCAGCAGAGTGAAACCGACAAGCGTTAACTGGTTGTCTATTGGAGGGATGACGTGCCGATCCCACCCACTAGAAATACATATAACATTTCCCTATTGTTTTGTTTTTTTTTAAAAATAAAAATAAAAATTAGGTGACAGAACAGAATGACTCTGATTTAAGTGGACCCCACTTATTGACATGTATCTTCGCCCTTTATGAATGAGAGAGAGAGAGAGAGAGAGAGAGAGAGAGAGACTTACTTCTAGGTTAAGGAAATCCCGCAATAGGGTTTGGAATTGAATGGTCGTTCAGGCTCACAAAAGTCAGTCCTGTTTTCAATTCCTGCCTCCTCGTAGTAGTATAGGAGTTGTGTGTGTGTTTTTGGTTTGTTCTTAAAGTTAAAACCATACCTCTCTTGTTGAATTTGCATGGATCTCTGTGGAGATCATTACATCTCTGAAGGAAGGGATTGGGATTGGGATTTGGATCACCTCTTGGATAACTTCCCGCTACCATCACCGGAGGATCTGATTTTTTTCGATATAGAAGTCGATCCTTCTTCCCTTCCCGATGTTTCTTCTGTCAACCAAATATCAAGTCCGTCTCCGGATTCCGCTTTGCCTGCTTTTGCCATCGGCGACATCGAGCAATTGCTGATGAAAGACGATGACAGCCACAGTGACAAATCAGTTGCCGAGGACCGGCTTCCTATGCATGAATCCTGCAACGCCTTCTTGTCGGATATTCTTCTTCATTCGCCTGTTGAGTCCCATCGATCTGCCGAAGTTATTGATGTCTCCGAATCCGACGGTAAGAATTCCAACGATTCAGAGGAGGATGAGGACAAAATTCATGCAGGCGAGCGAAAAAATAACGAAAACAACAACGAAGATTGTGATGATGATTGTGATGATGATGATCCAATTTCTAAGAAACGCAAAAGGTACGTTTGTATTGGGGTTTCTTCGCTTTTCTGATTTCTCTACTCTGCATCAATAGATGGAATTTATTTAAGTGGATTTCTTTTTTTTTTTTTTTGGGGGGGGGGGGGGGTATTTGATGTATCTAGTTGGGTAATGAGACATGAATTCAAATTCAAATTCATTACTTTCTGTACTGTTAATTGGTTAATTTTGACGAGATCGTGACTTTTAATTGTTTTTTTTGGATGTTTTATCTGATAATCCAGGCAACTGAGGAATCGGGATGCTGCTATGAGATCTCGTGAGAGGAAGAAGATGTACGTCAAGGATCTGGAGATGAAGAGTAGGTACTATGAAGCGGAATGCAAGAGACTCGGAATGGTGCTCCAGTGCTGTTTCGCCGAGAATCAAGCATTACGCCTTTCCTTGCAGAATACCAAGGCCTTTGATGGTTATAGGACCAAGCAGGAGTCTGCTGTGCTCGTGTTGGGTAAGAATCCCAAACCGTCTCACTTCAGCTCTTTTATGCCCAATTATCAGTCTTTCGAAAAGCAAATTCCACATATTTATACTTTGAAATTGGCATGGGGTTTCACTTACATTTGTATGGGATCCGGGCCATCCGGCCAACAATACTTTATATTCCGCAAATTCTTTTGCAAATATGTTTTATTTTATCAGTTTCTCTCTGTTTGTTTTTTTTTAAATTACAATTCCCTTTATATTCAAAGTCTCATTGTATCTATTAGAGTGAAAAATTGAGTCGAAATTGAGCGTTCTGTTTCCTATGGCGAGCTTGATTTGTTCACAAGAATCACAACTAGCTTGTCTGTTGAAAAGCTCTAGGGAATAGTTTATTGATCATGTTTGAGATTATGGCAACCCCATCGATATTAATAGCATTCCATTAAACTCAATAATATATGATTACAAATTACTAAACCCACCACATTCGGTACCCATTATTAGTGATGAAACCCAACATGTCAATGTATTAACGTATTATGTACATCCTTAATCACAAACTACTCTCATCTCCAAATCTCCTCACCCCAAATGGAAATGGGCAATGAACCCGTTGCTATCAACATCTTAATCCGCTCGGCATTTGTTACTGTTTGTGATGCCTTTGGAAAGATCATCTGTTTCTTGATAGTGTTAGTCATGGTGGTGGTTGGAGTGGTGGGTGGTGTTGGCAATGGTGGCAATCTTGGAAGTATTGGCCAGTTTATGCAGCGTTATTGATCCATCACTTGAGTCCATGGTGGTGTTATGGGTGGTGGCAGCAACTGAAAGGGTGGACTGAATGGTCAGTGTTGTCCTGTTGCAAGTATACATGAAGATGGTGATGAACAACCAACAAAAGACGGTGATAGCCATCGGCAAACATGTGTGGGTTAGAATATATGAGGGGTGGGAGTATGATTGATGATGTAAACATTTGATATATTAAAGGGATGAGTGTACAATGAGTTGGTTTAGTCACCAGTGGGGGATGAATTAATGATTTATATTAGTGATGGTATTTTTTTTTTTGGGGTGTTGGGGATAGATATTTGGTGGGTGGAAATAGCACCACCCATTAACATCATCATATTTTTTCCTTTATTATTGATCAGACAGGTATGATTCCTTGTGGGTTTGGCCTTGCTCATTGAAGCCACCCCTTGCCCCATTCTTTTTTTCTCGTGTGCCCAAGATTCACTATTCCACTATCTCTGCTTCTCATATTTATGTATTTTTTTTTTTCTCGAGCCTCCTAGCAATAGTCAAATTGTTCATGTCAGACACCTAATTTATGAGGGCTGTTATTTCGTTTGATTTTCATTAATCAAGGGTACTGAAGAGACATGAAATGGATTGAAATCTACCTTTAACATTCCTTGCACAAACAGGTTGTTCTCGTACTTGACCAACAATCTTATAGTTGTTAGCGCAATACTTTTTCCACTACATCAAGCAATTATTCTTATCATATGCCTACTTGATACCTCAATTTTTTTGCCCTCAGGAGTGGAATTATTAACTACCTATATGGCCTTTGAACTACATCGTTTATGTCAATCAAGCCTCTAAACAATGTTTTGTATTAGTTTTGCCCCTGAATTATGCAATTTGACTCATGGTGACTCTTCCATCAAAATTCCGTCAAAATTCGCCGTTGACCTTTTATCTTTTTTGGTTGACGTGTAGGAGATTCCAATTTGTTTGTTTTGAACTATTTTTAAGAGCCAAACGGCTTTGATTACGCTTCATTGAGTTGTAGAAGACTAATCTGACAAATTAATTTACATGAAAGTGGATGTTAATAACACTGACCTTGGCAATTCTGCAGAATCCCTGCTGTTGGGTTCCCTGCTTTGGTTCCTGGGCATCATGTGCCTGTTCATCCTGCCGAGTCAGCTCCAATCGACCCTCTTGGTAGTTCCAATGGAAAACGTGGACAACAAAAGTCGAGAAGGTCTGGTTCAAAGAAAGGCAGGAAGTGAGAATTTTGGACTTCTGGTGTTTCAATCCTTTATGATGAGCAAAAGATGCAAAGCTTCAAGGTCAAGAATGAAACCAAGTTCCCCTGCTATTGAAGTTTTGGTGTGATGCATGAGGTGTCTCGCTTTATATGTACTCGTACTTGAATGTTTAGTTTTTTTTTCTTTCTTTAAGGGTCTTGGAGGGTAGTGAAGTGGACGATCTTTCCCCTCCAAAATAGGATAATAAATAGAGATTAATAGGAAGAATGGCTGGTGCTGGTGTTTTGATGGAGTTTTATGAGCAACATGTTCCCCTCTCTTTCTAGAAAGAACTATAATATGTAACGTTTGTTGAACTCCTAGTACATGATACGTTATATTTCTCTTACAGGTTAACTCGTTTGGATTAGACTCATTTTCAGGATTTCAAAATTCATGGAAATTCACCATTGCTATATCATTATCATTACCACGACGGTCTTTTAGGATGATGGATTTGTTGTTCAATTGTGACATAGAACTCAACGGAGTTGAAGACCACTCGGATATATAGCAAGTTTCGGTCTGTGGGATTCGCAAGGCATGTGGTTTCTTCTCCCTGGTTGCCTAATAATACCATTGATTTACTTTGTCTTATGGGGATAAATACTTGGTGGCGTTCTCCCCAACCAGTGGCAATCACGAAAACTGGGTTGAGCTCTTTAGGAAAGGGTGGAAGAGAGATTGAAGAGGAAGGGAAGGCCAGTACATCTTCATAAAGATGCAATCCTATATCCTTTACGAAAATTACTGTACTGCCAGCCAGACAAGCAACGGGATACAATGCCTCATCTCCAACTAAATGTGTGATATCTCACATCTACGGTATTTGATTCGTCTTCTTTGGACTCAGTAATCACTATAATCTTTTCGAACAATAAATTGGAAGATTTCTTTCGGGGAAAAGAAATAAATTGGAGCAAGACTTGATGATCTCCTTAGGTTAAAATGAGCTGATAGCTTTTAACGTGGAATTACTTGAGGAGGTGTCTTTTGGTGAGGTGACCGTGAAACATTATACCCCATTGGAGTTGAGATTGCTCTCTCTTTTCTAGACAGGCATGCGTGAACTGCAAATGTTCCAAGTTTAGAAGATTGTCTGTTTAACCTTTTAGCTTTAAGGTAGATCATCATAGCCAAAGAGACGGTAACGATTCTCGTAGGTTTGGGGAAACATTCTAAGCGCCACCATCGTAGTTTCCCTGTTTCAGAATCCTGTTGGATTGTTATTTCACGCAAACCAAAACAACTGGAGCTTGCGATGAAGACTCCCAGCCTGTTCATATTCATTGTCCTCCTAAAATCAAACTTCAGGATTTAAAGTCAATCACAAAGATTTATACTATGAAATACACCCCCCCAAAAAAAAAGAAGAAGAAGAAGAAGAAAGAAATAACAACAACAATCCACTGCTTAACCATTAGAACATGGGAATGGCAATTACACGGTCAAAGCTTTGCAAGGGGAAGGAACTGTTCATAAAAAACACTCATACAAGCACGAGCTAGCACACTTGACCTCAAAAAACATTAAAAAAAAAACAAGTGATCTGCAGGATAAGCAAGGAATCCAGATGATCTGATAATTCGGAGGTGGATGGTTTGTCATTAAAACCTATCAAAGAAGACAATTAAGAATCTGGCTAATGATGATGATGGTGTGGTGATTGTTAAGATAAATGGTTGGGTGTTGTCAACCCGGAGGACATATGAAGGAGAGGATCCCAGGAGAGATTATCACTACCACCCCAATAGTTGTTGTGACAGCGGACAATCTGCTGTTCCGGGGGCCAAACAGCTCCAGTTGCTCCATTCATTTGAGGCATAGCCGTTGGCAAGCTTACACCGCCTACTTTCTCATCCTTCCCTGTAAACACTCCTCCAAGCTGATAGTTACCTACAGCAGGGTAGGACAAATCAACCATCGGTTGAGTTTTCCCTGAAAGTAGGGTTGCACCACCAGCGGTCCTGATCATGGTTGTCCTACTGAACAAATCGCTTTCCTCATGGACATGGTTCAGCTGTGATGAAACCCAAGGCACTTCAGGAGCTGGATCATTAGGCCACACCAGCCCTGTAGTTGATCCGGTTTGGCACTGGTTACGCCATTGCATCCCATCCTGATTAACCGCCCCAGTATCTAGTACATGACTACGATTGTTATTATAATTATGATCATGATGATCTTGGAGCGCCAGAACAAAATTCTTACTGGGTCCCAAATTATGAGAACCTTGATTGGGATTCCCAGTCCCAGTGCCATCAATCCTTTGGGGAATCGAATGAACTGCTGATAATGGCTCTGCCTTGGCGCCTTTTTTGTGGAGCGAGACTCGAACGTTCCCAGGGACATAGGGTTGCAAGGTTGAATAGTTTGGCTGTGTTAGTAACCGCAAGCTCCTTCCGTCGGATAGCTTGGCCTTGAGAGCACCCAGAAGCCCCTCAGGTTGATCGTCAGCTCCGCACACTTCCTCAAATGAAAAAGGCTCGGCATTTTCTGGCATGCAGTTGCTGCCACCACCTGCACGAGTAGAGTTAGATGCGGACTGAGGAATTTCAAAGTTGGTGCGGGCATTAGCACCTCTGAGAGTCCGAGCAGCATCATCATATGCACGGGCCGCATCCTCGGCCGTGTCAAAGGTTCCTAGCCACAGCCTAACCTTCTGGAGAGAATCCTTTATTTCGGCCACCCATCTTCCTGAAGGCCTCTGACGAACACCAACGAACCTATGGTGTCCCCTGGACGATGCCTTCCTTCTGCCCCTTACGCCTTGGGATTGGCCTGAACCTGCTGGTCTTGGCCCCATCTGTTTATTTTCTTGTGTTCCTCCTGCTTTCGGCTGTGCTTCGGAATCAATATTCATAGCTTGCCTCAATAATCCGCCAGCTGCTTTCAAACCATCGGAGCATCTGAGGGATAATTTGTTATAAAGATGCTGGAAATGGTGAGGTATCTGAATACCCCAACTAGTAGACAAATCACAAAATGTCAATAACAGCAGGTATATATTCTTGTTGATTCATTAAGGAACGTCGCTTTTGCAGGCCACGTTGTTTGTATCGTCACAAAACATAAAATATACGAGTACATCACAAGAGAACGCCATTCCTCCATCCAACACTGCTAATACTACCAAATATTAATTTGTATAGGGCAAGTCGTGGAAAATGTCTTACATTCACGGACTAAGTCAGGCTTCAAAGCGTAGTGAAGCCCCCAAAAATAATACATCGTACAGCCTTCCACGCTGTACATTTGTCATAATGATTTTGACATGATTGTGGGTCCACACTTTTGGAATTTAGGATATAGATAACTAAGAACTTTCCTAACGACAAATGCACAATTGGTGTTATATTATCAGCCTCCACTAATTAATTGAACTCTTTTCTAATACATACCTAGCAAGGGGTACAAAATTATCAACGGTAACTTTTAACTGTGTTCTCTGATGTTCAGGAGATTCAACCCTTCAATAATAATGGATTGGGATTTAGTGTTGCTGTTGTATAACTTTCATCTGCCACAGTCTGTATCTTACAAACTTACTTTTTATATACTTACAGAAGGTGCAGCCTGCAAATGGCTGGCTAAGACAGGTTTCTCCTCTTGATTTCTATTGATGATTCTCATCAATCGTAGACCTTGAATCTATCATTATACAAATTAATCAAGGCTAACCTTGCTTGCATTTTTTAATACCCTCCCCACTCATACTTGATATATATATATATATATATTTTAAATATGGATGTTGACAAAATACCTATTTTCAAATTATTCATGGTGGGCAGGCCAATTGGATCTCCTCCTGGTAGCTTTTTGCACCTACACCACTTTTGGTATTCAAATCTGATGACGCCTCCTTAGATGTTTGACCGTGGCTTGTTTGGCGCTTGTGAACTCAACTAGCTGCTAAGTCAGGCAGGGTTGATGCATTTCGACTGGGACTGGCCATGTCTATATAAATTGGGTGCGTTTAAACATATATTCTCTCTCTAACACTATATTCCCCTCACACTCACACTCACACTCACACTCAGGAGGAGTGTTGTCTTGAACTTGAAGTAATCAATACCAAATATTTTAATCAGAGAAGAGAATGGTTTAATACAGCCAACCTGGGTTTTAGGTGTAAGAAGCCCAACAATTTCAATTTTGTTTTTCATGGATCCCCTCAACTTCTTTGGTTGAATTGCCATTGTACAATGTGAAATGACTGGGGAGGACAAAGCATGGTTTAATTAACTGGATACACGCAGCAACAGCACTCGGAGTAATCAGAAATCGGAGCCAAAGGGTAGTTAGGTCATTTTACAAGGGTAGTATTGCCAAATAATATTAAATTGTAATTCAAAAAGCTGTAACCGCCTTTTTCTCCAAAAAATAATAAAAATCAAAAGAGTCTCCATTAGACTAACATTAGAAAAGCAAAAGTCTCCTCCATTAGACTAAGGGCATGTAGCAGCAATATGCACGAAGGTTAAACCGGTGGTGACTTTACTTTATCTCTCGTGTTCTTGTTTACTTTATTCTTTACACACACACACTCCCCCAGCTCGTTCACTTGACGCAAACACACCATCAATATGATACTGTGGAAAACGAAGGGCATATAGCAGCAAGCAATATGCACGAAAGGTTAAACCGGTAGTGGCTTTTGGTTTAGTTGTTTGGGTTTTTTGCCACCTCCTACATAAAACGGCCTTCTAAGTTCTAAGAGACAGAGACAGAGACAGAGACAGAGAGAAGCATAAACACAGCACAACAGTGTGCAGGTGAAACACGGACAGAGAGAGAAAAAAAATGTATTCGGATTTTGGGATACCAAGAGAATTATCCGATCTCCAAAAGCTTCGATCTCAATATCAACCAGAGCTGCCTCCTTGCCTGCAGGTATCTTTATTCTCTCTTCATTTTCCATTGGATTGCCATTTATTGCGTTTCCTTTTGTTTCTCCCTTTTTTCTATTTTATGATGTTAATCCGTCGTTGGTCCATGTTTCTGTTGTTATGTCTTGTGTTCCTTCTTGTTTCATTGAATTAAGTGCCAATCTATAGCAATTTTGAAACAGAATTGCCCAGTATTTTTGAACTTATTTATTAAACTATGATACTTCTTAAAAAACAGAGTCCCGTTTTGGATTTGCGATCTGACTTGACAGCTGAAGGAATTATGCTTAAGAAGCATTTGATCATCCCGCATCATCCCATTGCTACTTTTTGCTTTACCTAATTTTGAACTAGAATACAACAATTTGGCTTATCACTTGTCTTGTGAATTCTTAAGGTACGGTTTGACAGGTTACTTCGACCATTTTATGCTAAAGTGCCAAAATAGAGCAGGGTGCATGTTGGAAATAATGTTCTTCTAAGATTTAATGAAAACAGAGGATGGGTTGAAATCATCAATGCTGCTTGTTTTGTACTTGAGTCTCTGATTTGTAACTATCACACAAGAAGTGATGAAGATTTTTGCTGCTTGCCATTCAGATGATGCATTTGCTTAGCAGTTAGCACAATTTCACGCGGTATCAGTTCTGAATCAATAGACACTTCCATGTTGGTGAAGGATCAAGAAAAATTAAAATTGCACACTTCATTGAATTAAAAAGAAAAACATAAAAGGCAAGAAGAATATCATATATATAATATGATAAAAGTGCAAGTGTGTGGTTTGAAGTGGAATCATATGTATATTTCTATATGTAAGGACAACGTTCCAAATCTCTTTGTCCATTTCACTTTTCTTGTGGATTATATGGCATAATAAAACAGATATAACAATGCCTTGCGTGGTGGTGAGTTAATTTTTCAGGCAGACAATGTAGTGTATTTTTGCCTTATTTTTCTTTGTATGGTGGTGGATGCCATTTTGATCACATTAATATTGTTATGAGATGGGAAAAAATGATTCCTTTATCCTCATGCATTTGTTTGTTCATAACATTTGTTTCATGCTTTCACGTTTTCAAGAGTAGAGCATAATATTGGTTCTTTTCTAATGTCAAACTTTCGAGTGTTTGGTTCTGTTTGTGTTTTATGTGTCAAGAAACAATGGTTTGCCAGAATTGTTATATCCTCCATGCTTATCTTGCTATTTTGGCATAAAAGATGCTTGAACAACTGCTTGCATACATGATTTTTTGATATAATTCTATTGATTTTTTTTATATAATTTTTTGTTTCCTTAATTTACCTAACTCCCATGTATTTTCTTATTAACCTATCTTATGCTCAGTTACTGTCATTTTTCAGGGGACTACTGTCTGCATAGAATTTGGTGATGCAACCACTGCTACAGACTCCTCTGACGCTCACACCATAAGTCGATCCTTTCCACACAGTTATGGTCAGCCTTTAGCTCACTTTGTTAGGGCAACTGCCAAGGTACCTGATGCTCAGATAATTATTGAGCATCCAGAAATTAGGTATACATTTGATTTAATTTTTTTAGTTGCAGTGATTTGTTTTCTAAGTACATTGAAGGAATATGAAGAGAGATGCAACCCCGAGCCCTCCACCGGTTCCTATAACACATGTCATGCCATGCGTATGCATGCGGACATTCCAAGCCCCCCCTGTCATTGATGTTACACATCCAATGACCATTTTATAAAATTCTCGTGTCTTTCTTGGGGTGGGTATTTATGGACTTCTACCGGTCCTGACGTTGATTCCGCACGATGATTCCATTGGATTGCCAATTTAACTAGGCTGCCCTCAGTTTCTTAATTGTTATTGCATTCATATTCTTTGCCCTCCATTTGGCAGCACAATCAACTTTAGGGAAGGACATAACGTGAAAATTGTTACAGAAGCAATGGTCTCTAGTTATATGACTCTATATCCATGATTATTTGTAAAGAGAAACCTCTACGTATTCACAATATTTTTGTTTGACATCCAAATATTCTTATGTTGTAATTTCTTCTGTTTAGGGTTGGAGCAGTTTTTTGTGGTAGACAATCTCCTGGAGGACATAACGTCATATGGGGCCTTCACAATGCTCTCAGGATTCACAACCCTAATAGTACTTTGCTTGGATTTTTGGGTAGATGACGTTCCTTACATTCCTAGGCTTATTTTTTCTTGTAATCATGGAACTCTACATATGTTCATCATAGTTGTTAAATCGCGTATCGGAAGGCATATCGTATTGTATATCGTGTATCGTAAGATACGCGCAATTTTAAATAATTATTAATAACATATATATATACCTTTGTAAAAAAGTCATAGACTCATAATAACATAACATTTCATTAATATTGCACAAACTATTCAAGTTCCCAACATATTTCAGTAATATCAAAATGCAAAGACTTCTAATTCAAACTTGTAATATCAACTGCTTGAACAACCTTAATATTAATCAGGAATTTTGAATTCAATTGAACAACATTAACAATAGACTTTAATTTTTTTTTAAACCATAACCACTGAAACGGCATTGTTTCACTGGCTAGTGATTTAAAAATAAGTCATAGGGTGAAACGATGTCATTTCAGCCCTAAAAAACTAAAAAAAAAAAAAAAATTTATCTTCCCGTATCGTATATCATCCGATACGATGCAAAAATGATATAGAGACATTTTTCACGTATATCATGACGTATGTACGATACGCGTATCGTACGATACTAATAACTATGATGTCCATGCACATGGACCCATATCTAGAAGATGAATTCATTGTTCAACATGCTCATTTTGTTATGCTTTCCTTATCACCCTGTTAATGAGGCCTCTTTGTAATTGATTAGCATGCTAGATTAAATATATCACCCTTTTCGTGTTGCACTTTGCGTCACAGGCACATTATGTCCAACTTTTTGGCGACCTTTTCCATGTAAATAAGTTTGTATCTTTGTTGAGGATGTCTAAAAGGAGCCTTTTCTTCTTGTTACCAGGTGGTTCTGAAGGCTTATTTGCACAAAAGACTCTTGAGATCACAGATGACATTCTTGCAACCTACAAAAATCAAGGTAGGACGAGTTACAAGTACTTGACAATTTTCAGATCGATATTTTTGGTTTCCATGTAAAATCAAAAGATTGTTTTATGTTATAATCCTTCCTAAGGTGGTTATGATATGCTGGGAAGAACGAAAGATCAAATAAGAACAACTGAGCAAGTCAATGCTGCGCTCACTGCTTGCCGAGATTTGAAGTTGGATGGCCTTGTCATTATTGGAGGTATCTCTTATCCTGAATTTAAGTTCACCATAAACATCCAACATACAGTAATAAATTTTCTTAACATACACCTTTACTTTTTGAAGGGGTCACATCAAACACAGACGCTGCTCAACTTGCTGAAACTTTTGCAAAAGTAAAATGCCTAACTAAGGTACCTTGTGCGTGTGACATTTTCATACTCCCTATGTCCCAAAATTTCAGTTCCTTTTTGGGTCTCCAATTTTTTAAGTAGACAAGCAATTAATGTATCCCATCCAATGAGTTTGAAACTTGAAATATTTCAGATAATTTATTTATAATGGATTTTCAAATTGACTTGTTGAAGGGGAATGTTATTTTTGGGCTCTAGAGATTTTCAAAGCTTTATATGTGAATGTGAAGTTCAGAAATGTATCCAGTTGACTGGTCAAAAGTTTGAAATATTCCAAAATATATTGTACCATTTTTATGTCAATATGTATTTCCTCATAAATAGATTATTTTGTTCCTCTGAGTACTTTTGTACGTACAGCTACCATTGCACCGCTGCAATGTTCAGCCAGAGTGTTTCTTGCTGAACTGAGAGAGCAGGACACCCTGATTGTTTGAGATTTCGCAGGTGGTTGGGGTTCCGGTTACTTTGAATGGAGATCTCAAGAACCAATTCGTTGAAACAAATGTTGGTTTTGATACCATATGTAAGGTATTAGTCCTGTAGTGATCTCAACAGCTTGCATGAAGTTATGTGTGTTGCTTGTGATACCTTATGTGGGGAACTAGCCCTATGGGCTCAACAGCTTACATGAATGCCTTCTAATTTACAATTGAACTCTATAATGGATGAAATAGCTTATTTTTAAGTTGTGCTTTTCCAACCCAATTTTGATCAGAAAAAACTAAATGGTCTTATGACTCTGCTTCAATTGTTATGCATTCTTCACCTAATCCCTGTTTCTTCTTCCTACTACAGACAAAGTGATATTGGCAAAAAAATCTATTCATTGGAACTGTCATTTTGTTATTGGTTTAGGGTTGAGCATAAAATGTAATGCTTGTTGTGTCCTCATCATCTTCTTTTCCCATGCCGTTGTTTTTTTGACATTGAATTTGATTTTGCTGTATTGTGCTGCTACTTCGTTAAAGGATTGTATCCTATTGAAGACACATAAGAAATTCCAGAAGTGTAAAATATTTTAGGAGTGCATTTGAAAAATTTTAGTAAAGAATTTGATCAACATTATTTTAACATATCTTATTAGGTTAATTCCCAGCTTATCAGCAATGTCTGCACAGATGCTTTTTCAGCAGAGAAGGTAATTGTGAATATATCCTCCTAATAAGCAATGCCTTCCATATTCTACTTTATGTTCATTGCTTGTAGCCAAGATGGAGTGACCAGTCTAGCCTCCATTACCCTGCGTACATTAAGCAATTTTATTGTTAATTTGAGCTGCCCACCTGCCTTTTTTTAAAGATGTTTTCCCATTTTTTTGTCTTCAGTATTATTATTTTATCCGGCTCATGGGGGGAAAGGCATCACATGTTGCTTTGGAATGCTCTCTCCAGTCACATCCGAACATGGTTCACAATCCTTCCTTTCCATAACCCTCATTGACATTGCCATAAACGCTGCTACTTTTGGGATAATCTTGATCTTCGTCCTGAATAATCTCAATTTCTTTGTAGGTCATTCTTGGGGAGGAGGTGGCTGCATCAAAGCTAAGCCTCTTTGACCTAACAAAACAAATTTGTGATGCAGTACAAGCCCGGGCGGAACAAGGTGTGAAATCTCTGCCTTACAATTGTTGCCTTTATGGTAAGTATAATTACTGTTCTCACCTGAGGAAATGTTCTCGAACCAGACAAGTATCATGGTGTCTTCTTATTGCCAGAGGGGCTTACAGAAAGCATTCCTGAAGTCTATGCTCTCCTGCAGGTAAATCCATGCTTTTAGAAAATGACTCCTCCCTTGTATACCACCCACACACCAAAAAAGGAAAAAGAAAATGGCGACCTTATTTTTTCCCGAAAAGTGGAAGGTCCTTATTTTTCTATGTTTCTAAATGTATGTTTTTTAAATCTGGCCTTGTATGTTTCTAATTTCCACTTTCTGGATTATCTATTAATTTCCAGGAAATTCATGGTTTGCTCAGGCAAGGTGTTGCTGTTGATGGTATTTCTTCTCAACTGTCACCTTGGGCATCCGCTTTGTTTGATTTTTTGCCACCCTTCATTAGAAAACAGGTCTATTCGTCACATCGGTATAAGTGTTTTATTTCGCCTTCCTGGGCAATGTTGCTCATCCAAAATACCTTCAATATTACAGCTGCTTCTCCATCCCGAATCAGATGATTCTGGTCAGTTATCCCAGGTACTGGAATCTGCAACCCTCATGGCGCATTAAAACAAACCCGGAATTTTATTGACTATGATAGTTGTTACTTAATACTCCTTTATGTCATATTACAGATTGAGACAGAGAGACTCCTTGCTCATCTCGTGGAAAAAGAAATGATCAAGCGATTGGTATGTAACCATCTTGTATTGTTTTTTATTTTTCATTTTTTTGATAATTAATCGAAAAATACAGACTGCTGAGGAAATAAATCCTCCTTGGTCTCATTCATTCTATTTTTTTTTTTCTGTAGACATGACTAGTAAAAAGATTTTAGAATTTGGTGGTTTTAGCTAGTATGCTATCCTATGTACATAGTAACTCTTTATCATAACTCTACTATGTTCATGTTGATTTAACAGAAAGAAGGAACATACAAGGGGAAGAAATTTAGTGCTGTCTGCCACTTCTTTGGCTATCAAACTCGGGGATCATTACCTTCAAAGTTTGATTGTGACTACGCGTATGTAAGTTGATGCCTTGGATTGCTTCTCTTTCTTAACCTAGTTCATGCTAAGTACCTTTCCTCCTAACAAGATAATAAAACTATATTCATGCAGGTTCTCGGGTATATTTGTTACCATATTCTCGCAACTGGTCTGAACGGATATATGGCAACTGTAACTAACATGAAGAATCCTTTGAACAAGTGGCGTTGTGGAGCTGCTCCAATAACGGTGGGTTTATGCTCCTTCCGTGCTTTTGTAGCCAATCTCTATGCTTCAAGTACTTCAGTAAAGTTCTGGTGATTTTTTTTCTTTACTCCCCGACCCCCTCCTCGTCCCTTTTGTGTTGCTTTCTTTGTGTTGAGTTTTTTTTTTTTGAATGTTTGTTCAGTGTCTCATTTCTTGTTTATTGTTATAACTTGTAATGGCAAGGAAGCTGACTCATTTGATTGTATTGGTAAACCTCAGGCAATGATGACTGTTACGCGTTATTATGGTCATGATCCTGGGGTATTATCAGTTGGGAAACCTGCTGTGCATCCTGCTACTGTGGATTTGAAAGGCAAAGCATATGAGTAAGTCCCTTCACTATTATTTTTTGTATGCTTGTTTGACATGTCTCTGTCAGTATTTACCAAATGCTTGTTTGACCTCACAGCAGAAGATATAGTTCGAGCTCCATGACTATTTTCATTCTTCCTTTTCATTTTTGTAAGAATATATTGTTCGTTTGGGGAAGGGGGCTCATTCTTCATGACAACATCTTGAATTTTGCAGTCAGAACATTCTTTGGTATTTGAAGTTAAATGAAGCATTGAAGACTTGAACCCTTTTACGGCAGTTGAATGGTTTCTTCATCTTTGTGCAGGCAACTGAGACAAAATGCAACAAATTTTTTGATGGATGATGTTTACAGAAACCCGGGACCCCTTCAGTTTGATGGTCCAGGTGCTGAGGTTAAGGCGGTAACTTTATGCATTGAAGACCAGGATTACATGAGTCGTATCAAAGCATTACAAGAATATCTTGACAAGGTGCTGAAATTCACCCATATTGGTTGTTTTTTGTTCCTGCAAACAAATTCTGAGTCATCGCAATTCTGTATTACAAGTAGAAGATCATTTTTTGATTTGATTTAGATTGATATTTCAATTTTTATTATGAAATGTGCTGTTGGCTTATTTTCTGTTTAAGAACAAGGATATGACAGGCTTGAGCCCAGTGAACTTAGAACATGTTAGAAGTCAACTGAGGTATAACAATAAGTTGAAGAAGAAAAATCATTGTTGTTGATTTAAACAGAAAAAATGTGGTCTTTACATCTTCAGTCTCACTTGATCTTGAGGTTTCTAGTCATCAGTGTTGTCTTGACATGGCTCGTCTGGAGAACAACAATTTGCCAGCTTGTTTTATGGCAAACAACTTTTTTTTCTTTCTTGAACTTACCAATTTTGTGGGATGTCCAAACAAGCCCTCAACGTATGTTTCCTTGTATTACTACGTTATGCATTGCAGCATTGTATGGACGATACATCCTTGTTGTCCTTCTTGGCATTTCTTTTGCTTTCATTCTTTGCATTATTTTGCTTTCTGCCTAGAAAATGAACAAGTTATATTAGTATTTTTTTGTTCAAATACTACAAGTTTTTTCAGCAACAAAAGGAAACTTTGATATTGTTACTGATCCAGAAAAAATATTTGGAGTTTTTGCCTTTGTGTACATACTAATCAAAAGCTATTGAGAGAGAGAGAGAGAGAGAGAGAGAGAGAAGAATGATAGATCTAGATCTTCTTGAAGGAATGTACTCTGCTTATTGGGTGGGCCACAGATCTATGCACCCTGACTTTAGGGGAGTGGAGGGTTGGAGAAGTCTTGGGTCTCAATCTGCCCATCCAAGGATTGGAAAATGAAGCAGCATAATTTAAGAGGCCTCAGTAGCAACAAGATGAACTGTGATAGTTTGATGGTCTTTCCCATCTGATGCGGTAATATTAGGTTAAATATGTCGTTGCCAACCTGAGGCCTTTTTGATTCCGTGGGGAAGCCTAATTTGTTCAAGTTAATACTACTATGCTAATCGTACCATTATTTGATCTTTATTTTTATTCTTGTTTTATTACATCATATCATATTTTGTTGTGTTTTTTTATTATTTTCAGGTGCGGACGATGGTGAAACCAGGGTGTTCAGAGGATGTTCTGAAAGCAGCTTTGAGTGCCATGGCAGCTGCGACAAATATTCTCTCAACCATGACCGAGAACACACCTTATTAGAAGCAGCAAATAATGACAAAGATTAAATCTGCTGCAGTGGCAAGATTGTAAAGTATAATTTTTGTGAGTCATGAACATAAACAAAGAGATGCAGGAACATGTCGTATCATTTTAGTAAATTGAAAGTTGAATAGTAGAGGAGGTAGGTCAGTAGGTGGTGTGTTGATAATGAAATCACACATATCTGCAGATGTCTGGGTTGCTGGGGCACTTGGTGGCTTTGATAAATTCGCCAAGGGCCAAAAGAATACCTTCCAAAATGGTGGAGTATGTTTGTGTATGCAATTGCTAAACAAAGGTGTGAAGCGATGGTTATTTATTAATTACTATAAACATTCACATACAATCAAGAATCAAGGCCGGCCGGCCTCGTTCGACAAACCAAATTATGAATGAAGACAGGCCCAAAGCCAAACACCAGAGGAGTGCGTACGTGGTTGGGTTTGTGCGCTCTTTCGTGCTTCTTATTTCACTTCACGGATGGTGATAGTTTCCGCTCGCACAAGGCTGTGGCTGTGTTCAAGGGTTTTCAGTTTTCTTGTTCTTAATTGTTATAGTAAATACAACAGCTTATATATACATGTGTTATACATGTGTGTGTGTGTGTGTCACCAATAACACCTATCTACTAATTTTCCTTTCATCTTTAGCTCCTTCAATTGATAATTTGGTTTTTAGGAGAATCTGAGCAGTGCATCACACGAAAATCTTTTGTCACAGGTAAGTAATTAAAGCCAGCTCTTCTTCCTAATGTCCTGTTTTCCTATATATATATAGATATAGATATAGTTCTTTAGGACCTTTTTTGTGTATTTTTCCAGATCTTCTGCATGTTTATTCATTTGCTATTATTATTAAACCCCCTTCATATCTAATATTTTATGTTGCACTTGCTGATAAAACCAAGTGCTTGCAGAATCTCTCCTGAATCAGTTTGGTTCTAATCCATCATTATTTAATTGTATACAAGGGCTTATTTTAAGTAGCGACAATTCTATTTTTTCCTCTTTGTTTGGACTTATTCACTTCTTTTGACTATAATCACCAATACATGTATGTATAAAAAGAGTACATATAACAATAGATTTATTTTGGTGGGTATGTCTTTCAAGGATTATTTGTTACTCGGCCAGTGATTTGTCATATAAGTGGAAATAAAATGCATATTACCCTATTTTTTTTAAAAAAAAACTTACTATTAATTATCACCAAATAATTTAGGGAGAATTACACCCAGACTCCCTGAGGTTTGTCACTTAGTCACTCAGACCCCCTGAGGTTTGAAATATTACACACAGACTCCCTAAGGTTTGTATGCGCGCAACACTTAGACCCATGCTGTAAATATATCCGTTAATAAATTACACTTAGACCCCTTGAAGTGTGTACGCATATAATACTTAGACTTCTTAAATTTAAAATATTATACTTAGACCAAAAATACTTCAATCTAAGATAGAATATCAAATATTTTAAATTTTACAACCAAAATTCATGTTCTATTGTATCATTTATTGAAATAAAATCAAAAATAAAAATTCAAATTTTTCTTAACAAGTTGCAATTAGTATACATTATACTATCTATTGGAATAAAACTAAAAAATCAAATAAGGGGTCTAAGTCATTCTTAATAGAACATGAATTTTACAACAAAAATTCATGTTATATTTTGTCATTTATTTAAATAAAATCAAAAATTTAAATTTAATTTTTTTTTAAAATACATAGTTAGTATACAATTATAATATCTATTAGAATAAAACTAAAAAAATTAAACAAGGGGTCAAATTGTAATGAATACAATTTATTTTAGCTTCAATTGAGATAGTTTGATATTTTAATTTGGTCGTTTAAACGACCAAATTAAATTCCAATAGACAATATAATTGTATATTAATTATGATTTTTTAAGAAAATTTAATTTTTATTTTATTTTATTTCATTAAATGATACAATAGAACATGAATTTTAATTGTAAAATTTAAAATATTTGATATTCTATCTTTGATTGAAGTATTTCTAGTCTAAGTATAACATTTTAAACTTAAGGGATCTAAGTAATATATGTTTACAAACTTCAGGGGGTCTGAATATAATTTATTAATGGATATATTTACAGCAGGGGTTTAAGTGTTGCGCGCATACAAACCTTAGGGAGTCTGTGTGTAATATTTCAAACCTCAGGGGGTCTGAGTGACTAAGTGACAAACCTCAGGTAGTCTGGGTGTAATTCTCCCAATAATTTAACGACTGAGATCATTTTTTACAAAAAAATTATTGTGTGTTACGCAGCATCGGATCTTCACCATCTCCAGGATGTCGGATGTCCATCTCTTGCCCCCCAAATCCCCGAAACTGAAAGGAAACACACCCACCTCCCCCCTCCCCCCCTCTCTCTCTCTCTCTCCAGTCTATTTTTTTCCTCCCTTCTCATTCTATGGTTGTGCTCCACTGCAGCGGCTTCCCTAAGTAAGATCCCGATGTCATTCGGCGTCGCAGCTGTCTCTACGGTCAGTCATTCTCTTTCCCTCACTCTCCACTTCTTTTGGTGCAGTAAAGTTCATTGCCTCCTACCCTATTTGATATGTGCCCACCTACTGTTCGATACTCCATTATCATAAACTGTGACAGCAAAGAAAATCAAATACTGCAAGTCGATCGATTGATACTCATATGGATTTTGAACCCTTAAACTTGGAAAATGAAATTGTGGAATTCGTAATGGGTTCTGGCGATGGCGACGAACAGGACAGTGGTCTCAACTTAGAACAACAAGACTACTATGATGATTTCAATGGTGATATGGTCGATAGTTCTATAGGGGGTCTCAATCTCGAACCCGATGAGGGCATGGAATTCGATTCTGAACAGGCTGCCCGGATTTTCTATAACTCGTATGCCCGTCGTATTGGGTTTAGTACTCGGGTCAGTGTATACCAGAGGTCGCGGCGTGACGGTTCCATCATTTGCCGCCAAATTGTGTGCTCAAGAGAGGGGTTTCGCCGGGAGGGTAGCGACAACAAGTCCAAGCGCCAGCGTACTGTTACTAGGGTTGGCTGTAAGGCCCAAATGACCGTCAAGAAACAAAGTTCTGGGAAATGGGCCGTGACGAAACTCGTTAAAGAGCATAATCATGAGCTTGTGCCGCCAGATAAAGTGCACTGTCTTCGCTCCCATAGGCATGTATCTGGTCCTGCCCGAAGCTTGATTGATACCCTTCAAGCTGCTGGGATGGGCCCTAGTGGGGTCATGTCTGTGTTAATTAAGGAATCAGGGGGTATTAACAATGTTGGTTTTACAAAAGTTGACTGCCAGAATTACATGAGCAGCAGCAGTAGACAGAGGACCCTCGGGACCGGGGGTCAGTATATTTTCGACTACCTCAAGCAAATGCAGGCTGAGGATCCTGGTTTCTTTTATGCCATTCAAGGTGATTTGGAGAACACATCAGGGAACATTTTCTGGGCTGATGTAAACTCTAGACTGAATTATAACTACTTTGGGGACACGGTCACCTTTGATACGACATATAGGACTAACCGGTATCGGGTACCCTTTGCCCCATTTACAGGATTGAACCATCATGGACAGCCTGTATTGTTTGGATGTGCATTGCTCCTCAATGAGTCAGAGTCATCGTTTGTTTGGCTTTTCCAGACTTGGCTTGCTGCAATGTCTGGACGCCATCCCATCTCTATCACAACAGACCAGGATAGGATCATAAGGGCAGCTGTTGCCCAGGTGCTTCCAGGAAGTCGTCACCGTTTCTGTAAATGGAACATATTCAGAGAGGCCCAGGAGAAATTGTCCCATGTGTATCACTCATGCCCCACTTTTGAATCAGACTTTCACACGTGCATCAATGAGACAGAGACGATTGAGGAGTTCGAATCATGTTGGGAATCCCTTCTTGAGAAACACAATCTTGGAGATAATGAATGGCTTCAGTCAATGTATAATTCTCGACAGCAATGGGTGCCGGTTTATCTACGGGATACATTCTTCGGGGAGATGTCTATAACACAATCAAGTGACAGTATAAACTCATTCTTTGATGGATATATGAATGCCTCAACTAATATTCACATCCTTATGAAGCAGTATGAGAAAGCCATAGCCAGTCGGCATGAGAAGGAAGTAAAGGCAGATTATGACACAATAAACGCTGCACCAGTTTTAAAAACACCATCTCCTATGGAAAAACAAGCTGCTAACATTTACACCAGGACCATATTCCTGAAATTTCAAGAGGAATTAGTTGAGACTCTTGCTAACCCTGCAAATGTAATTGATGATACAGGATTGGAAGTTATGTACCAGGTGGCAAAGTTTGGGGAAGACCACAAGGTGCAGCTTATTAGATTTAATGTGTTTGAAAAGAAAGCTAGTTGTAGTTGCCAAATGTTCGAGTTTTCGGGTATTCTGTGTAGGCACATATTGGCAGTTTTCAAAGTAACAAATGTTCTTATGTTGCCATCTCATTATATCTTGAAACGGTGGACAAGAAATGCCAAAAGTGGGGTTTTACTGGATGAGCAAAATATTGGATTGCCTAGTAATTATCAAGAGTCCTTTACTGCGCGCTATGACAAACTCCGCCGGGAAGCCATCAAATACATAGAAGAAGGGGCAGATACAACACATGTTTATAATGTGGCAATGAATGCTCTACGCGATGCTGCAAAAAAGGTAGCTGCTGCAAAGCAGGATGTTCCAGGTGTCATGTGGAGCACTCTGACCAACAGAAGTGATCAGGAAGGGAACAAAAGTGAAAACCAAACTGGCCGGCCTCAGCCTTCCTCCACGGTCAGTTCCTTGTGCAAGATTTTCACTTTGCATTGCTCCACTTATCATTCTACGGGTGTCATATAATATATGTTGCAGTTCCTGCCATTTCTTTTCCATCGAAAATTGACTAGCATTTTTTGTTTCCTGAATTTTTTGCAAGAAATTGGATTTCATTCATTAAAAAACTTAGAATGTGCTGAGAATTTTGGCAGTTTGAGCTCCTACACGACGGATGATATCTCTGTTCTCTTATTTCATGGGGTAGTCGAAATTGAGAATACTCTCTGTGGGTGTTTTCAATTATACTTCCTGTCATATTATTTTAACCTTTTTTTTTTATATCAAACAACACTTTTCATTAATAACATGAAAATATTACAATAAAGGTGAACAAGAAATCCGTGAATGCAAAAACAAAAATAACTTAAAAAGGCAATACATACTAAAATCATTAACTGCAATCCTATAACTACAGGCCGCAACCCAATCTATTTAACGGGAAAAGAATGGCACATCTTTAAATTCTTTAGATGCCACTACCCAAAGAGATGCTGCGAACTTTACTTTGTCTCATTAAAACTCAGCGTATTCTTCCTTACCTTCAAAAATTATTCTATTCCTTTCCATCCATACAACCCAAATAATCGCCATTACCACACATGCCCACAATGTGGAAGCTTTACATCCCTTTCCAAAAATACCATGATTGATTTCAAATAAAGAAACACAATCTCTTGAAGTTATTCAACTCAAGCTAAACTCAAGTTTTAATCATATTGTTTTAATCTAGTATGTAGGTCCATCCTTTTTTTTTCCTCCTTTATAATTTTTTTGCATTAACTTTAATTCTATAGTTGAATCATGCCTTCGCAAACAATCACCCTTTATCTTAGGTTGAGTCCATACTTAGTTTGTTTCATTGATGTCAATGTGTTTTTATTTTAATACTAGGTGCTCGTCTCTTTACTCTCCAACAAACGCTATCTTTGGATAACATTATGTCAGTTACACGACAACAGAAGTTTGAAATCATAGTGATGATTACGTTGACATAATCTGGCGTAAATCTAGTGTTCTTTTTACTTAGTAAGGTGGCTAATTGAACTGTGCAATCTGGGGGGTTATGTCACTTGCATGATTGGATTATGTAATTTCAGTGTAATTTTTTCTTTTGTTCTGATCATCTTTAACTTAAAGTTTCATGAACAGTTGTGACTAGTGAGGCTTCATGGACTGAAGATCGGGAATGGAAAAAGAAACAAAAACAAATAAAATGAAATCTTGAAATGGGCATTGCTTTAACAGGATGTTGGGATGAATAATTAAGAAAAAATAAAACAAAGAAGCAATTACATGTGCATCCTGGAACTCTAGAGAGGCTTCTAGACTAGTGGTTATAGCATACCAAACAATGGAGTTTAGATGAAGAAAAAAGGGATGAAGGGTGAAGACCAAACGAAACATTTTCCCAACTATTTGGGATAAGCTACATGAATCATTTTTCATTATTATGCTCTTAGGAGCTGACTCAAAAATTTCTTCTGGCAGTACCCCACCAAAAGCTCTTTTTAGCTCTTTGATTAACTTTTGACGGTTACAGGATTAATATTTTTGGTTCAAAACTTGATGCTTGTTATTAATAGCTCCCACATGCATCCCTATTCTCCCATTACCTTCTTTTCCCAAGATCTGACATTCTGTTCTGCTCTTGTTCATGAGTTACATCTGGATGTCCTGAGCATTTTGGCATGCATTCATTATGCTGAATGTTGGAATCAGAGGATAAAGAAAAAGTTTTGACATTGACAAGGGAATTATCCCATGAAACAAGTCAACTAGGCAAACAATATCCTGTTCAGCTGTCCCTACAAACAAATTTAAGCAGTCACCCACTGACATTTAATCTCGCTATAATTTCCATCACAATAATGCACCCATATCTCATGTATGCACCTGCCACCTTATGGATGACTAATGGCATTGTTATAAAAGAAGAAAGCTGCAAAAAATAAGCTGTGGTGGTTTTTTGTATTCTCGACATACCCAAACGAATAGATATGATGTGGTGCCAGGACAAAGTGTTAGTATTTTGTATTTTAACACTTGACTATGCCTTTTCCTGATACCCATTGTCATTTTCTAATTCGTCCATATGTTGCTTTAACATCTTGTAGACTAAACACAATAGAGTTTCTAGTTAGGGAAAATGGTTACAGATCAATGAGAAGCACAATGTTCTGTGTACTATAGGTTCTGTCTTTTCCTGATTTTTATTTTCACCCAATAAAACTCACCAGGAGACACAACTTCAATGGAAAAGAAAGAGAATTCCGATAGAGCCAGCAAAGCTTGTGTGATTTATCATTACTTAATGGAGCATTTATGTTAAAGCTTGTGTAATGTTATTAGAGTTTTTTCAATACTGTAAAGGGTAAGACTAATACTATCTTCATTTGTAATTTTCTGACTGACGTTTCATGTTTGGCTTTTTTGGCTTTGTATGTAATATGCTGTTGCTCTTCTTGTTTTCCCTATTTTAGGGTTGTTAATAGTTAGTAGTTTTTTCTTTTCAAGTTTTCACAAGTGGAATGTTATAGCCAATATAATCACTGAAAGGTATATTGTGACTGGCATTTTTTTTTGTCTCTGGGTGATAGGTTATTTAACGTTTTTGTTATCCATTGATGCACGGAGATATATTTACATATGAATAGGATTTTATGGGGTTCTGTGGAAAACTCCTAGTTATAATCAACTCCGTAAACCTACTTGAGTATATCTTTGAATTCTCTGCATCTAGAAGTTCTGATGTCTTGGCTAGATCTTTGATGTTCAAGCCCCATCTTTGCATACTTTTGGCTAGAAAATGGTTTACTTTCTATTAAGGGGAGGAATGCTTGGGTGTAGTTTTGAGTATATATGTCAGGAGGGAATGACAGTTGCGCTAGAAGCCCTTTGTAGTGTTGACCTGAGGTGACACTTTAATCATTGAATGCATGGATGCATGGAATTTCTGCTTCCAATTGTGGAGCACATGTAAGGCACAGTCTGGTTGCTCGATCTTGTTCATTCTAGAAAATGATAGGTCTAGCTAGTTGTCTTCCCTAGAGAGTTGGCTGGGTCAGGATAGATATCCACTAACTAAGATGCCAGGGGTTAAAGGCAATTGCTCTGTGATAAAAAAAAGAGCAATTGTTCAGAAGTAACTCAAAGATTGTCTAATAATATACACTAGTATGAGTGCTCTAATTTCATTTCCATCATCTATGTATAATGTGGCTTTGGGATCATGGATTGCAATAAGTAGTGTCATTTGTGTTGCACCTATTTGTTCATTTATGGATCTAATTTTGTGATTGTGTGTTAAATCTGTACTGAAAAATTTGATTCTCTTCTCTTTGTAGAACCAGGACAACAAAATTAGGGAATTAACTGCTGAGTTGGAAAATGCAAATCTGCAGTGTGAAGCATATCGAGCAAAATTGCTAGCTGTTTTAAGAGAGATGGATGAACAAAAATTGAGAATGTCAGTGAAAGTTCAAACAGTGAGGCTCAGTATGAAAAGGTGAATCCGATGGGACTGTTATGCGATTTTGATCCTTTGTGTATACTAGAGAGCAAAAGTGGTGGATTAGGGTGGGGCTACGGCGCCAATGGGCCTCCCCTACACTCACCATGTCACTTTATTTTTCTTTAGTAGTTATAATTTATCTTGTTTAGTCTAGAATGGTTGTGTTCCATTTCCATGCAGAGTTGTAGTTAGATGCAACTACAGATTAGTGACTGAAGGGGGATGGGGAATGGAGGACATGGTTGCAATGGTTCATCTGCATTGACCAAAGGAAGAAGTCTGCCACATTTGATCACTCTAATGACATTCGTCTCATCTGTTTGGTTGGATGTGGTGCATCAAAGTGGAAGAATAGTTACAAGTAGTTGAGCTGAGGAGAGGAACAATATTTGTTAATGTGCAAGATTGTGATGAAAGGAAATCCCACCCAGGAAAGTAGTAATAGCTCTGGATTAATGAAGTGGAGACCGAGTCAACTGAGATAAATAATTATTTAAGGATACAAAAGTGCCCTTTAGACGGACTACACCTATCGATACAAAGTAGCCTATCCGAACAAGGTGTCGATGTCTAAGTAGCTTGGTTTCATAGTTCTTTTTTGATCAATTGTCGATTTAGGTTCTCAGTTAATCACAAAGACATAAATAGATTGGATGTAAGATCTAACATAGTGTTCTTTCTTACCCGCATGTTTTGTTAAGGCTCAAGCTTGGGAAAATACTACAAATATGCTAAAAGTTTGTTATGAAAGTCTCATGCACTCAAATATATATTATATTTTAATGTACCACTCATATCATCATCTACTCTGAATTTTATGAAAAAAAATATTATTATCCAAGTACATAACCAATATTTTGATACTAGCAGTGAGTGACTTTGTGTCCGAAAGTACTCTCTAATATAAAAATATTAAACATTGATTGTATAATATTTTATATTTTAACAGTAATTTAGTTTTTTCCTTTTCTTTAATTATGGAATTTAATATTAAAGTGAATATAAAAAATAAATTAAGAAAGAGGTAGGGGAAAGAGATAATAGAGATGAGTGTGGATTTATGAGGTTGTTTGACGTTGAAGTAATTTACTTAATACTAAGAGTATAATTTGGGCGGGTTAATTCGAACTCAATCTAAACCAAGTTAAAAAAAAGGGTTTGGGTTGAAGTTTTTAAAACGGAAATTTATTAGTAAGTACATTTTAAATTACTTAATTGTGAGAAAATATCTTGATTAAAATCTTTTGTAGATAAATATCTTTGAATTGAAAATGTATTATAGTTAGGTGCTCATTGGCAGATTTTTAAATTTTTTCTTCACTAAAATATCATTTTTCTTATTTGAAGGCCTTTTAGTTTGACAGTTCCAAATTAGGTTTATCATTACACAAAAGAGTTTTACTATTACACCAAATTTGGTATATATAATTAGTGTAACCATGTTGTGATACTAAATGGTGTAACCTTTTGATTTATATAAACAACTGAATGACAAATTTGATTGATGTCGTAATTTTGTGTAATTGTGTTGGTGTAACTATTTGATTTATTAGAATACATGAATAACTGTTTTGTGTATTATAGGACAATTACAACTAATTAGGTCATTTGAATTTTGTACCTAATCAGAAAATGTTTTATTAAAATTGAACTTAATAGAATAAACAACTTATTCATACAATTCATCTCAAATAAATCTAAAAAAATGTACTCACACCCAAAGAAACCTTTTTTAAAACTTAGGTTAAGCTTGGGCCCAAAAACCTTACTCAGATTGAGGCTTAAAGTTCACGGTTTCAAACCGAATCCAACTCAAATTACCAAAATGGGCCTCAACCCAAATTCATAATTCGGATTCAACCTGAAATTAAAATAAATAAATATATATACACAAAATTTAAGTTGTATTTTAGGATTTTTATTGAATTTATTTTCAATTTATGTTTATCAAGTTATTGTGTCATGTCCAAAATTATACTCGAATTGCGAACCTGAATTAGTTAACCTAAACTAACTTGAATTGAGCTTAAAATTAACTTAAACAACTCAGATTAGAAGTCAGGTGCGAGTTAGGTTAAGGTTGAAAGTTTATGACTTGGGTTAATCGGAACCCCAATCTAATACTAATTATAATTGTAAAATTAGGTGGTGTTTGATAAAACTGAAAGCTGAAAACTGAATACTGAATTTTAAGTGCTGAATGCTGAATTTTTTAATTTGCAGACTGTTTGGTATCAACTAAAATTTAAATATTGAATTGAATCAAGTTGTTTGACAAATATAAAGAACTGAAGTCTGAAAATTATTATTATCCTAATTTTGTCATTCTTTTTAACCATCTCTCCACAAATATCTGATTCCTACCACCACTATCACAGTTATGGTGATGATAGTAGTGGTGGTAGTTGTGGTGACAAAATGGTGGTGGTGGGGATGGTGACACAATGGTGATGGTGGTGGTAACACAATGGTAGTGGTGGCAGTGACACAAGGTGGTGGTGGCAGTGATGGTGATGGTAGTGACAGTGGTGCCACAATGGTAGTGGTGGCAACGGTCAAATAATGGCGGTGGTGGCGACACAATGATTATGGTAATGGTCGGAGTAGCGGTGACACAATGATGGTGGTGATGGCGGGGACACAATTATGGTGGGAGTGGCAATGACACAATAATGGTGGTGACAATGACACAATGGTGATGGTGGCATCACACAATAGTGGTGGTGGCGACGACACAAGGTAGTGGCGGTGGTGACACAATGGTCATGATGACAACAACACAATGGTGGTGGTGACGGCAACACAAGGTGTTGGCATAATGGTAGTGGTGGTGGCGACGACACAATGATGGTGGCAGTAATGGTGGTGGTGGCGGTGACACAATTATAGTGGGGGTGGCGATGACACAATGTGGTGGCGGGCGGTGATGGTGTTAATGGCGGTGGCACAATAGTGGTGGTGGCGATTGCACAATGGTGGTGGTAACGGCGGCAACACAATGGTGGTGATGGTGGATGAAGAGTATTGAAAAGTTAAGAGTGTAAAATGCATTGATGGTATATTTGTCAATTATGAGAAATTGATAAAAATCATTACCGAGTAACATTTTCAAAATTAAGTGATAAGTATGTGACTTGCAACTTAAAATTTTAACCTATTTTTAAGAAGTGCTTAAAATATTCAGTGGTGTGAGTTTCAGGTTGTCAAACGAGTTTAATTCATTAAGGTACTTAAAATCTCCAGTTTTAAGTCTTAACTAGTGTTATCAAACAGTCCCATAGATTGATTATATTTATGGGGGCATTTAAGACATTCTATATGTTAGTGCATCATATTTGAATTTCAAAAATGATACCGTTAGGGAAGCAGTACCGTGCAGAGTGCCCTTGTGTAGTTATATAATCGCACATCCGATGTTCTAATTCCTCATTACGATCCAATTTCAGCGAGAGCCAAAGAGAGAGAATTTGAGAGAGAGAGAGGAAGAGAGATGGAGAAATCATCGTCGTCAGCGATGGAGGCATTCGAAAAGCTAGAGAAGGTGGGAGAGGGAACGTATGGGAAAGTGTACAGAGCGAGAGAGAAGGCCACGGGGAAAATCGTGGCACTGAAGAAAACCAGACTCCATGAGGACGACGAAGGTGTCCCTCCCACCACTCTTCGCGAGGTCTCCTTGCTGCGTATGCTCTCTAGGGATCCCCATGTTGTCAGGTAACAATCTCCGTGCCAGCGAGTTCTTTTCTGTGATATTTACTGGTTCTTTTCATTCACATGAGCCCGCATGTTCTGTTTCTTGAAATTTGGTGTTTTCTTGATCTGTATACTGAACATGTTGCTTCGATTTTTCGTATTTTGTTTAGGGTTTGAACATTCTTTCATGTAAGGGTGGGTGTCCACCATAATGAAATCTAAGGCAATTTTTGTTGATGTTTGAATAAGTTGTAGGAGTGTTTGGTCTTTGTGTCTTCAGGGTTTCAGACTGTCGCTTGTGGATTTTCTTGATCTGCAGTCTGTTTTCCTTGATTATATAATCTTTCCACCTTGATTGCTCGAACTTTGTTTTTGTACTGTTATGATTTGATCCTTTGATATGTTGGGGGTGGTTCCTGCGTTACACTTGCAAGATCTGGATTTTCCACTTGCAAGATCTGGATTTTCTTTGAAATTTGAAGCAATCTGTTGTCATGTACATGAATTTTACTTTTCTGGTTGAAATATGAGACGATCTGTTGTTATGCCCTGAATTGTTAGAGACTGAAGGCACTTTGTTTCTTGACGCTGCATTTTCCCATTGTTTGTTTATTCGATTAGGCTTTTCTAGAATTTGATTCATATCTGGGCAGTTGCAATCCAAGTACGCAAAAGGGGGTGATTTCCCTCTCCAATTGGATTCCATGTTTGTTCCTCTGTGTTCCATTTTTTTTTTCATCTTGCAGATTCTTTAAATCTTTGTCCTTGACATGTTATATTTTGTATTTTCCTGTAATTAAATATACAGACTGATGGATGTCAAACAAGGCCAGAACAAGGAAGGGAAGACAGTTCTCTACTTGGTGTTTGAGTACATGGACACTGACCTCAAGAAATTCATCCGAAGCTTCCGTCAAACAGGAGAGAACATTCCTACCAAAAACATCAAGGTACGGATTGTATAGAGGGTTGCCAAGACCTTTTTCATGACGCTTATGGAGTGATTGGAATTCGAAACAATTTCAATCCTATTCTTGACTTCTATTTACTCTTGATGTTGGTTGTTTCACCGCTCTTTATTTATCTGCTGCTCATGTGTAGTGTGTTATTCTTAAAACAGAGCTTGATGTACCAGCTTTGTAAGGGTGTTGCTTTCTGCCACGGTCATGGAGTACTGCACAGGTATGCACTTGTCAAATTTCAACCTTTTAAATGTTCTCAGCCATAACTGATAGTCTTTAGGCTACCGTCTGACAACCAATCCTCTTCCTCTCATTGTGTTGACTCAGGGACTTGAAGCCTCACAATCTCTTAATGGACCGAAAAACAATGATGCTTAAAATTGCAGATCTTGGATTGGCTCGAGCATTTACCCTTCCTATCAAGAAGTACACTCATGAGGTATCATGCTTTTCTGACTATTCTTCGTCATAGCTAATGCCAAATCCACAAATGCTGTTGATAAATTGTTTGTAAATATTGTTGCAGATATTGACCCTGTGGTATAGGGCTCCTGAGGTCCTTCTGGGGGCTACCCATTACTCAACAGCAGTCGACATCTGGTCTGTTGGCTGTATTTTTGGTACAATTTCGCTCTGATATTGTTTGATAATAATTATTTCTGTTTTATATGCACCAATTAATGACAGGTTTACTAATTGTATCGTTATTTCTGTTTTTGTCCGAAATTTAGCTGAACTAGTCACAAAGCAAGCACTTTTCCCAGGAGATTCTGAGCTGCAGCAGCTGCTCCACATTTTCAGGTTTAGTGATCTATAATATACTTCCAACACCCCTCCTCTTTTGATGTCTGATATCCGTGTACTATTGAATGTATTGGGAATTGTTGTTGCAGATTGTTGGGTACTCCAAATGAAGAAGTCTGGCCAGGAGTAAGCAATCTAATGAACTGGCATGAATACCCCCAGTGGAGCTCTCAGCCACTGTCATCAGTCATTCCCAATCTGGAGGAGGATGGCCTAGACCTGCTGTTGGTAAGTTACTTAAACCATCACTTGGATTTTCAACTGACGGTAATTAATCTGAAGCTGAATCAGTTTTCTCTGTACTTAAAATACATGAATTTTATAATTGTGGGTGCAGCAAATGTTGCAGTATGAACCATCTAAGCGGATTTCGGCAAAGAAAGCTATGGAACATCCTTACTTTGCTGATCTAGACAAGGCCTATCTCTAAATATCACTGACCCCACCCGCAATCAATGGAGTACTTGGTTTAGGATTATTGCTGTGATGATATGGGGTCAGCTTAATGAGGCTCTGTAGCTAATTTTCTTGCTTTTCTCAAGCATTTATAACTCCTGGCAGAAAGTTTTTATCAAGATTGCGTGTATCCTAAGTTCAAATACAATTGCTTGTTGATTACAGTTGGTTTTAATGGTATCAAACAGCTTAATGAGGCTCTGTAGCTAATTTTCTTACTTTTCTCAAGCATTTATAACTCCTGCCAGAAATTTTTATCAAGATTGCTTGTATCCTAAGTTCAAATACAATTGCTTGTTGATTGCAGTTGGTTTTAATGGTATCAAACACACTTCAACGTGCCAAATATTTTGTACAGATACAATTTTTCACTCGGTGTCTCTCACATGCACATATTACTTGCAAACACAATTTTCAAGTTTTTTTTTTTGTAGCCAACAGGTATGCAGTCCATCATAAGGCCATGGGAACAAGGCATGGATACAACATGATCATGTTGCAATTCTTGTCCATTTTGATTCAGTATGGTCAAAATTGTCTCTAATCAGTTAACCTATTCGATTTGCCCGATTTCCATCTGACTCGACATATTCCATTTGTCCAATTTCCATCTAACTCAGACATATTCCATTCTGTCACCGTTCGAATGGGCATGTTTGTGTGTGATGGATCGTACATCAGTTCCTGCATAACATCTTGGTTCTGTTAGCCAAGATACCAGACCTAGAAGAAAAAAAGGGCAAGGGAAGAGAAGATAGTAGTGAAATGAAAATGAGTGTCCATGACTAGAAGATTTACCTGTTTGTAGAGAAGTTTTTGTCATGTTGGACAGCCACCCAACCTATTTCTGAACCAATAAAATGTGACAAGAGAGGACATTGGAAGGCATGAACCACCTGCACATTCTATCAGAGTTGCTTTATATGCATTTGGAAAAATAAAGACAAAAAGGGGAGTATGTTCAGCTATCAAGGAACGGAAGACTTTAAGCTGGGGAAGCAAAGAAGTGCTTCTCAGATCCAATTTGAACAAGCATTTGCTTCACATTTCTAAGTGCCACCAGATAGGCATTCTTCAAATGCAAACTGAACTTTAAGGCTGAATGTCCTTAGGATACAATTGAACTTGATGAAGGTTTGTTGAGTCAGACAAAGATCGTGAAAATATAGGTTTCCAAGACTGTCCAGCTAAATGGGTGGGAATCAACTTTCAATATCAACCCAAAAACATGTTTGTCTTGCATCTCCCAAAATCTTCGATGAAAATTACTGCATAAGGAGGAAATGGGCATCTTATGGGTAAAAATTTACACAAGGGTACATGATGACTAGCATTTGGAGGAATGTTATTGAGACTTAAAAAACTGACATAATAATATATCAAGTGATGAAATTTCAATAAAAAATCCCAAGAGTTACCTAATAAATTATGTCAATTTTTTAAGTAGCGTTACTCTTGCTTTTTGAGGTATCTCTCGATACCACCAAAACAAACAAACCATCAATGACAGTTGATGGGCTATATCCAAAACGATCTTTTCTTTCTTAATATTTTAGATAGTAAAGATTTTGACAGAATAACCCTTTGTTTGGTATGAATGAAAATGGGATGGATGGAAAATGGAAAGGAAAGAAAGAGTTTTCTTTGTTTGGTATCAAAGAAAAATTGGATGGAGTGGAAAAGAAAGTGGAAAGTTCATCCCTTCCGCACGCCATTTTGTATCCATGCAAAATTGGGCGGAAAATGAGACTACAAATTGGGACTTATTGTAGGGGTTACTGTAATTACATTTATACCCTTCACTATTTGCCATATCTACTCCTCGATTTTTCTAGAAATTTTGAAATAAATAGATATTTTGTCCATTTTATGTAACAGTCCATATTTTATCCTTTTATTGACTATTCTCAAACTGCAATCCCAACTTTAAGTAACACCTATGAAAAAAATTTGATACTATATCAAAAGTGTTAGTAATATTAGATTTTGGCTTGATATGGTACCATTTTGCTGAGTTTGATGATTTATAATTATTGATTGAAAAATAATAAATACAAATGAAAAATAAAAATATAATAATTTTAAACATATCATATTTTTATTGAATAAAAATAAAGATACAATACAAAAAAATAACATTTTGGTACCATAATGAGACTCGCCATGCCATTTGGTGGCCTGAAATAAATTGAATCAACTTCAAATCTTTAAAAGTTTATTTGCAATAGAAAAATTGGTTTTTTGTGTAAGGGTATAATGGTAAATTAAGTTTGTGTATGCCTTTTTTCCTTTCATTTTTCTTTCAATACCAAACAATAGAAAAATAATCCCTCCAACTTTCTATCCATCTTATCAAACAAAAATGAGAGAAAGTGTCTTTTTTTTTTTTCATGGATAGAAAGTCTATCCTTCTTACTTTTTCATTCCTCATACTTTTCATCCCTCATACCAAACAGACCCTAAGTAAAAGAATTACAAAAGAGAGATCTGACGAGAAAAATAATCTTGTGCATGTCCATTTAATTGTTTTTGGGTTAATCTCAAATTGCACCCTGAAAAATCGTTCGAATTTTAATTTGTACCCTGAAAGATAAAAAATCTTAATTTATATCCTCAAAGATAGAAATTTGTATCAATGTGCACCTCAAGTTAACCGTGATGGATAAATTATACTTAGATCCCTTCATGCTTGTCCCTTAATTACCTAGTCCCCTCATATTTGAAATATTATACCTACATCCCTTTAGAATATAAATATGACTAAAAATGTTCTCCCAATTGAAAATCCAAATAATTATGATTAAATGATATATTACATTGCATATAAAGAACATTATATAAATATCTGCATTATATTGGATATTCAAATGGTAAAAATGAGTTTGAACTTTAGAGTATAACGAGCCCACAAAATAAAAGGTAGTATGAAAATTAAAATTTTTTATTGTGATGAAATCATATTTTTTAACGGTTATATTAACAGATATCAACGGTAAGGAGTTATATGTTACACGTGCATAAACGTCAAAAGGTATATGAGTAATATTTTAAATGTGAGAGGGTTCAAATGATTAAATGACAAGTGTGAGAGAATTTAGATATAATTTATTAATTTAGTTTTAGACTATTGGTAGTTTCAGATGCGAATTGATACAAATATAATTTCTATCTTTAAGGGTGTAAATTAAAATTTTTAATTTTGAGAGTACAAATTAAAATTTAAATGATCTCTCGGGGTATAATTTGCAATTAACTCATTGTTTTTTTTTTTTTATGAGAAAAGGAAAACAATTTAAGTGAGGCATTTGAGGATAAACGTCCCTTTCAAAACTTTGATGATAAACCAACACTTTACAAGTGTTGCGATATGACATAAACACCCTGTAGTTTTTTAGCATGGGGTAAAACTCAGGAGACAATTATAGGGTTATTTTGGAGATTGAAATATGTTAGTTGAGCCAAACCCGTTGTTTTGAACTAGGAAACCGCAGAAGCAGAGGCCACCGTAGTGTGTGTGGGGGGTTCTTCCGGGTGATTCGTTTGGTCGCTCGGCGTTTAGACATGGATATGTCAATATTAGTTAGGAGTTAGGAGCGGTCTTAAAGCCTCCGGCCGGCGTATTCACATCCACCTTTACTTTCCCATATAATAGACATCAGTTTCTATTATTTCAGTCGGCATATCTCATCTCACCCAATTTCACTGCCTCCTCATACCGTGAACTCCGCAACTGAAGAAAAACCCTACCAAGGCCCGCCATTACAGCCACCTCTTTCGAAGCCTTTTTCTGCTCTCTCTCTCTCTCTCTTCGATTGACCGATAGGTATCAAGGCACTCCAACTCCAACACAGGTAACGTTTGAGTAAACACGCACGCCTCTCTAGATGTAGCTTCTTCTTTTTTTTCTTGGTACTGCATTTAACTTACAAAATTGAGGGACTCAAAAGAGCGCTCCGTATAAACTATTCATGTTTTCTTTATGGTTTCTTCATGTCTTGAAACGTCAAGTCACGAGTTTCAGTTTTTTTTTTTTCTCTTTCCTTTTCTTGGCATTGACGAGACTAGGGTTTGCTTTCTGTGAAAAGATAGTGTTTTTTCGAGTGGAGGATCAAGCTGATCAATAGTTCATGTCGTTTTCTTGAGATTTTATATTTTTAGGTTTACTTCAAGTATTTATTTTTATTCGTAGGGAGAATCGTATAGCAAAACGTTGTCATACATAGTAAAACAACATTCACCTGTAGATTTCAGAATGGATAAAAGCGAGGTAGTTATGGAGGATGTGGAGAAGCAGTCACAAGCTTCGGCTAGTGATAGACGAGATTCGGAGAACGACCTGGTCGATGCGCAAGTTAATCCCCAACAGGAGCAATTGTCCCATCCAGAGGCCCCGGAAGACCAAAATTCCTGTGAAGAAAGGGCAGAGGACCAAAACAATGTAAAAAAGGACCCAAGCCCTGGCAAAAACGTTGTACCTGACCAATACGCAAGTGAAAATGCTTCAGAGGAGAAAAACACTAGCGAAATTGGGAAACCACCTGTTGAATTGCCTGTGGATAAGGCTCCTATGAGTGGGAAGAAGGAATTGGTAGATGAGCCAAAGGAGCCTGACAATACAACCACGGCTTTGGTGGCTGCTGACACTGATGGTATCGGTGAAATGCTGGAAAGTAATTTACCAAAAGAAGAAATCCCTGTAGATAAAAATGAAGGTGATGATACTCCCCTTGCCAATCAACATGAACCAGCTACACCCAACCTCCTAGTGAAGTGTTCGTCTGCCAAAGCTGAAGTTCAAAGTGGGGACACATTCAAGAATGGGCTGAATGAATCAAAGGTACTTGCAGTATTCACAGAAAAGAATTGAAGCGAAAGAGTTAATGTTATATTATTTTCATAATCTTGGATGTAAAAATGAATGTGGAAAGTTGAACGACACCAGAAGAATCTGTAGGTTGCTAAATTGCAATGTCGTTGTTGAAATATAGATGTCGGAGGATGATGATGGAACACCAGAGGACCAAGCAGCATTCATGAAGGAGTTGGAAAGTTTCTATAGGGAGAGGGCCATGGAATTTAAACCCCCCAGGTTTTATGGGAATCCACTCAATTGCTTGAAGTAAGTTTCCTCTGCTTTTGATGGAGCATATTGTTATGTCTGGTTTTATAAATGGACTAACTATTGTCACTGACGCCAGGCTATGGAGAGCTGTAATTAAATTGGGGGGTTATGATCGGGTATGCACGTGCCCTTTTCTAATCTATTTAGTTTTGTTGTTTCTCACTATAGTTTCAGTTTATTGTCCATCACTTTCTTGCTACACTTTGTTGTATATAGCAGGTATTGAATTTGAGTAGATGTCTAAAAATGATTAAATGGAGTTCCATAAAAGTATTTTTTGATAGGAAGTTCCATAAAAGTATAGTCACAGAATTGTTTTTCTGATGGTATCAAATACTCAAAATCATTTATTTGGCTGGCAACTGAAAGAAAAAGCTTGCATATGCTTTGCCTTTTAGATAACAAGTCTCATATCTCTTTCAAATCTAATGTGGTAGTTTCCAATTGTAGGCTATGCATTTTACATTTTCAAAGTTTTAAATCAGTCAGAACTTTTTTGTGATACAAGTTGGATTAAGTACCCAATAAAAAAATAAGAAAAAAAAGGAAAACAATTTCATGTAAGATCCATGTGATTTGAATAATTACCAGCTATAAAGAGGCCCAATTTTGTCTGTATTCCATACTTGGGAAATTTTGGTCAGTTCTGATCATACATTTGATGATTTTTGGTTAGTGGATACACGCATTCGATTCAATATGCATTATCGTTTTGTTCACATGATTTAAGAGTTTCAATTAAGGCTGGGATTGTGGATGTTTGTGACATTGCTAATATAATTTGTGTTTTGCAGGTGACTGGATCCAAGTTGTGGCGGCAAGTGGGAGAATCTTTTCACCCCCCTAAGTAAGACTCAATGCTTTGCATGCTCATAGTTGTTGTCTATCTGATATGCACAACCTCCTCTGTTTTGACCTGTGAAACTTTTCAGTTTTTAAGCTGCATTAAATCGACATCTAGACAAAGCCCACACAGACTGTATAAGTGAGTGTTATGTGTGTTGATCAATGGCTAAAGGAATTTGTGGGTGTTGAATTTATAAATTTAAACAAAAATCTGTTGCTAGCTTAAGTTTCTTTTGAAGTTGGTTTCATTTGCTTCATTCTCTCTCAGGACCTGCACAACTGTTTCTTGGACATTTCGGATTTTCTATGAGAAGGTAATGCCCCAAAGGCCCAAACTACTACGTCCTGTTAAGAATTCTAGCATTTTACATGAGATTGGGCGACAAATATTTGGTATAATATTTTCTGTTTGTTAAAGTGTAAATACTTAAATTACACACAGTCTAACAACTTGAGTTTTTATAGTAGATGGTTGTTTAATATAGTATCACAGCAGGAGGTCCAGTATTCGAATCTCGTCGCCACACTAGTGTTTAAAAAAAAATTTCAAGTGTGAGGTCCAAAATCTAACCTGTACGTGTGGGGACGTGTTAAAGTATAAATATTTAAGTTATACCCTCTCTAACAACTTAATCTTTTAGAGTAGATGGTTGTTTAACACTGTGCACAACTTAATCTTTTAGAGTAGATGGTTGTTTAACACTGTGCGAGACTAATAATCTTTCAGATTATTAGGAGTCTGGTTTTGTAGACTGCCTATGGTCATTTTGGATAAAACCTTAAATGATCAAACACTGAGATTTTTTTTTTATTAATTTTTTTCTGATTTTTCCCCATTTCCTTTCCTCGTAAGTCATGTCTTTTAAATGCATTGCTTCTCCAATCATTTTTTTTGGTATGTGCATTTGAAGAGGTTAATTGGAAGTTTGAATGGCATAGGCAGGATTTCCTATGGAGTATCTTCTTAAATATCTACTTTCTTCGTTGTGCTAACATGTGGCATAGTTGGCCGACATGAAATGCTAAATTGAAGTGAAAATAAATTATATGTTTGTCTACCCAGTAGTGAAATGTGGATGCTTTTGCACCAAAGGATTTTTGGTCAGGATAACTTGGACATTAGGATTATCATATTGCATTTCCACGATCCAGATAATTCATATATATGGAAATTTCATAGGCCATTGTATTAGTTTTTTGTTATATGGATGACGAAAAGTTGAGTTTAATATATTTGACCTATTTGTTGAAGTCATTAGACCAATGCATTTTTAGCTTCTTTTGTTAATATGCTGCTTCTGTCCTCAACTGATCCCTACATGAACAATTCAACTTAATTTGGTGGATGATTATTGTGGTTATTTGCTGCAATGTTATTGGGAATGCCACTGGGATCCAGATCCTTATCCTTGGTTATCTTTTTAGTAGTGTGACTGTTCAATAGTAGGGTGTGTAAGCTATCAAGATAAAAAGTGGTGAGCTATGTGTTTGCTTGGAATCCTGAAAATTAAGCCTTGGATCATGAAGTGTGAAACTTTACATATATTGTTGCCTCTACCTTTTTATTTATGATGTAGTTCAGATTATTTTAACACTTTCTCTAATTTTGTATGGTGTCAGTTTGATCATATGGATTGCTACTTTTCTGTTTGCATTAACTTCCCTAATAAGCATTTTCTTTCTTTCCTGATCCTTTTCTGTATGTGAAGGCACTTCTTGAATACGAGAGGCATAAGAGGCAAAGTGGTGAACTCCAGCTTCCTATTGCTGCCCTGCCTGAGTCTTCGGTTGTTGAAAGTGAGGTAAAATTCGGATTTGGAAACGACACAAGCTTATATTAATAGTTTTCTGAGTCCTTTGGATTTGAAAATGAGGTAAGAGCAAACCATTGTTTGCTGAGTCCTTTGGATCTTATTCATTTTATGAAGGTTAAGCTAGTGGGGTCTTCTATGCATTCAGAGTTGTTTATGCTTGCTATGAGGACAGGATTTAAAACTTGAGGATATATTTTAGGCTTCTACAGTTTCGATTCATAGGCAGGCTTAAGTGGTTAATCAGAGCTTTCAATTTTCTGGAAAGAGGAACCATGTGATAGGTATTGACGATATGACAAAGTTTTTTTAGTACCAGTGGTTGAAATGATACGTAGTTAAAATTCAATTTTATTTTTTTCGGTGTCTTACAAATTGTAAGCTGCGAGGATAATGAAGGGAAGTAATAAGGCGTAGTTGTGCCGTTAAGGCAAAGGTTTGAGAGGAATCTCTGTACATATTGCCGACCAAGTGCCGACATTTTATGTTTTCAAACACAATAGTGGGATTTTGTTCGTTTTGGCTTTAGTGGATGTTCTACTTTGGAGTTTCCTTCAATGTCTAGGAATACTATTGATAGAGATTAAAAAGGGATTGGATGAGCTTAAATTGAAAAATTGAATTTTATTATTTATTTTACTATTATTATATTAGTTAGAGAATATTTGTTTGACTAGGAGTATTAATTAGAGTTTGACTAGGAAATTATTAGAGTTTTAGTAGGATAGGGATTTGAGAGTTTGATTATAAAACTATTTTAAAATTTTAGTGGGAGAATAGTTTTTATTTTGGTAGGGAACTTAGCCTATAAATATCGATGTAATCCCCACTATTTTTATGAGAGAGAGTAATATAATAAAAACTTATTTATTTATTTGTGGAGAATTTTGTGTATTTCTTGACCAATTCCTTGCAGGAATGAGATAAATTCCTTCCACCCCTCTTCTCTCTTTTATTTCTTTCTATTATCTTATTTCTCTTCTTCTTTCGTCTTACATAAGTTTGGTATCAGAGCCCAACTTCGATCATTCTTGATTGTCGTTATGTTTCTAGAGATCCGTTGTCATCTTCTTGATTGTTTTTGCTGCTAACATAGCCAGGAAAAAAAAAATTCAGCTCCAAGCTCAATAACCCATCCAGCTGACCCAGCAAAAAATCCAATCGTCTAATCCAATCTTTGAAATTACACAAACACCCTTCCAAACCTTTCTAAAATTACATATTTGACTCCTGAAGTTTCTGAATTCAGAAATTACAGTTTTGCTCCAAAAGTTTCTAAAATTACAAGTCAGCCCCATAATTTTCAAAAATTATAGTTTGAATCTAAAATTTTCTACAACTTTTCATGTTACTTCTTCAATCAAGATAGTTATCAATGTCGAATTACTTGTCAAACTTGAAGCCCGTGATGCTAAGCTCGATTCTCTCCAAGCATCAATGTGTTCACTCCACACATCAATAGAATATATACATGAAGGTGTACACAAGTTGACTGTCATACTTGGAGTTAAGCTCCCAAATAAGAACCTCACGAACAAGGTAGATTTTGATTCGCCTATCAATTGTCAACAAATAGTTGAACAAGTTCTGCCCCAAGAAGTTCCTCCACAACTACAAGCTCTAATTCAATTGAATGATGAACTGAAATTAAATACCGTTGATGAGCCTAAAAGTTCTCCATATCATACATCAATTGCTTTTGATAAGCCGATTTCAAAATATGTTCTTACGAAAGAAATTAAAGGAGTTTCAAAGGGTGCCACTATAGATGGAGTTGATATTTTGTCTCCTCTGATTTATATTCTTCCTTCTCTTATAATAGTGTATATGGACATGATTGTGAAGAATGTAACACATAAAGGGGTTGTTTTCTACTATGGGGTTTACAATACTATTTTCTTGGAACACAAGTTTCTTCACATCTCTTGAAGTTCTGTGGCTCCTGCCTTTACAACTCTTCGAAGAAGAGTTTTTTTCAGCCGGGGAGAATTGGTAGAGATCGAAAAGGGATTGAATGAGCTTAAATTGAAGAATTGAATTTTATTATTTATTTTGCTATTATTATATTAGTTAGGGAATATTTATTTGACTAAGAGTATTAATTAGAGTTTGACTAGAAAATTATTATAGAATTTTAGTAGGATAGGAATTTGAGAGTTTGATTATAAAACTCTTTTAGAATTTTAGTAGGAGAATAGTTTTTATTTTGGGAGGGAACTTAGCCTATAAATATCGATATAATCCCCACTATTTTTATTAGAGAGAGTAATATAATAAAAACTTATTTATCTGTGGAGAATTTTGTGTGTTTCTTGACCGATTCTTTGCGAGGATGAGGTAAATTCCTTCCACCCCTCTCTCTATTCTACTTCTTTCTATTATCTTATTTCTTCTTCTTTCGTCCTACATCAACTATCTTCTTTGCACTTTGAAAAATCATGGCCTTCTTTGAATGGAAAGCTTTTCTCATTCTATGTTCTTCAGCTAGTAGACAATACGAAATGGGATATATGTGATAGCTAGTGTCCCCTCACCCCCATTCCCCTAATTGTCAATTTTCGCTGTTTGATATTTGGTTTTTTATTTAAGTTTCTAAATTTTTGGCCCCAGTTGTTTTGTTTTGTGTGTTTCAATGAATTTCAAGTAAAGCCTCCCTCTGATCTTTTCAGTTCTTTTTCTTCTCTTTGGGATGTATAATAATCTCAAAGTATTGCTTCTATTTTCAAATGTTATGGTTTACAAACCAGCTTATCACAGTCCGCCCTGTAACCCCTTTTTACATTCATAACTTACTTGAAGATGACGCAGCTACAGTGTGAAACTCATGTTCATTGGTAAGTTTGGGCTTTGTTGGCTGCTGAACCATTGAATATATGGTAGTGAAATGGCTTGATTCATTTTGGCAAACCTGCTGCCTCAATCTGGTGGTCTGTGTTTGGTCTTTCGACCATATTTTAAGCTTAGGTCTTAAAATATGTAATCATTACGTGTGAGTAGAAAACAATGTCAAAGCAATGTCTGTATATTGAGTACATTGTAATCATTATGTATGAGTAGAAAACAGGTGTTAATAGAAATTGAAGCTTGGATATCATATCATGGGAATGAATTATATTTGTGTTACAATCTTATTGTTTTATGCATTTTGAGAGCCGTTTAGCATGAAGGGGTTGTGTGCCGAAAATAATCCTTAAAGTGTGTGCCATCCGGGTATGAGTCAGTCGTAAGGGATCCATCCCACCTTGCAAGTGGTGCGAGCTTGAGTATTTCCCAAAGCAATCGTTTCCCACCAAAGAGAGCTTATATCTCACGTCAAATAATTAGGACCACCCAAGGTTGATTTATATGCTTAAGGAGTTTTTCCACTTATTGTTAGTTGATTTTGGGTTAATACTTATCAGAATTGTGTCTTAAGTGAATAGTGGACCAAGTCTCTTACCCGTTTGAATTTTTCGATATACATGTTTGTTTGGTTGGTAGCTCCACTCCCGAGCCTGAATCACACATGAGGGAAGGTGTCTCTCCCCTTGTCAACAATTGGTTTTGGGTTGGATGCTCTAGCACTCCCTCCCTCTAAGTTTGTATTAGTGACACAAGGGGAAAAAATTCTCAAAGTATTTGGGGCCCATGTAAGTTATCTAGGGGTTTTGTAGTCTTCCTTGTTTCTTTATGTCATTTTGTCTGCTGCTTTCTTTAGGTCCACATGTATGTGCTTGCACCTCTTCCCACCAACAGAAAAAAAATGCAGAAAAAGAAAAAGAAAATATGGAACTCTCTCTCTCTCTCTCTCTCTCTCTATATATATATATATATATATATATATATATATATATATATATATATATATATATATATATATATCAATTACTGCACTACTTTTTTGGCAGTTTCCGAATGTCCACAGCTTAAGTTGCTCAAGTAGGATTCAATGGTAGATAAGTGATGTATCATTTTCCAGTTCAGTAATACTTGAATTCAATCTACTACTTTTTTTTTCTCAAGCTTCTGCCCAATAAGTCACTGCTGTTTCTCAAACTAACTTGGCAATGATGGAGTAGCTGCTCTCTTTACTATTGTTGCTTCAGGAAATTAGTTCGAAACTAGAACACGAAGGAGTTTCGATGAGATTCAATTGATCAACCTCTAGAAACCCTTCAACTAGGGCTGGAGGCTGGCCAGAACTTGTGTGGTGTGGTGTGTGTGTGTGTGTGTGTTTGTTGATAATGTAAATAATGAATGCTGAGGTACTTGTGCAGGCAAATGAGTACCAAGCTCCTGGATCAGGTAGGGCACGAAGGGATGCTGCAGCTCGTGCAATGCAGGGTTGGCATGACCAGCGTCTTTTTGGTTACGGTGAGGTTGGTGAGCCAGTCATCAAGGTCCGTTCACAAAAGTTTTTACTCTTTTTGTAATATTTATTTTAGTTAAACCATGTTTTTATTAGTTACGTAATATTTACCCTTTTCATATACTAATTGTTGGATAGGACAAGAACTTGAATCAGATGCCTAAGCGTGAAAAGAATCTCAAAAGCATTGGTATGCTCCTCTCCGTATTAGTGTTTTAAAATTTAAATATCTGCACATGACATCTGTATTCTCAATGAAAGATATTTTCTCACGGATGGATATCACAAATGAATTTTACTAGTGGTCCTTGAAATAGCATTTAAGAAAAATCATATGATGATGCATATATCGTCTGTAATTTTGTATCTATCTATCTATACTACTTATAAATGTCTGGATATGTGAAAAAATTTTGATTTCCTATTTTATCCCTATTTAATAATGTTAAGTCAATCATGCCCCACATATCTTTATTAATGTCATCATTTTTCCTTTCATGTCCTATCAAAACTCTTCTTATCATATAACATTAGGTTTCTAGCCATGCACTCTACTTATTCTTATAGTTTTAGGTCTTTAATTACAAAAGTAACTCTAATAACTCAAATTACTATATAATACATGTATAAATTTATAACTAGGCTTAATTAACAAAAAATTATTATTTAAATATGTTCACAACACACGCTGTGTATTACTAGCCTAATTTTTATAAAACCAATTATATCCTTATAACCTTCATATAATTTTTGTTTTTATACGTAATTTGACTTTAAAGTTCTTTTTAATGCTTTTATAAGTAGCATTTGACTTCTAAATTCTTTTGGACTCCTTTATAAGTATTATACTTGCATAATTTTTTTTGTATATATGTCTATATCTATATGAAGAAGCAAAGACGAATCTATATTGTATTGTTATATACATATGGTTATTAAATTAGATTCTAAGATCAAATATATGTTATATTTAATTTTTTTAATGATTAGATTTAACAAGAAATAAAATATAGATTAATTTTTTGATACAAAATTTATCATTTAATTTAATTACTCATAAAATTTATATTTTCATAGATTCAATAAAAAAATATTATTTAAATTATTTACGTGCAACGCACTTCGTGCATGCATTGCTAGTATAACTAAGAAGCATCTATAAAATATGCTACTGAATGATCCTCAATTTGCATTTGGTCTATTGACACAGGTTCACTTAAACACAAGAGACCAAGTGAAGTGCAGCATGCTGTTAAAGCTGCAAGAACTGAAACTTCTAAGCAGTTAAGGCTTGATCATGTCTTATTCATTTTTCTTCTTCCTCCCTTCAAATTATGATCGTCTATCTGTGAATAAAGTGAAAATTAGTTTGGGCAGAAAATTTGAGTCTTAAATCACTCCAAGATCAATAAAGCCTCCAATGTTGTGGTTGGTGTTGGGTCTCTTTGTAGATTACGTTTCCAGTGTCTTTGGGAGACAAAACTTTGCAGGAAAGAAAATCTCTGTGGAGTGTGAATTCCTATTCACATTGTATCAAAGTTGGGTTTGTCTGTCCCCCTGGCTTCAAAGTAAAGGAGAGAAGGACCTTCATGCACTGAGCACATTTTTGCCCTCTTTTGCATGTCCTGGTTGCCCTCAAAGTTGTCCTTATATGCATAATTTCAACCCACATGTGGTCCTAGCTTCTGACTCAACGAGTGTCCTTGGTCACCAGCCCACGCACATTCACACATGAGACTAAGTGTTCTTTGTGGTGGTTCCTGGCATAGCCATCAAGCCTGGGAGATGATTTTACTTGGTGGTTTCCCATCAAAGTTCTCTTTGAAAGCATTTTTCTGCATTTTTGCTGATGTAGTGGTTCCTATGATTGCAACCTTACTGCATACCTGAAACAAATGTCTTCTCTGCTCCTTTTTGACCATTTCTCGTCCCTCCAACAGTTTTTGGCTTTTGCACTGTCTTTGGTTCTTCTGTCTCCTTCTTCAGTTTTGGAGGTTACTTGAGCTATAACGAATGAGGCTCTTATTTATTTTTATTTTTTTTGAGTTTATATTTTGGGTAAATATTTTTTGTTTTGGTTATTATTTATCTATACTTTAATAAAAGGAGAGGAGAGATTTGGTGTCCACTTAATGGGATCCAAAAAACGTATTGGTCATTTTTTTGAAAACAACTATATTTAATCTCATTTTATGAGTTTGAATTTTGAAAGACCCAAAAAACTGTCATACACGTGTGAACTCTCCTTATCTATCTCAACTTCTCAAGATTTTATTTATGTCAACCTCACTATCCCACTTTAGAGTCCCAATTACTCTAAAATTGCCACTACCAATGCCTCTCTCTCTCTCTCTCCCGCCTTGAACATTCCCCATCTCTCTCCACCACTTCACATCTCTATCTTTCCCCTCCACCTCTCTCTCATTCCCTCATTCTTCATGTATAAGGCATCGGCACTAAAAAAAACCTATTACATACAGCACAAATATTAATTTGCACATGCATCGCATGTGCCTCATAAGCTAATTGTTAATTACAGTCTCCGGAAATCTCATACTTTCTGGATGATATATTTGCTTCTCTTAGATATTTAGTTTGGTTAATTTTTTGCATTGTCTATTATTTGTCTGGTCAGTTTAACGAGCATGGTAGCAATGACTCTGTGTGGAAGTGTTTGGGGGCAGGGATCAAAATTTTGTTTCGAAATGGTCAAGACGTCCAAAACGTTTTCTAAGGAGATCGTAACGTATCAATAATGGAATCGAAATTCTAATATTTCGAGGTATTTCATAATGTTTTGTTATATTTCAATGTATTTGCACAATTGTTTCAGAATGTTTCAAGGTATTTCAAGATATTTTGGTATATTTTCGGCTAATTTTTTGAAAAAATAATTCTTAAATTTTTTATTTTTTTTTATTTTGTTTTCGAAACGAGTTGAAACGTTTCCGAAACACATCCATTTTTGTTTCATGGGTGACCGAAATAATACACCGAAACGAAATTTTGATCCTTAGTTTGGGGACTCTGTTTTGTTGGTGGCAGTTGGGGCCTATTTTGCACAAACTTGGATTCCTGTTATGGACACCCCATCACATGGACTCGCCATAGGATAGAAAAATTTGAAAAACTAATACACATGCATACAAGGAGCACACCTGTATTTTATTGTAAGTATAATTTGGATGGTAGAAATTTTATTTGTCATTTCAAATTTCAATGTTGGATATTTAAAGGTGTCAATCTTAACCCATTACCCATTAACCTGCCCGACCTGCCCATTAATAAATGGGTTGGGTATCTATATTAATTAATGTGGGTTTTAAATGGGTCGGGTAATTAATGCGGGTTCTAAATGTATAGCTGCATATCATATACATCATTTGTCAAGTATGCAGCTGTTGCTCCCACCTAATTCTGTGTCTCCCTCTCTCACGCACACAACTTCAGAGTATTTATTGTTTTCTCCTGCACAGAGTGTTCTTTGGTGTTTGCTGTGTTTTGTCCATGTTTGACACTGTCAATTTCTGTTGAAAAAGTTAGTCACCTGGTCCATGTCCAGCTTGTTTTTGTGTTGAATGTGTTTCACATCGAACATGGACATGGCTTCTCTTAAAGATGTGCATGTTTCGTAGGTTTGAGTGTTTCAGTCCATTTCTTGGGTTAGCAATCTTTATTTTGTTTGGGAGCAAAATGCTGGTGTTAATACCCTAAATGTTAGGCTGATTTTTGGTTCTCTATGTATTTCTTGCATAACGAGCTTTTTGTTTAGTTTCTCCTCCCCTTTGTGTGTTCTTTCCCATGCTTTTAATACAGTTCTAAACTGTTTTTTCATTTGCTAGATTGGTTGCGACAGTTGTTGATGTTGGCCCTCCTGCTGATTGGGTGAAAATCAATGTGCGCGAAACGGTAAGTTTCTTTTGGAATCAGCCTACTTGAAATATTACTCAATTGTTATGTTTCTCCATCTGAGTTTTAAATAGTGCCATTTTTATGCCAGAAAGATTGCTTTGAGGTTTATGCCCTAGTTCCAGGGCTTCTGCGTGAGGAGGTATGTACCTTTAAGCTACTTTTATATTTGTTTCTCTCTTGTTTCATAGATTGTTTATGGTGCTCTAATATTTCCCTGGGAAAATACTAGATAAGTCCTACTTTTTGTAATAAAAAACCCTTGAGCTCTATCAAACAATCAAGTCCTATTTTTCAGTGTCCAAATTAGTTCAATACCTCATCAATTATATCTTTATTCCGATTTTAGCCTTTCTCCTTAAACCATCAATTACACTTTTTTTTTCATAATTTCTTCATTAAACAACTACACTTTTGGTCATAATTTTTTGATTGATTTTAACATATTCAAAAATTAACTCTAATGCTCTCTCTAAATAAATATATGATTATATAAGATATTTTACAATTTAAATAAATTTATTATTTTAAATTTGTATAATAATATATATTTTCAAAAAAGGATTACTTATTTTTGTTAATCATCTTACTAATGAAATGGACTATAGTTCATATAATTCTTCTAACTTTTCACGATTTTTTTAGATACCCAATCATTTAGTGATTTACGTGAGAAGATTTATTTGTTTATTTTTTAATTCTTATTTACTTTGTATTTATTTCATTTTATGATTTTTCATATGATGGCAGTTTCGTAATTAAAATCTAATGGCCAAAAGAGGGATGCTAATAGAATTAGGACTTTTTTGAAATTCTGTTGAAAAGGTAGGACTTGGTTGTGCTACTATAAAATTGATATGACCCAATGGTATTTTGTCATGAAAAGTAGGGCTCAATTGGTTATTTTCCCTATTTCTTTTCACAATCAAATTGATATTGTATATTGCAGACATATAGTTAATAAAATAACTTAATAAGGGCCTCATTTAGAAAGAACCAGTCTAGAAGATCAGAAAGAAAGCAATTGCTATGGAAAGGTGCTCTTCGCAATAGGGATTTACAGTCAGCGGTGATTGCAGTTAGGAGCCCACTCAGTTAAGGATAAAAATAGTACTTGGATATGATATGTTTCCCAGAACCAGTGCGTATGATTCAGTGAATAGTAAATATTGTCTGATGTGCGTGTACCGGATATGCTTTGATAGGAAAAGAAAATTTCATTAATTGATGTGCTGGATATGGTTTGAAGTTTTTATATTAGGCAATGACAATATTGGCTTCTTAATTGCACTTGTGCTTTTACCAAGAAAAGCCAGTATGCTAAAGCTCTTTATTTCTAGGCCCCCAGTATAGCTGTGAATGCCATCTGGTTTTCTGCTGCTGCTGTTTTTACTTTTATAGTCGGTTGAATGTTTTAACAGATATATATCCTCACCTCTATTGGTCTAAGTAGGTGAACTTTATATCAATTATCTTTTGGTGTTGGCAAGTAATGTTTTAGTTTTAGTGCTCGCACATATAGCTCTACAGTTTTAGGTGCCGTTTGGTAACCTCGTGTTTTTTGTTTTCATTTGTTGGGACAAATGAAAATAAAAATATGTTTGGTTAATGTTCTCGTTTTTTTTTTTTGCTGATCCATTTTGAAAACAATGCCAATTTTCAAAAACATCTAAAATGATATTTTTGAAAACATCCAAAAAACAAAACAGGCAAAAGGAAGGAGACCATTTAATGAGGTCTGGACTTCAAACCTCAATACTAACAAAAAATCTATCATTTTCCCTCACCATATAAAAGGCCAACTCTCTCTCTCTCTCTCTCTCTCTCTCTCACACGAAGCATGCGAAGGGGCTCAGATCACCGATCTTCGGTGGTGGGATTGGGGTTGGGGGTGGGTTTCGGCGGTGGGGTTGGGTGGTGGGTTTCGGTGGTGGTTTTTGGTAGTCAGTGGGGGTTGAGTGGTGGGGTTTGGATGGTGAATTTTTGGTATAATACCAAACCGGTTTTTTATTTTTGTTTTCACAATTTTTTAAATATAAATGACTACCAAACATGTTTTATATTTTTAATTTTTATCACAGAAAAAACAAAAACTAGTTCTTGTTAAAAAAACATAAAAACGAAAACGTTACCAAACGCACCCTCAATTGGTAGAATTTTATTGCATTATTTTTTCCATCTGGAGAACTTTGAAACACAATTGTGGTGGAATTCAATTATATTTTTGCTGGGGTAATACGACTGCGCAAGTATTTTGTTGATAGTTGCTGTGATATAATGCCCTAATGGTGGAGATTCAATTTATGAGTCCCTCTATGGCACTTATGGCCTGTTTCTTGATGTACTCAGGTACGTGTTCAATCGGATCCAGCTGGACGCCTGGTTATTACAGGTCAACCTGAGCAGCCTGAAAATCCATGGGGTATCAGTGCCTTTAAAAAGGTATATCTGACATGTAATTGTTAGCTGGAAGAAATCTGTAACATATTTAGCATTGTTCACAGCCTGCAATTTATGCCAGAATATCTGGTGATATGGAGTAAGGACAAATAAAAATCTTGTCTTGCCTTGTTCCCAAATGTTATCATCTGGCAAACTATTTAGTGCTTAATTTTCTTTTATATCCTTGAAGATTCTTTTGAATCAGCACATTTGCACCGTGGTATGTAATTGTAGGTAGTCAGCTTACCTGGAAGAATTGATCCACTTCAGACATCTGCCGTTGTCAGCCTGCATGGAAGACTCTTTGTTCGTGTTCCTTTTGAGCAGTCGAATATGTAAATTGAAACCGATGTTGAGCAAAGAAGATGATTCCTGGTAGGGATTGGATCATGAAGCTCAAAATTGGAAGCAAAACCATCGTTGTTGCCGAATCAGCAGAAACTACGTAACGTCCTTAATGTTGAGCTTTGCTGTTTTATTATTGTGCATGTCTGCATTTACACGTTAGTTTTAGAGGTCATTTGCACTGACAAAATTTGAGTTAGATAGTGAGGAGGCTTTTTGGGTTTTAGGCTGCAGCAATAGCTTTGATGGCTAACATTGTAGGACAAATGGATTTATATTTGGAATTAATGTAGGCTTGTCAGTTGTTCCTGTTCCTGTTTCAGTTAATTTAGACAATGACAGTTATCATTGCATTGAAAACATATTGACTATTCCAGTGGGGACTAATATTTAACTTTGAGCAGCAGCATTTTCTTATGTTTTGTTGACAAAAACTCCTCCTCAGTCTTGTCTTTGTTTTGTATATTGCTTGGGCGGTTAGGGTTGTGCAGAATAAAAAAAAAGGTGAAAGAATTGAAAGAGATTAGAATAAATCATGTAAGTGATTATAAGAGTTGTGAGTAGTTAATCACGCGGTTACCTGGGTAATGAAACTCAAATGTAAGGTGCTGCTGGGATCTCCATTGATGTGTCGTGCTTTTTTTTTATGTTTTTCATGTTCTCCTTTTTTACAAGGTTTATTCTTTTTTTTTTTTTTTTGTGTGTGTGCGCTTTTTTTTTTTTTTGGGGGGGGGGGGGGGGGGGAGGGGGGGATGAGGGAAAAAAAATGGCGGTTAAAATATTGGGTTAATTATAAAATGTCTCCTTCCAGTTTAAATCAACTCTTTCAGGTTTTAATTTCAATAATTTATCTACTTAAAGTTCAAATATTTTTTATTTAACTTTTTACTGTTAGTTATTAACCATTAACAATGACAAATTTTTCACGGAAATTCCTTGTGATTTGAAATTCAATCAAAACTACAAAAATATCCTCATCTCCTTTTGTTTAAAAAAAACTCCCTCCTCCAATAAACCTCCAAGCGATTGAACCCCACACATAAAAAACTGAACTCCCTCCCTCCACACACACCCCCCCCCCCCCCCCCCCCCCCCCCAAAAAAAAAAAAAACAATAGTATACACCAAACTGTATCCCCCTCCCCCAATGAAACTCCCCTAAAAGAAGTCTACCCTACACTACCCGTCTGAGAGGAGAGAGGGTGGGGGGGAGGAGAGAATTTGTATATATACACACACGGTTGATCAACTAGTTGTCGTGGTTTTTTTTTTTTTTTTTTAGTTGTCGTGGTTCACTGGTTGGAGAAGAACGAAAAAGGAAAGTGAATGTCAATCAATTTATTCCGGCAAAAACTTCAATGGGGAAAATTGTTAAAATTAAAACCTAAGAGAATTAATTGCAACATGACCTAAACTTGAACAGGGCATTTTGTAATTAACCCTAAAATATTTTTCATGCACTGGTTGCGTGCAAATTGATCAGTGTGGATAATTTGGAGCACTCCAGTTACCTGTGTCTCAACCTGACAGGCGTTGCTACTTGGTATGTCTTGTGCGACTCCACCAAGATGTTGAAAGAGCTTATAACGCAAGCTCAAGCAATGTGGACAGTTTTTGGATTTGATCTTTAAGAACCCAATAATATTGTTTTATTAGAGTTCGTACTAAAAACCCGATGGAATTAGCCGTACTCGTCTGATTTCATCCAGTTGTGAGCTGTGATTGCTAATGTTTCCATTCATTCAGTGGCACGGTGGTTATTGTATTGAACAGCCAAAATTCATGGGCAATGATAGTTCATGTTTGGTGGTACTTCAACGGTGATGGCTTCCCAGGTTCCACTAATAAATTAGGAAAATAATTGTTGAGTTGAATTGAGATGCATGTATTATTATTAGATAACTAAAAGTAAAGTCCACCACCTGCAGGTAGAAGACATAACAAACACAAACGCATTCTCACGGATGCTTAATTAATTTTCTCCTGTTGATCATTTTGAATGGCTGTCGATTATGATGGCGCTGATCTCTAATACTCTCTTCCTCCTCCTTTCACATTTTTTATTATTCATTCTGTACGTGTCTTGATCACGAGCTTGAACCTATACTTATAGGAATAAGTGAAGAAACAACCTCTTTTGTATTGGTAATTACATAAATATGCCCGCCCGCCCGCCCGATCCGAGTGTTCAAAAAACTCACTCTCCCATGAAGTGTTCGCCAGCTCGCTGTCGCTGTGGGGTTCATCATCATCAATTAAGCAAATGCAATTAGGTGTTGTTTCCTACCTCTATTAGATTAGATATCTTGTAAATGAGGCATATATATATAACATATTGGGTTAAATTGAGGCTGTTCCTCGCAAAACTATTAGTCTCAAGGTGCTGTAACTACATGCATATTATGGAATATGAAAGTCATATATATGATGACTTACGGTTGATTCTGGCCTATGGAGAGTAAAAGAAATTAGGAGAAATCAGTTTCTTCCGATTACTGCATACATAGTGTGTTCTGCCTGCAACAAATTATCATCGTCCTCCTGCCAGTAATGCATGCAGGATAGAAGAAGAAGAAGAAGAATTATAATTTAAATGTACCCAAGCAAAAGATTGCATCCAAGGATGGACACCCCTGTCCTCTAAGAAATTAAATACCTGAATTATAGAGACATATTTTAAAGCCTCCCCCATATAAAATAATGATCGATTAGCCAAGCAAGCATATATAATTATAACCATATATATATATATATATATGGTCCAATATTAAGTCCTCACTGGTAATTTTAAGGACACATGCATTTATACCGTATCATTTCTCAAAATAAAGAAAAGAACACTTCCTATTTGCTACATTAATAAACAAATAGTGAATTACTAAGTCTTCAAACAAAAGTTTTAAGTCACATAAAAAAACAAAATATAAAGTAAAAAAATTTAAAAGATGTAATCTAGATATCAAAAAACATGACATTATTATTGAGCATCATTTTCGGGTTGATGATTAACTATTGCTTCTCATTTGCACGAAATGAACAATAGATTTACGGAGGATGCTGTGGATTTGCTCATTTTTAGCTTAGCTTTAGATCAAAGAGATGGTTATAGATCATTCGAGATTGAAGATATATGCAAGCTTACAAATAAATTTTATCCCATGGACACAAAACAAGAAAAACTACATCTGAAATTCTAACAGTAAAATGACGAACTTGGTATTCTTAAACATCCCGAGTTTCAAAAGTTAACAATTTATGTGCCAAGTGTCGATGAAAACAAGAAATACAATAGTTTATCCTCTTATCAATATCATATTTTTAAGATTTATTAGTTTTAACAGTGATAGCAGAATGCGTATTTTCAACTATGATAATTGTCATGACTAAACTACTTAATATGATGAAGGATGATCTTCTTGCAAGTTACCTTATCGCAAAAGTAGAGAAAGACATTGCCAGAGATATAGTTTATCCTCTTATCAATCTCATATTTAAAGATTTTTTAGGCCTAACAGGGACAACAAAATGGGTATTTTTGACTATGACAATTATCACTACTAAACTACGTGACAGGCTGAATGATGATTTTCTAGCAAGTTGGTCACACACAGTGTGAGAAAGATATTGCTAGAGATTTTGAGCTGTTTCCATCAAGGATACGTTGTGTTACATGAAAGAGCATCAAGCACTACTTAAGATGTGTAACTTTAGTGGATAGACTAAAAAGAGGTGCTTGGATACAAGAAAATGCAGTCACTTATATTTGGACATTGTAGTTTAAACTGTCTATGCACAATTTTTGGTAAAATATATAGACAGCACCCTACTGCATGATCTCATGGTCGCAAAAAAGAATCTTTTACATAGTGCAACCATGCATATCAGTGATCATTTTGCTTAGCAAAAACTTGGGTTTGGTTTCTATTCAACCTATGTATATATAAGACCCACCCAATTTAAATAGTCTGTTTGTTACGTTGAAACTATGTTAAAGATGGGCGAGATGATTGAGATGGTTTCCATTGGAAAGGAACTGTTATAACCAGTAGATGTGGACTTCCTTTCTCTCCATTTGAAGGAAAGGTGAAGGTTTGCTGCTATATATGGTTTCTCTCTGCTTCTTCTTCTTTTTTTTTTTTTTTTGGTTGTATTTGTCTGTAGATATGTGCATACTGTCATCTATGAATATTTAAACAAACAAGAAGGAAAACATGAAAAGAAGTAAGGTTTGTTACACTATGTGCATGTATATGACTGTTTTGGGCTAAGCTTTGACACTCAACTATATAAGTGCATGCATATGACTGGTGGTTTCCATTTACTAAAGGAAAATCTATGCGAACAGTTTGCTATTGAGAAGTGATCTCGCTAATTGACTATCCAACAAAAACGGCGCATAGTAATTAATAGAATGCCAGTAATTAATCACATAATCAATGCATGCGCTATTGGTACTAACCACGAATAAGTAAAGCAAAACACCAGTTCTTGTTACCAGATGGAGATAGATGGATATACTTACTGACACCAAATTATATATATATATATATATATATAGGTCAAAGAAAGAAACAAACAAACAAAAGTTCCAAGGAGAATTGCTTTCTTTCTTTTTCAAGTTTCAAAGTCACGCAGTTCCAAGTTTCTGGTACTACACAAGTATCGGGGAAATAGATATATTTATTTTAGTTAGAAGAAATTGTTTATAGGTTAGAATCCATCCATTTATCGTAAATCTAAATTAGTATGAGACAGATGTATGTATGTAGATATCTAGCAAGGTGAGAGGGAGACGGACATTTTTAATTCTGTTATGCGTTTTTTGTGTCTATTCATTCAGTTCTACCGCTATTTATTTATTTATTTAATATCTTGTTTGTAACCAACAAACAATCAGATCTATATCTAGTATCTTTCTTTTTCTAGCTTCCGTTTCTGTAAGGTATGGTTTCGGCAATTTGGACTGGAGGCCAAGAGAATTCATAGAAAGAAAGATCTTTGTTTGGTTCTGACAAGTTGAGGCTAGCATAGAATAGATAGGGTTTTCTTTTGCCTGGAGAGATAAACAGGCCGGCTCCCAGCTTCTTCACTGTGACTTTTTCTCTTTTAGGCTAGGCTAGGCTAGGCTAAAGGGACACAAATCAACAACCCACACAGCCAAGCAAGATAGACATCAGATCAGCAGTTTAATTTGAACAGGGTGGTACGTACAAGAATTATTTACATACATAAATTTTAGCATAAACATATATAAGAAAGAAACGTTATTTTCCTAGTTCAGGAATAATCTAGGTAGCTGCTAGTTGAGAGCATGATCATGTCCTAATGAAATATTTCATCCATTCAAATTCTGGGGAACATATATATATATATATGTTATTATATATGATTGCATAGATAGGATAGGAGAATGTTGCATAAGAGATCAGTTGGATACACAGAAAACTTCTCTGTTTCTATGCACATCATTATCTTTTTCAGATAACAATCAACTAAGTTGAAGAGACGAAAAAATATTAGACAAGTCCAGAAGAGACAGTAGTTAATATAAACAAGAAGAAGTATTGAACCTACATGTATACTGACCTCCGGAAGTCTTCCAATAATTTTTCTGCTCCACACAAGGTTTAATACTCCTCCCTTTCAATAGGAAAGCCAGGCCACTAATTATAAGGTTACGACTTCAGCTTCAACAAAATCTTTCTTATCCTCCAAATAAATGTTGAGAAGACCAGACTGATTTCTTTTCCTTCCACAAAGAGAATTACTATTACTTATACCTAATACTACTGTAATTGATAACAAGAAATCTTGCTTTGACATATCGTCTTATCTTATGCCTGCCTCCTCCTGTCCTCCAATACCAATTTAAAACTTACTGAGACACACCCATGAAACCAAGACAACAACAAGTCCCTCTCATTTTGTCACTATTCATAACTCCTGAAATGGAGGCCTCGCAGTCGCACCACTCCCTCCCCATCCAAACAAATCAGATGAAAAAGGAAAATTAGGCACGCTCCCTCCCACCCCCACATTAAACAAAGAAGCACCATTATTGCCGCCACCATCAGCCACGTGCCCACCACCAGCACCACCTGTCACGCCTGACGACTGCGATGCAGCAGACTGGACTTGCACAACACCCTCCTCCTCCAGTGGTAATCGTTCAAACACAGCATTTGCAAACGATGCGGCCATCAAAACCACCGGACCTGAAGCCACCAGCGGACCCATCACACTCCCTCCAACTACCTGTCCTTGTCCACCGGCTAAAAATATGGACAGACCACCGGCACCGGGTGGCGCTGGCGGTGGAAGCACTGTCCCCGAAATTGAAAGTATCTCAAATCGGCCATGGAGTGTGACAACACTTTCAGTTGGAGCTGCAGGCTGACGAATCCTGACGTTTGCGACGGTGCCAGTGCCGCTGAGAACACATACTCCTCTCCCCCTTCGCCTGGCATAATTTGAAACGCTTTCCATAACATCGGCACCAGCTGAGACTTCAAGTACGTGAGATCGAAGGGCATTTGGACTGTCTCTTGTGACAATTATTGGAGGCTTGGGCTTGTTTTTGGATCCCGGAGGACGGCCTCGTGAGCGGCGGGTAGAGGTAGAGGTGGTGGTGGCGGTGGCGTCGAGGTCAACCTTCTGATGATCTCTGTCGGGAGAGTCTTTGGAATCAGAGGGTTGGGTTATTGTCGTCTGGTTTTGGGAAAGGGATGATGGGCTTCGCAAGTGAAGATCGGGCGTGAGGAGCTGGTGAACGTAGCGAGAACCTGGGCCTGGTTCATAACCCCCCGCCATCGCCACACCTACTCTCTCCCACCACTTGTTTGCCAGCTTATTAATTTCTCTATTTACTTCTTCTCTCACTCTTGATGATCTGATGATGATCTTCTCTTTTGCGAGAACACATAATAAAGTTTTCTCAGCAGGTATAATTCAATATAAAGTGATTCCACACGATGAACAGAGTAATCACCCAACTAAACTGCTTTTACACTATCTACCCTTCACACACTTTTTTCTTTACCCACCCAAATTTGGTTCTACCTGCGATAAGTTAAATGACCAGAATCCTGCAGTTGATTGGACACTAATTGGTTACTTATTTATTTTCCACCTGCTCAAACTCGAACGCTCAAAGCTCGATCGCTTTAGTACCAAGCAGTCAAACGAAGTTGGACACACACACACATATATATATATACGCACACCACACACACACACAACAAACCTGAAAACAGGAACTGCTTTCTTTGAGAGAAGTTTTTTTTGTTGTTTCTATTTTTCTTTCTTAATTCTTTAATTCATGCCAAAATGAATAAAACTCAAAAATATGAGACCAAAAAACAAAACTTTAAAATACAACATGAGTTTCAGGCAGATTAATTTCAGCTTATTGGAATCGGGTCCTTGGATTCAAGAAGAAGATAGATCACACTAAGAAACTATTAAGACCAGAAATGCTCGCTACGAAGAGAGGGGAGAAAGAAGATGCACTTAGCCGGCCGCTTATGATGGAGAGGAAAGAAACATTCCCCAAACAAGTCGAACTGCTCAGATATGGATGAACGGCAAAAAGAAAAGGAAAAGAAACGACAAGAAAAGATAGGAATCTATCAAGTTCTGTGACAAACACTACTCCACGCGCTTGAATGAGGGAAAGGAAGTGAAAACATCTAGGTTTGTTACGAGAAAGCAACAGTGGAAAGCCTGCAATTCAACACTACTATGTTGGTTTTTTATCACAACTGATCCCACATAATTTTCGCTATCTGCGTCTCATTAATATTTAATTTTAAAGATTAGGGTTTTTTATATTTTGCATCTTAAAAGATGTTTTGATTCTCACTTTACACTCTGAGAGATTATTTTTTCTACATTACACTCTAAATATCATAAATCGGTTCTAATATGGTCTTCGGACTAACGTCCGTTTTTGAATTCCATTAAAAATTGATGCATTTACCATTCACATGTGTTGCTCTTGGACAAAAATGTAAACTTACTATTCATATTCTTGAGGACATGTACATCAATTTTTAACGGAATATGAAATGAATGTTGTCCGAGGGCCACATTAAAACTAATTTATGACATTCAGGGTGCAATGTAGAAAAAATAATTTTTTTGGGTGCAAAAGTGAGAATCGATATATCTTTCGGGATGCAAAGTGTGAAAATACCTAAAAATTATACTAAATTACTTGGAATAAAAAACTTGGGAAGCATAATATTACCCATACCAACTTAGGAATCACGAATATAGGCACAGAATATAAATACAATATAATATAGATATAGAGGTACGGTAAAACTCTAAAAAATAAAATATGGATATAGCTAGGATATATTTATAAAAAAATATATTTTATGTTTGTATTATTTTGCAACGACTTGATTAGAAGTATTTGTTGTTAACATTATAATGTAATTAACTCATTTATATTTTTTTTTTTTTTTTTTTTGATAGTGAAACGAGAGTCAACACCAAATCACCTCTTAAAAGAGGCAACCTGGTGAAGACTTATACACACACACACAACCCCAAGGCTATCCGATGTGGGATAGCCCCAGTCCCGCCCGGTGAACATTGACGCACCCATTGGTTTTGGAGGACCGGGACTAGGGATGTCAGTGGACCGAAGCGGGGGCGGGGGGTATAGTCTTCATCCCCGTACCCGCTTAAAAAAACTCCGTCCATCCCCGGTCCACCCCCGTTAACGGGTATAATTTTCATCCCCATCCCCGTCCGCGGGTAAATTTCTAATCCCCGTCCCCGTCCCCGCTTCCCCCGTACCCGCCCAAGCCTAAGCCCAAGCCCCGTATAATTTAATTTTACTATAAAAAGAAGACAAATATGAACAAATTACACACAGTGAACAAATTCAACACAGTGAACAAATTCGTAAACCTTCTCAACATCATTATTGGACAATGAACAAATTCAAAATAGTAAATTACAAATTTTTGAACCCAATAGAAAGTTGTGCATTTTTTCATAAGATTCTCTCATATGAAATAAATCAATGAAGATAGTGAATTTTAAAGGCAACAACTAAGCTCGGAGGACTATAACAATTTCGTTCAATTTCAAGAGGCTTCGTCTATGTTCTGTTTCACCAACTACAATTCAAGAGATTTACATCATTAATTAAACAGTGAAATGATGTAGTTTGGACATATCCGAAAGCTCTTGAATGGTTTGTGAAGTAGAATAATGATGTAAATGGTTTGTGAAACGGAATAGTGAAACTCCTTTTCATCAAAGACCCATACTCATCGGCGACAAAGATTATCACAAAGAGTATACTCTTCTATTGTATCACAAAGATTATCACCTTCGACTCCAGCAAACAAAACACAAAAAACCCAGAAAACTCAATCACCATTCCGAACACTCCATACGACATAAAAGCCCATTTTTTCCGGCAGCTATCAGCGTTGGACTTATCACGACCAGTGGGTTTGGCCTTGAACTTTCCTCTTCCCATGACAATCTCCGGCAAATAAAGCACTCTTCAATATGTCTCCGGAGAAGAAGCCGAATAAGAAAAAGAAGCAGCTTTTCTTTCTTTAATAGACTTCTCTAACCAGAGTTCGTTTGGGAGAAGGAAAAAGAAACCCGAAAACATCAAGAATGAGAGAGAGAGAGAGAGAGAGAGAACTGGGTGTATCTAACCTGATGCGAGAACTGGGCCAAGCAACAACACATGGTGGCTAGCAATGTCGGCTGGGACTCTGGGAGCTTCTCGTAGATCAACTGGCACAATGTTGTAGAAATGAATGAAAGAGAGAGAGAGATGACTCGATGGAGGCAACTCAGGCAGGCGGCTGAAAGAGGAAGAGGAGAGTAAATTTGGGGCTTAGGGTTTTAAGTGAGAGTATTTATATATATATATTAACGGGTATAGCGGGGACGGGGCGGGGCGGGGCGGGGCGGGGGTAAGGGTAAGTCCATCCCCGCCTTCATCCCCGCACGGGTTTATACGGGTATCCCCGTATACGTCCACCGTCCAATACGTATAGTCCATCCCCGGTCCAAACGGGACGGGTTTGGACGAATACCCGTTTTTCCCCGGTCCATTGACATCCCTAACCGGGACCCACGACCGGGGCCCGGAGGCCACACACGCACACCACTCATTTATATTTTTTGAACATGTAATAACGGATAATACTTGAAAAACACTGGTGTCTTTGAAGTGATATGAATTTTTGGTGATATATTGCATTGCATGTCAAATTGAAAGAAGGGATCAATATTAAAACTAAAAGTTATACATATTTCTCAGCATATAGAAAAGTTCGCGAAGTATACATATATTTTATTTATTATTAGATATGTTTAGTGTTTATCAAATATGTATCTTCGAATATCCGATGAGTACTATATTCAATACAAATATGTTGACTCTAATGAAATATCCGTGACAACGCTCTTGTAGTTGTATGACACTCAAAAAATAACACCAAAAGCATATATAAACTGATTTCTTTTTGCATAAATTATCAATAAACAACAATCTCGTTGCAATAATACCATAAAAAAGAATAGTGCTTTATTCAGAAATGTTAGGCAACTAAAATACTTTAATTTCTTTGGCGAGAAGGATGCTTATTCCATGCTTTTTTTAGATTGTGAGGGATGATGATAGTATGACATACACTCAAAAGAACGTAATATAAAATATCCATAACATGTAGTGCAAACAAGTCCGCAAAGCAATGAAAAAATTGACAAACATAATTGAAGGTTAACTAACCTAAGCCATCAGGATTCAGGTCAATCAAGGCATAAAGCAGCTTAATAATCACCAAAGCGCCTCAGCAAGCATTGGAAGAAGAACAGAAGAGGAGTTACACTACCAAACCCTAATTTAGGCAAGAAGCCACCACCTCTCTAGAATGTCACGTTATAACTTTTCGAATGTCACATCACACTTAGGAGAAGATCTTTAATAACCAAATATTCTCCCAAAGAATAGGAACTTAATTTGATGACTTAATCAAGAATCTAATTCAATGCAGTCATTTGATTAATTGTGAGTTTTAATATTAAGTAAAACCCACTTTCAATCCAATACTGCATTGAATTAGGTACCCAGATTAAGTCCTTAAATTAAGTCTAAATTGCATTTTTCTCCCCAAATATTTTAGCAGACTAGGGGACCACATAATCATGGCTTGAGGACCACACCATCCTTATGTATAAATTGCCAAGCTAATGCCTTGCCTATGCAATGGGCAGGGCAGAGCCACCCTTGGGTTAGGGTGGGCACATGCCCCCCCTCAATTTTTTTTTCTTCACATTAGACATATATTTTTTGAAATAAAATTTAGACATATTTAATTGTGCTCGTCTTATTATTGTGTTCTGTTGATATAGATTTGAATAGACCATTATCTAAATAATTGTTAACTTTTTGAACAATATTATTGAGACATAATTTAAGGACCTAATGCATTGTGATATTAAGTCTAATAGTGAGTCTCAATATTTAATAAACTTTACTATCTATCTGATGGTCACAAACTATTAGGTCTCCACCAATTAAATCTTAAATTAGGTACAACTAATATTATTGTTTACTTTTAGACACGTTTCAGATATGTTTGAATATATTTTGAACATAATGAGGTTATTTTATAATTTTGTTAAATTATAGGGTTATTTCGTTATTGTATAAAAATATGTGTTGTTATGTAGTAAATTATTAGATCATAAATGAAAGATTGTTATCACGATTATATATATATATATATATATATATATAAAATATTGTTGATATGATTGATTTATAACTCTTTCAAATAATAAAAACATATCAATGTCAATTGTAAGTGACAATAATTAGTCTCATTTAGGGGTGCAACTCGGGCTGGTTGGGCGGGTTAGACAGTCAACCCTGGCCCAACCCTGGGTATATAATCTTCAACCATAACCCTAACCCTACCTCGGGTTGAGGAATTCAATCCGAGCCCAACCCGAGTTTAATTCGGGCGGGCTCGGGTTGAATTCAGGTTCACTGCAAGAGAGACAGAGAGAGGGGAGAATAATTACAAATTCATAAAACAATCCATATATTTCATTCATAACAGTGCACGATTATTGATCATCTACTTTCACACCAAAAAACTAGTGATCTCAAAGCACAATCCCAGAAAACATAGAAATTAGACCCATAAAAACATTAAACTTAAAACATCACACTATCACCACTAATCACGCATAACGCATAACAGAGTAGCAAGCAACAAGAAACAGAGGACGATGGAGTAAAAATGAAAAAAAAGTGCTAATGCTTTATATATATATAATTATTTTTTAATTTGTCGGGTTCGGGTTGAAATCGGGTTGCCGATGCCTCAACCCGAGCCCGGCCCAAATTAAATTCGGGTTGAGGTTTTTGGACCCAAGCCCAACCCAAGTATTAAAAACCCTAACCCAAGCCCTAACTTTTTCGGGTTGGGCTCAGGTTGAAATCGGGTTGCCCAACCCAAGTTGCACCCCTAGTCTCATTCTTGATAATAAATTTTACGTATTTTTTTCTGTCCATGTTATGCATATCGATTTTTAATATTTTATGTTTATTGAACTTTTAAGTATTAAATATAATTTCAATAACTATGAATTTCTACGGTCAATTAAAAAAAAATTAAACATGTTAATGTACCCACCTTAAAAAAAAATTCTGGCTCCGCCCCTGGCAATGGGCCATTGAGAGTCTTCATTGTAATTCTCTTCTTCTTCCTCAAGTAATACGAAAATAGAGGAGCAAGTGCCTCCATTAAAATGAACTAGCTCTTCAACTTGGTGAGCCACTTATTTCCTAGTGTTCTTATTTTTCGTTCTCTTGTTCACATACACACAACTCATACACCTCACACAGAGCTCTCCCAATTCACACTTCTCGATTTTTATACACCATCATTTATCATATAGTAACATGAATATTGATAATGTAATTTACACGGTTGTGTAGAAGAGTTCGGGACTCAAAAGGGGGAAATGAATTAAAGATCTATTAGAGATGATAATGGGATTCACTAGGACGTCCAGCCTAAGCTACTAGGTTTGTAGTGGTGAATAACCAATCACAGAGACAACAACCATCAATTGAAATCGATAGACAAGAGATTTACAGTGGTTCACCAGCTTGGAAGCTTGGCTAGTCCACTCTAATGGAATTTCTTGCTCCTAGGATTTTTTTTATTATTTAGGGAAGAATATTAATTACAAGGCTACAGAGAGTCTATTCACAGATATTCAGATCCCTTCCAAAGCAAGGGATCGGTCCCTATTTATAGTGTGTAGGAGCTTCGCGCAATCAGCGTGATCCCTGGGTAGCCGTGGTAATCCTTGCGTAACAGTAGGGATCCTTGCGTAATCAACGTGATCCGCTGGGGGTTGTTACGACTCAAGTGCCAAGAATCTTTGGCCATTGGAGGCTATATTCCCTAGGCGTGACGTGACCTTCTGAGAGGTCCGAACTGGAAGACCTGAAGTGAAAGACTTGAACTGGGAGATTTGAGCTAAGAGATCTGACCTAGAAGACCTGAAATGGAAGATCTGAACTGGGAGGTCTGAGCTAAGAGATTCGATCTAGAAGACATAAACTGGAAGGTCCGAACTGCTTCTAAGCCAAACTTAACCTTGGATAATTTTTGGTGTCATCAAATACCATTTTTCAATGGCTTAATGATACTAATTTTTTTAATATAGCAGTTGAAGTTTTTAAAATTATTTTGAGTGGTGTCTTCGACCCGTTTCATCATGTGTCAAAAGTCAAGAGAGCTGGTTTTCCTTCACGTGAGAAACATGTGTCACTATTAAAACCAGAATAAAAAATAGAGCAAACTTCACTTTACCCCTTGTGCTATACTCCAAACGTACTTTACCTCCTTGTATTTTAGAAACTTCCACGTAACTCTCATATGCTTAGTGGACTAAACCGTAATCCTAACTCTGTTAACAAAAAAAATTAAAATGACTTATATACCCTCATCTCCTCCTTCTAAATGACCTATATACCCTTGTCGCCTTTTTCTTCTTCCCAACACCAGTCTTGCTTGAAACCCAAAATCAAAACAAGAAAGTGATAATCGAACCCAACTCCGGCGAACAACTGTGGAGGACAAATCCCAACCCAACTCCGGCGAACTATCTCCACCACCATACCAGACTCACTCTGGCGACCCACACACATAGCACACACGCAGACACAACGCACGTAGAAACAAAACAAAATTATCCAAAGTGAAGGCAAAAAATTTCAAATCAAAGTTAAAGGAAAACATTTCAAATCAAATTCTGAGGTCAAAATCTATTAGTAAAATTAGATTTCGTGGGTTTTTGTTAAAATTTGAAAAATCAAAATCAGAACATCACCATCGGCGCCAAGGCCTTCTCTGCACCATTATTGCACATCCACCACTGTTCCTCCATTAATCCAAGTCTACAAAGATGGTCGAGTTCAAAGATTTGGTGGATTTGTATTGGACTTTGGTCAGTTGCACTGGAAGATGTATGTTTGTGTGCTCTGTGTGTGGGTTGCTGGAGTGTGCTGCCTACTCTGTGTATTTGTATGTATGTGTGGGTCGCTAGAGAAAAGGGGGGTGATTGAGAGAGATCAACAAAGGGATAGAGAGATAGCAGGTGATGAAATTTTTTTTAGGCGAGAGAAATTGGGTGCAAGTGATGAAATTATTTTTTTTTTTGTCAACTGGGGTGGTAGTTTGGTCATTTAAAAATATGTTTTTAAGGCAAACTCTCATTTCTAGAGCATGGTCGGTTAAATTAGACGGAAAATATAATTTTGCGGTCTAGTCTACTAAGCATGTGAAGGTTATGTAGAGATTTTTAAAAGGCAGGGAAGTAAAGTGCATTTGAAGTATACCATTGGGGGTGAAGTGAGGTTTACCCTAAAAAATGTCAATAACCCAATGGCTCATTTTTGGCATCTGAAATTCTTAACTTTTCAGACAAGATTATTATTTTTATCAAGTTATTGAGACTATTATATATTGAATTTTACAACTATATATCATTGGAGGCAGAGGCTTACAAGGTGCAGTGCAAGTCACATTTTATTAGGGCAAGGTTTACCTTTAACATTTCATTGAGTGGAGTTGTTGTTATAGATGAGTGAGATGGATGTTGAAGGTGAGTAATCCAGTTGAGTTGAGTTGATCATAACATTTATAATTGCGCAACGTAATGTGATAAATGCGAGGAGGATTACACATCCAAAGTCTAATTATCTGATGTTTTTACGCATACAAACACACTACTTGTTTATATATCTTGTCTGATGGCTGTATGTATTTATCATTGCCCTATATATATATAGCTGCCAGACATGCAGAGTCATTTGCGGGGGTTGGTCTTCTGATGGACTTTACTATTTGAGACATCTTCTGTTCTGCCTTTTTGATTTTCATACGCTTCATCATCATTATTTATTTATAGGGAAATACTAGTTTTTCTTAATTAATCTCATCGATATTCTGATTATGCATATATGTATACGAAATAATGTCTCCACGTTGAACTAAACCATGAGGTGCAAAGTCTGATAGATTTCAGAAATGAAGAAGAGAAGAGTCTCTCGAATCACAACCCACTAACAAACATGCTGATGCACTAAATGCTCCGTTTAGTAAGAAAGATAAAAAAATTAGAGGGATAAAAAATATATCATTCAATAAAGAAAATTAAGAATGATATATTTTCATTCTTTTGTGTTTGGTAGGATAAATAGAAAGTAAAAATGATTAATTTTTTTATATTTTATATTAATGAAAAAATATAAATACATAATATGTAATTGATAAATATGATATATATATATATACTAGTTATTGCCTGTGCCTGAAGGCACATAGTAATAAAAAATAATAAATAATAAATATATTTGTATTCATATCCAAAATCAAATCACAAACATAGAGAAGAGATAAAAGAATTTAAGTATCGGTTTGTAGTGGGGGTGAGAGGTGGTGGGCGGCAGTGGTAGTGGTGATAGGAGACGGTGATAGTTGTGGTGGGTGGCAATAACTATGGAGGCGGTGGTGGTAGTGGTGGGGGTGGCAGCGTTGGTGGCGGCGACGGTGGTGGTGGTGGTGGTGGCGGTGGCGGGGGCTGTAGTGACGGCGGTGGTGGCGGCGGCTGTAACACCCCACCCTCCACATGACATAATATTGTCCGCTTTGAGCCCACTGGCCCTCACGGTTTTGTTCCTCCCAGTACCCCTGGGAAAATGCCTTATGCCATGTAAGGCGAGGGACTTACTTATAAGCCCAGCAACTTTCCTCTCCCTAACTGATGTGGGACACCAGGATCTCACAATCCACCCCTCTCAGGGCTGCACGTTCCCGTGCAGCAGCTCGCCAGCTACCTGCCCGCCCACTACACGCGAGCACGGCAGGGGCCCACTCTCGGTCCAGGCGAGAGTCGGCTCTGATACCACTTGTAACACCCCACCCTCCACATGACATAATATTGTCCGCTTTGGGCCCACTGGCCCTCACGGTTTTGTTCCTCCCAGTACCCCTGGGAAAAGGTCTTATGCCATGTAAGGTGAGGGACTTACTTATTTCTCGCGTGTAGTGGGCGGGCAGGTAGCTGGCGAGCTGCTGCACGGGAACGTGCAGCCCTGAGGGGGGTGGATTGTGAGATCCTGGTGTCCCACATCAGTTAGGGAGAGGAAAGTTGCTGGGCTTATAAGTAAGTCTCTCGCCTTACATGGCATAAGGCATTTTCCCAGGGGTACTGGGAGGAACAAAACCGTGAGGGCCAGTGGGCCCAAAGCGGACAATATTATGTCATGTGGAGGGTGGGGTATTACAGCGGCAACGGTAGTGATAGAGGTAGTAGTGGAGTAGTTTCAAACACTATTTTTTTTTTAAAGTATTTATGAGAAATAATTTCTAAAAATACTTTTAAAAAGTCACTCCAAACACACCCTTAAGGGCCGATTTTTCCTATTAAATTTAAGGTGTTAATATTGACTGTTAGATTAACTTTAAAGTAAAATTTAAAGTGATCTCAACCGCGAATAGCAAAAGTCATTTTGTTTATCTTTTGAGATTTGAATTATAAACTACTTTATTATATAGATATCAAATGATATATAGATAAATAAGATAACTTTCAAAACATATAATTAACTTTTCATTCACTTTTCCTTCTAATTTTGGAGGGATTGCTTTGGTGAGTTAGAAGAAAAATTAATCCATCAACTTTTTCATCATTCCAATTTCTCTTTCTTAGCAAAGATAATATTTTATCTAATTCTCAAATTTTACATCTTTTTAATTTTTTATCTTTTCATTTTTTTTTAATTGTACCAAATGGAGTATAAAAGAATAACTTTTTCACGTGAATGATGAGGTGCTTCACGTGGATGATGAGCTGGATCTGCTGATCTGGATGGTCATGAACATGAATAAAGAATGGCCTAGATCGAGAGAACTGAGTATCAGTGGATCAAGAAACATATCAAAAATGCAAAAACAGGGTAGAAGTACGTTTAAGCCCCATACGTGATCGTGATCGTGATCGTGATCGTGATCGTGATCGTGATCGTGATCGAGATGGTACATTATTATTGTTGGCTGTTTGAGATTTCGTCAACACGTGCGCATGATATGTCACGTGCGGTCAAAGTAGCATGGCTGAGACATTGAGTTGTCAGACCACGTGGAGATTGTCGGGACATCGGAACTTGGTCAACCTTATCTAAATCCCTTTTTCAAATCCATCTGTTTCTTCTACTACTGATACCGAATCATAATAATAACAATAAGGTTAAATTGCATTGACACCCCTAATATTTGGTTTTATTACACAGACACCCTTTTACGTTTTCAAAATTACACTAAGACCTCACAAAATGAACGCCGTTAATGGCATAAATAAAAAGACCATTTTACCCTCACATTAACTACTCATCAAGATCCAAGACCTAAGAACTAACCCCCAAGACCCCTCCCGTGAAAGCTGACCCCTCCCGTGAAAGCTGACCCCTCCAATTCACACACACACACACTCTCTCACGAAGAATCAAAGCCCCAGCAACCGTCTCTCTCTCTCTTTGATGACGTATCAAACCCCCTTAACAATTAGCTCCAACACCCAGCGGCGCAACTACAACCGTTTATTTTCACCAGCACCACCATCGCAGAGGTTAGGGTTTGTGATCTCCATCTCTCTCTCTTATCTCTCTGTGATCGATACCCTAGGTGGTGGAACCGATGGTGAGTGGGTGGATTTTGTAGGTGGTGGTTGCAGGTTGTGGTTGTAAGTGGATTTTGAAACCCTAACCTCTGCGATGTAGTGATGTTGGTTGATGATGGGTTTGATCTAGGTGCTGGTTGAGGCAAGGGTGGTTTTAATGGGTTGTGGTTTTAGTTTCTCCTCTCTCTGTCTCTGTCTGTCTCTCTCTGTGCTGTTGGGTCTGGCTGGGTATGGAAGTTTTGGTGGGTTTAGGTGGTGGAATCGGTGGTGATGGGTGGGTTTAGGTGCTGGAATCAGTGGTGATGGGTGGGTTTAGGTGCTGGAACCTGTGGTGATGGGTGATAGGAGTAAGAATTAATGTAATTAGATAAATAATAAATAAAATTAATATGGTATAATTGAATAGGTAATTATTCAGATTAAAAAAAAAATTGATTAATTTTTAAACTGTACTAAACATTTCAGTGTTAAATTTTAAATTTTAATTTATATATGAAATATATAGATTAAAAAAATAAATGAAAGGTTGGGTAAATTTGTAAGGTAAGAAAAACATTTATTTGAATTCTTAAACTTAATTTTGGAGGGTATTTTTGGTTTTCGAGGAAACATTGTTGATGACATCAGCTTTGATTGCGAATAATTCTAACGTCCGTTAGTTAGAGGGGTATAGTTGTTACAAGTATTAAATGTCAAGGGAGTTCAGTGTTATTTTTAAAATGTAAAAGGATGTCCATATAATAAAATAAAATGTCATGAGATGTCAATATAATTTATCCTAATAAAAAGCTTATGCAGCGTACACCAATTTTGATGGACCAGGTATAATTTTGAAGCTAATTTGAGAGTTTAATTAGGGATTTAATTTAATATTTTTATTAAATTAATTGTGAGTTTTATTGTTAAATAAAATTTAATTCCAATCTAATAGTTATATTCTATTAAGTCTCCTGATTAAATTTTAAATTAAATTTAAATAGTATTTCAAATTAAACCCACCCCACCCCCACCCCCACCCCCCACCCCCACGCTCACGCCCACGCCCACCATCTTGTCCCCAATCAGCCCCCACCCACTCATATCCACGCCCACCCCGGGCCACATGTACGTTTGAGGACCCAATAGAATGCTTATTAATTCATTAAGGATGTGACATGTCAGCCTAGTAGGTGATGACCTGGCAACTAGTGACTGGCAAAAAAAAAAAAAAGTTTTTATTTTTATTTTGGCTGTCTAGCAGTGGTCACTCCAGAACAAAGGTATGATTTTACAACATCAAATCATGAGGGAGGATGCAAATCTAATTTAACCTCCTCATGTAACCAAAAAGAGAGAGAGAGAGAGAGTAAATGGTCCATTAATGGACAAATACGATGGAACCCTGCAGGATTTCTTTCCGAATGCAATTGATACAAAGAGATACCAAGACGTGCCGGGCACACTGCTTTTAAACTGAGAACTGGAAACCGCTGCTAGACATTCACAATCACCAAATAATTATAAAATATTATATACAATTAGAAAATTTTATTTAATTTATCAACCATCAATAAACACTACATACAAGAATTATCACATTAGATCAATAAGATTCACTAATTCTATACCTGTCAAATGATATATATCTTCTATATAATAAAGTAGCTTACAATTCAAATCCCAAAAGATAAACAAAATGACTTTTGCTATTCGCGGTTGAGATCATTTTAAATTTTATTTTAAACTTAATCTAACGGCTAATATTAACACCCTAAATTTAATAGGAAAAATAGGTCCCTAAGGGTGTGTTTGGAGTGACTTTTTAAAAGTATTTTATAAATTATTTCTCATAAATACTTTAAAAAAAAATAGTGTTTGAAACCGCCCCACCACTACCTCTATCACCGCCACTGCCACCACCACCGCTATTACCGCCACCACGGTCATTGTCACCCACCACAACCATCATCGTCTCCTACCACCACCACTGCCGCCCACCACCTCTCACCCCCACTACAAATCGATAGTTAAATTCTTTTATCTCTTCTCCATGTTTGTGATTTGATTTTGAATATAAATACAAATATGTTTATTGTTTACTATTTTTTATTATTTTGTGCCTTCAGGCACAGGCAATAACTAGTATATAATAAAGTAACTTACAATTCAAATCTCAAAAGATAAACAAAATGACTTTTGCTATTCGCGGTTGAGATCGCTTTAAATTTTACTTTAAAATAAATCTAACGGCTAATATTAACACCCTAAATTTAATAGGAAAAATAGGCCCCTAAGGGTATGTTTGAAGTGATTTTTTAAAAGTATTTCTAGAAATTATTTATCATAAGTACTTTAAAAAAAATAATAGTGTTTGAAACTGCCTCACCATTACCTCTACCGCCGCCACCATCGCCGCCACCACCACCGCCGCCACCACCAACACCGCCGCCGCCATCACCGCCACCACGGTCATTGCCACTCACCACAACCATCACCGTCTCCTACCACCACCACCTCTCACTCCACTATAATCAATACTTAAATTCATTTATCTCTCTTTTATGTTTGTGATTTGATTTTGGATATGAATACAAATATGTTTATTGTTTATCATTTTTTATTACTCTGTGCCTTCAGGCACATGCAATAACTAGTCTATATAATAAAGTAGCGTACAATTCAAATTTCAAAAGATAAACAAAATGACTTTTGCTTTTCGCGGTTCAGATAGCTTTAAATTTTACTTTAAAGTTAATCAAACGGTTAATATTAACACCTTAAATTTAATAGGGAAAATAAGTCTCTAAGGGTGTGTTTATGATGCCTTTTTAAAAGTACTTCTAAAAATTATTTCTCATAAGTACTTTAAAAAAAAAAATAGTGTTTAAAATTGTCGTACCACTACCTCTACCCCCACTCCCACCACTGTCGCGGCCACCACCGTCACAACCACCACCGATCGTCGCCGCCGTCGTCATCGCCACCACCACCACCACTGTCGTCGCCGCCACCACCACCGCCCCCCACCACCACCGCCCCCACTGTCACCGCCCCCACTGTCACCGCCACCACCACCGCCATCACCACCACCGTCGCCGCCGCCGCCACCGCTGCCACCACCACCAACACCGTCGCCGTCACCACCACCACCACCATCCTCGCCGCCATCACCGTCACCACGGTCATTGCCACCCACCACAACCATCACCGTCTCCTACCACCACCACTACCGCCCACCACGTCTCACCCCTACTACAAACCGATGCTTAAATTCATTTATCTCTTTTCTATGTTTGTGATTTGATTTTGAATATGAATACAAATATGTTTATTATTTACCATTTTTTATTACACTGTGCCTTCAGGCACAAGCAATAACTAGTATATATAATAAAGTAGTTTACAATTCAAATTTCAAAAGATAAACAAAATGACTTTTACTATTCGCGGTTGAGATCGCTTTAAATTTTACTTTAAAGTTAATCTAACGGCTAATATTAATACCCTATATTTAATAGGAAAAATAGGTCCCTAAGGGTGTGTTTTGAGTGACTTTTTAAAAGTACTTTTAGAAATTATTTTTCATAAGTACTTTAAAAAAAAAAAAAATAGTGTTTGAAACCGTCCCACCACAACCTCTACCACCACCGCCGCCGCCGCCGCCGCCGCCGCCATCACCACCACCATTACCCCCGCCGCCACCACTACCATCACCACCACCGCCGTCGCCCCCACCACCACCCCCACCTCCACCTCCACCGCCGCCACCACCACCATCGTCGCCGCCACCACCACCACCATCACCCCCGCCACCACCATCGCCACAACCCCCACCATCGCCGTCGCCCCACCTCCACCACCACTATCGTCGCCCCCACCACCACCACCGCCGCCACCACCACCACCACCGCCGCCATCGCCACCACCACCGCCGTCGCCACCACCGCTACCGCCGCCGCCACCACCGTCACCGCCGCCGTCACCACTACCGCCACAGCCACCACCACCGCTGCCATCACTGCCACTGCCGCCGCCACCACCCCCACCCCTGCCGCCACCACCGCCGTTACCGTTACTACCATCATCGTCACTCAAAACTCACCACCACCATCACCATTCCCACCCACGACTGCTACCACCACCACGATCATCGCCTTACCCACCACAACCATCACCATTGTCGCTCACCTCCACTATAATCGATGTTTAAATTTTTTTATCTCTCATTTATGTTTGCGATTTGATTTTGGGTATGAATATAAATATGTTGACTTTTTTTATTACTCTGTGCCTTCAGACACGGGAAATAACTAGTATATATATATATATATATATGATGTCATCTCTGCATTGAATGTCTATATGCAAACAAAATTAAAATGGAAGGTTTAGGTACCAGGTCAGCATCCAACTCATTGCCAAGAATGGGACCGAGTCCACCCACCCAAGTGGGGTGGTGGGGGTAATGGTTGATTTGGGTTGGGTTGAATTGACATGTTTGAATCTCGGGTGATGGAGATGGTGCACTAGACTAGACTAGTATATGCCAACCCAAGCCTATCACCTCCCAAATTTTTAGTCATCCCACTTGTGCTAGAATGTTTCCTCATAGGCCAAGGCCCCACTACAAGTCACTTCACTATGCCAAAAAAGTAAAACTCTTCATGTCTGCTACAAGATTCCACCCGATGCCACACACTGGCTGATCTGTCTGTGTTGTTAATATATGAGAAGTTTGATCCAACTTGGTATCTCTATCTCTATCTCTATCTGTTCGAAGGGAATTTGAACCTCTCCATGTTATATATTTTTGTGTCAATCCTTTTGAAATATATGTATGCACTCTTTTTCAACATCATGATGATACATTTGTAGTTACCATATGATTTCAGTATGTAAGAAGACATTAAATAAGGTGTTAGTTGATTGCAACTTATTTTGGTCAAGATATTAATAAATAAAATAGGGTCAAATAATAAAAAAAAAAAGATTGAAATCGATCATAAAATATTAAGATTAGTCCCAAAATTTAGTTATAAGTCGAGAAGATGTTGTTAAGTTATATTTATAATGGACGACATTAGCTAGATTAAACCCACTACGTACCAACGGGTCTTTAGTCCAATGATACTTCTTATCTTATGAATGTTTTGTTTTCTTGAGATCAAGGGTTTAAGTCTCGTACCCTTCTCCCAAAAAAAAAAAAATATTAAACCCCCTACGTAAACTTAACAGCAGGCATAAGCCAGGGAACAGGCAACACATGACGGGTAGCTTTGAATTCCAAACCTAACCAAGCGAAGACTATAGCGTAAATGGTGGGCGAGGGAACTCTTAAGTGTAAGCTATGATTATTATTTCCTAGTCTCAAGTGAAAATTATTCTGCTTTTATTGTCTAGTGAACCCTATTGAACCACCCCCATTTGGGATCGGCGGCTGCATCCCTATGCTACTTGTTTTCCAAGTTCATGGATTGGAAAGGACATTCCCAATTTTTCCTTTTTTGTATTGCAACCTTAGATTGAAATTGAACGCACAAACTTACTATATGACGAGGTTTGAATGTAGATCACTATCTCTAATTAAAGTAGATTAAATGTTTCATTCAATAATGTACTTTCACGAGGAGTTAATCCAAGGAGAGGGTGAGCGAGAGGAACTTGTGGCATGGTGTACATGTTATCGACATCCCATGGGAGTAGAGTAGAGGCATGGTTCACCATCTCTCCAGTTAGTTATATATGCAGATTTTTTATTCATATAATTCTCAATATTAATTGTACGTGATCATATTGTCATCTTTTATGAAACAAGATGGGGCAGATATATATAAAGAAACAGAAGTCAAAGAAATAATAAATGATCTTTATTAAAAACAAATATATCTTAATATTATATGTTATTTAACAGGAAATAAGCAAAAATAGGCAGGATTATATTATTTGTAAGTCTCGGCGGGGGGACTATTTTTCCAATCCAAGATTTACACTAAGGCAGGACTGGAGGATTCGGAAATACATAAATAAGAAAGACTTCTTCAATATTAGTTGAGGTGAGTCGGTCGGACAATCATCTTGTTTATAGATATCCAATTTTATATTGTATGATCAATCCGTGACCAATCATATTACCTAGTCTGGAATCGATTCCCAGTGAGCTTTTTCAAACCAACATTGATTGCTAAACACTCATCCATCTAACTATTTAAAGCAGATCAGATCATCGATAACATCTGATGATGCCTCGGAAACAATCACCCAGGCCCAAGCCAATCTGACGCTTTTGGGTTTTATGGAATGGGTTTTAAGGAAATTGAAGTTAGGCAATGATAGACAGCTGATGTAAGTGGTTCACCCTAGCCGAAGGACTTGGGCTACGTCCACTGTAATGGAGGCTCTTGCTCCTTGATTGTGTATATTGATTTCAACTGATTACAAGGAAATTATAGGCGCAGGGCTGTAAACGACGCTCTCTGTTGTGACTGTTCTATTCTGGGCAAAAAACCAGGTAGAAGACGAGGAAGAAGGCTTAGGAATTCGATCCCCATTCCCTGCTTTTACTGTTCTATTTATATGGTGTCCATTCCTAGAGTTTGTTGCCCTTGTTCTCCCTTTTCTTGATCTTGTGGAGACCGTTCGTCCTTTCTCTGCAAGCTGCTCTGACCGTCGGTGGTACTGTTCCCACGACCACCTGGGTCCATTCGGCACCATCTCTCTCTGTTTTTGCAGGGAGTAACTCTGAGAAATCAGAGCCGGTTTTCCTTGTTCTGGGCGCGCGTGGTGCAACAGGCTTTAACCTGGGTCGTGGGCTGAGAATCGAATTTGGGCCGGTTGGGACCATTCCCCTTTTTGGGCTTTGGAGTCCTCATCCAGTCTGGAGGTCCTTGGGCTGGGTCGTAATGGCAGCCCAGGCCCAAAAACCTATCCTCATCAACATCAACTTCAAAGATAAGAATCACTTGACATGCAATATAAGCATATTCATTCTCAATATAAATAAATTACTTAACAATCTAATCTCTTTTCAAGCCACCAAAAAGGAAGGTAGTTAATTATGTCGAGATGGTTTTTAGCCAGCAGCATCTTACACTTTATTTTTCTAAGAGGTCAGATTTGGAGCGATAATAAATGTCTATTTTTCCTAGCGTTACTCTGCTAGTTTATGTTTGAGAATGAATCTTTAAATATTTGGACGAATCTAACACTTACCTCTTCTAAACACTACTAAGAGTGAAAATCTTGTGTACCGAGTACGATCTAATTTCATTTTGATTATTGATTTATTTATTTTAGTGGCAACATGCAGAACTGAAACCAAACCTTCACCTTAAGCCTATTCTAATGCCTTGACATGTGCAGAAACAAAATTAGGCACTGGTCTCTATGTGATCTCTCTCTTTCTTGCGAAGCAATTCCTTTCTTAATTTGTAGGCTATCCATCCCATGTATTAAATTTATCCTGATTTGTATGATATATATATATATATATAAATAGGCCCAAATGTCCTTGTTGCCCGTCAATCTAAAACTTCACATATATATATAAATTTCGTCCTTGTTCTTGTATTTAGTTTAGTCATGGTCTGCATGACGCACTAAATACAAAGAAAGTAAAAAGATACACTCAATTGCTCGATCGAGTGATTAGCGTCCGTCCTTACTCGGCCAGATGATCCAAATTGTGTATTAACGAAATGGTTGGCAATATTAAAACCATAAGATGCTATTGGTGACTTTCTTTGGTTTATTTTCGTCAACCATGCATCCATTTCTTCAAACATTGGAAAATTCAGTATTATTATGTGTATTATTGTTTTTTGGTAAGTAGCAGCTAGTATTAATTATATGTGTATTGTTAACAAAAGAGGAGGAAGGTATTAATTAAATTTGGGTTAATCATCAGGTTGTTACATTACATGTAACATTTTGCATCGAAAAATATTATACTAGGTAGGGATTAGGGAAGAAGATTGATTTGGAGACCCGCAAAGAAAATCCAAGTTTGAAACTTTAAAAAGGGATCAGATAGTAATGAAATAATTAAGGGTGGATTAATTAAGCTTGAGAAAAGGCGTTCAGCGCTGCGCCACTACATGTCTTCTTAATTAAAAAGCTTAATCAAGTTGCAGATGGCTTCATTATGAAAGTACAGCAGCAGCAACAGGAAATGTGTCCATGTGGTCGCCACCAGGCCTCAACTTGCATTGTCGTTTTTGTAATACGAATCTTCTTTCGTCGGGGCCGGCTGGGTTGACCCCACCCCAACCTGGATCCACCTAGCCACCCTAATTAAGCTTTTCGGTCTTAAATGCTTAATTATATATAATACATGTGATGTGGATGACAGTGAGCGGAAATGATTGAACTGAATTTATTTATATGTGTTTTTGGCCTGCTTTACTTTGCTAACAATTCAAGTCCACTTGAATTGAAGTAGTCTACCAATACCAATACCAATACCAATACCAAACCCCGTCTCAAAAAGAGCAATGCTATTTTTCTTTGTTCACCTGAACTCACGGCGGCTGGACTGATGATAGATGAGGAGGAGTAAAACTTTATATCCCAATTTCAAGTTGTGATGGAGATTATTAGCAGGTGGACGTCGTGGAGCAGCAGCCAACAGCAACAGGGATTATTAGTTCACGTGCTCAGCCTCCACCCTAGTACACGTACAAACATTGGGTTTGGGGGTGAGACAGACAAGAAGATGCCATGCCATGCCAATAGAATACGAATACCAATCCATCCAGTATCAGTGTGGGTGGAACTTGGACGAATGGCGTAAACCACTATACATACATGCATTTGGCACTCTCTTTCTCATAACAAGTTACATGTTGCCAAACAGGAAATAAAATAGATCTACTAGTAGGGTTTGGCTCTTTCCTAGCTATTTGCACAAACTTAGTATCCTCAAGTACCACTATCACTTAAAACCCAGTCCAGTCCAGTAGACAACAAAAGGTTAACAAAAATCTGTTTACCATGCTTATTGACCCATCATTACTAATTCAAAATATGTTTATTATGTTGCATTTGCTTCCAAAGAGGGGAAATCATTCTTTATTATAAATATGGATGTGGTAAAACCCCAACTCAAGAACAGCAGTTTGCGACCCAGTGAAGCCAATTACAGATATTCTGTTGCTTCTCTTCTTGTTCTCATATATCGATCCAGTGTCCTTCAAATAAAAACATAATCAAATTAAGAGTGTTATGAGTCAATTCTACTCAACTCAACTCAACAAAACTTTATTGCCACCAAACTCAAATTTTGATTGTGGTATTTCTTACTTACTCAACACTCAATATAATAAAACATAGCGGAAGAAAACTTAAAGGACGGGTATGCGTCTATATATTTTTCTCCATTTAGTCTATCTTACATTAATTCTAGGTAACATTTTTTTTAATCTCACACTAATAGGCCCTAAACATTTAAAGTGTTCATCCTTTGGTATCTCTTAATCTTTAATCTTTAATACTTTCCAATTACAATTCCTCTTTTTACATTTCATATATCTAGTTTTTAATTTTACTTGTCCGAAATCTTTTTGATTCTAGACCTTCTAGTTATATTTTTAGTTTATTATTAATTTTTTCTTTACTTTTATCAATTAATACAATATTGTCCACCAATATCAATATACATTATATATGAGAGATCACTAGTCAATTCATCTGTAATCAATGTAAAAAAAAAAATTAACTCAAAATAAAACTTTAATGTAAACCTACAATAATTAGAATTCATTAGTCTCCACCGCCATTGTTCTCCCTAATAATAATAATAATAATTCATAATCCTTCGCAATAATAATATTATGAAAAAAGAGCAAAGATTGTGAAACGACTTGAGTATCATGTATTGGTTTTCATTTCTCAAAATAACGGTAAGGATCAGCTGCTGCCCTTTGCTGGAATGTAGAATATTATTAACCCAAAAAGAAGAAAGAAAAAGAAAATAAAGATGGAGTAGAGAAAAATATAAAAGCAGTGAGAGAGATTGATTATAATTAATGGAAGGAATTAAAAAGTAGCTGTTGGATTGCTCCCTTTTGAGATGTGGGGAGGGCTTGACCCAAAGAAAATAAGATAGCTAGAGTTCCAGCCACGACCCATGAGCCCAAATTACTTCCTCCTCCCATACAATTGCCTACGAAACACTTGCACATTGTGCAGCGTTCTACTTCTTCTCCATTTCAGAGTTCACTTGATTTGATTGGGTTGTTCTAAGGGCTTTTCTCAGTTCTACTACCCTTTCTTTCCTCTAATGTTTTATTATTCCTGTCCTCTCATTGTCATTTTAAATAGAGTTTATTCAAAAATATTTGGTCAGGACATTATTGGGCCTCAAATGGCGCTACTAAATCATCAACTTTAACAAGCATTACCTACTACCGTGGCCTGTGCTTTTATTTAATCCAACTGAACAAATTATGGGGCTGGGCTGGGATGGGCTGGGCCGGACTTTCACAACAATATACATACATTGGTTTGGTGTCTACAATCCTAACTATTGACATCCTCAACTACCATGGCTGAGTTATAGCTATATACATGCTAGGGTCTACGATAACCCAAAAGAGTTTGGGCACAATTTTTATGCTGACCCTTGGCCAGAAATCTTTTGTGCTTGAGAAGTAAAAAGTTAGGTCGCATTGGCCTATAATCTCGTGTGCCTACTATGTGTTTAATTATTGCCCATTACCTGTTTGATATATTGTTTCTATGAGCATATCTTGTGTGTTTGATTAAGACTGAATGTGAGATCTCAATACATACAGACAAAAATTCAAGTGTAATTTAACCCCCGTAACACTAGCGATGATGTTACTCTACTGCATTACTTGTCCATCTATTTGATTCTCTACTTCAGCTATTTTATTGCAACTATTCAAAATTAATTGCAAAACGATACATGGTTCTCTATAAACGGGAACATTAGCATGAGAGAGGATCCGAGTATCAATGCAGAGACAGGATGCGTGTGATGCAACAAGGTGCCCAATGTCTTGTACACCACCACAACATCCATTTTGATCTTCCACAATTAAACAGGTCAGCAAGCTCACGCACATACACACACAAAAAGGCAGTTGCTTTGATGCAGATAGCAAAACTTAATACTCCTTACAAGAACATTCATATTATCCCCCCAGCAAATAATTCAAATGATTACAATCAATGAGCTAAAGTCAAAAAATGAGGCATCTGAAGTCAAGTCTGGGAAATTTTCAACCTATACATATAGTGACAAAGATAAAAACAAGAAACCCTGTGAATCGTTTCTTGAGGACAAACAATTACACAGAACCAACAAGAAGGGGGGGCAATGATTTCAAATTCCCAACTGGGACAGCAAAGAATAAATATTTGGGGGCTATAATGGCCACAAGGTGCTAGGGATTGACTACACACACGCACACACGCACGGAGGGGGGAGAGAGAGAGAAAGAGCAGGCAGGTCAGCTTCATCTATCAACTTCACATGATTACCAGCTTTACAGCTATGACAAAAAGAAACCTCACATGGGCTTTGTTTGCCTTTTTCCTCCCCAGCGCTGGCACTGTTTTCAAAATATTTGATGTGAGTTCTTTCCTCCTAAGAACTAACAATGGTAACATCCCTGCTTGATCTGTTGTATTTCATGTGACTCTTAACAAGCTGCCCAGCTGCAATGGCAGACATTAATGAGAGCTCTCCTGCCAAAACTGAACCAGCTATAATGGTGGCCAAGAGCCTGGCGTTTGATCCCGCCGACTCTTTGCATGCACCCTTCACCCCAAGCAAATTCAAGCAAGCAGATTGAGATGCAAGTTGAGTCCCACCTCCGACAGTACCCACCTGGAAAGAGTATCAATAAGCGAGCATCAGATTTTTGAAGATAACTTAACAAACATTATAGTAAACTTTAAATATACTCGCACCTAACACTTGATGCTTCCAATTGAAATTGAAAGATGGCTATTGGAATTGGAAACATCAGGTTCTCAGCACTCAACATAGTTCTATATGCAAAGTTTACCACAATGTCTTCAAAAGTATCAAAATGAAAGAAACCACCCATCTTTTCTATATAACTTTTCTTTTGTTAAAAATAAGGTAAGTAGGACTCTTAAAGCACTGTCCTATCCTCCTGAGCGCATTCAGTCCCACATCAACTTTGGAAAGAAATTGATGTACATGGTATATTAGTAATTATTTAGTGGGTTGCTTATACGGCTCCCATTGAGATGATTGACAAACTGTTGTAACTAGTAAGTTGACTCTTTGGGATCAACTGTAAAAAATTCAATGGATTGGGGGGGAGGGGGGGGAGAACGTAGATTTGAGTTTGCATTACAAAGTCTTCCAGTTCATAAAACTTGGGTTTCTTCTTCTACTTATGATTTGAAAATCTTAAATTAATATTGGTATAAATTTAAAATAGGTGATGTGCTATTGGTAAGTGTGCAAATCGACGTTTATAGCATTTGTACAGCTTAGGTTTTTAAATTACCAAAGGATACAAATTCCTGACTAAGCCACTGCCCATCCCACATGAGTACCAGTCTACTCCCAAGCACATACAATCCCTCTATCCCACTTTTATTTGGTAATTAAAAGGATAAAAACAAATATTGGTTAAAGTAGAAGTCAGCCAGAGTATCAGCAAACGAAAAGCTTGAATAGAAAGTTAAATACCTCAATTGAAGGCATGGTAACAGACACGTGAAGATCCTTCCCATCATTGACAGCTTCCATCATAGTAATGCAGTGAGAACTTTCAATATTCTGTGCCGGATCTTGCCCAGTGGCTATAAAAATTGCAGAGACAATATTGGCAGCATGGGCATTGAAACCACCAAGAGAACCAGCAACAGCAGAACCAGTAAGGTTCTTCAGCATGTTAAGCTCTACAAGGGCAGGGACACTGGTTTTCAAAACCTTCTGCACGACCTCTTCAGTGACAATTGCCTCACAAACAACCGACTTTCCACGACCTTCAATCCAATTAACTGCAGCTGGTTTCTTATCGGAACAAAAGTTCCCTGGGTGAGTAAGAGTTACACATGAGGAAACTTTCCCATAGAAAGATGGATTCAGCAAAATTAATGATGTATCTTCGAAAACAAAAATGAAATGTCCCGGAACCAAAAGATTATAGCATTTTCGTAACAATCACTCGGATATAATATGCCAAGTGTGTTGCTATAAACACGGTATATGATGAAAGCAAAAAATTGATTACCTTGAACAGTGCAGGTGAAAATTTAAATGACCAAACTGAATTGTTGTAATGATAAAATTGAGTTCACACAAATAGCAAAATTTAGAAAATTGACACTAACATTTGTATTTTATGACCTTGCCACAAAAAATTGGTGGCCATAAGAGAGAGTATGTGCAGCATGGTGACAGAATCACCAAGGCCTCAAGAATTAGATGATTCTGGATTGACAAGATTATAAGTTCCCCAAGCCAAATTCGCATGGGAATCTCCAACCCTTACTCAAATTTAAATTTGAGTAAAAAAATTTAAAAAACTTGTTCCAACCCTTGACTCAAAGTTATACCAAATCAAGAAAAACTCATTTTTTTACTCAAATCAAGGGAGACTCAAATATTTAATGATAAGATTTCACCACCTTTTAAAGATCTAATGGTCATCCTTACTCCTTTTTAAATTTAGGTTTGCCCTCATTTAAATTTGGGTCTCTCCTCCTTTAAATTTGAGTTTGTCCATTAAAATCTTTTATATCAAATCAAGCTTTTTACTCAAATGCTAATTTAAATTTGAGTAAAAATTTGAGTCATGGTTAGAGATGCTCTTAGGAATCACAATTTTTCATCAAAAGTAGAGATGGAATGACAACTCACCAGAGATACCAATAACATCCATGTCTGGGAAATCATTTTGAAGGAAGTCCAAAACATTCTGAACACCTTTGGACACCATATTCATCCCCATTGCATCACCTGTGAAGCAGCTAAATCTCACAAAAAGATTTTTCCCCGCAATAGAACACCGAATAGATTGGAGCCTAGCAAATCTACTCGATCTGTCCAGAAAACACATTGTTATGATCCTAGAAGCTGGTCTGATATGCAACAAGTGATATGATCCTAGATCTTAATTATCGAAACATCAAAAAAGCCATTCCTCTAGAAGAAACCATCAATGCTGGCATACTTGAAACCTCAAACTATGCAATTTGAACTTAAAGAAGAAAATCATAAGCACGTGATCATATGGACACAGTCTACAGAAAAATTTGAGGCATCAATCCAAACACTGTGCTTAATATTTTTAGAACGATGGAAGACTAACCCAATCAAATGTATAAGAAACTTGCTGCCCATTTAATGCCAAAAATGTCCAAATCATCACATAAGCAGTAGCACAAAAACCATCTTTGGCAAGTGCCTAAATATCTGGTTACTGTTTCTCCGACTACCCTATAAAACTTCAAAATGCCAAAATTTCACTCACAAATAATACTTTAACCTTCTTCATAAATTCTTTTTGATAAATCTGCAGCACGAACCTAAAATCTAACAGGTAAAATCGACAAAAATGCCCACGGAGACCAGCAAACTTTAGGCATACAGACTCTACGAGCACTTAAAATTATACCTTTAAATTTGGAAGCCTGGCCAAGATTTGCACGACTAGTAATTGGTTCCAGTGATGTAGAAAACTTAAAAACGAAAAACCTAACATTTATTCTTTTTGGACCGGAAGAACTTAATATTTACCAACATTGAGTGTTACTTCATAAAAGTATTTTTGTTTTTCTTCCAAGTTCTTTTAACTTCAAAATTTTATCAATACATTGCTGATGTTCAAAAACTTATGCAAGGCATTTTACTTTTCGGAAGAAAATTTGTTCCCTGAGCTTTGGCTTTTAGTTCATGGATTTGATTTGTGTTTTATCTTCACCCATCTTCCCCTCAACAATTTTAGGTCAAAGTTTCAAATTGTGTTGGATACGTTAGGAATAATACTTCGTAATAGGTTTGAAAATTTATAATTAAATTAGAATTTGTACTGTTGCACGCCAGCATAAGTCCAAGCTATGCACTTTCTCTTTTTTCTTGTTATGATATTGTTGCACCACAATTGATTTGAACATCTTTCCACTGCCCCAGCTGATTCTTCTAGTCCTTTTGAACACTAATTGGATATCCTCCTTGCTTGGCTTCTTAATAATATAACCCCAACTCTCCCCCCCCCCCCCAAAAAAAAAAAAAAAACTAAGCCAACCAAAAAATGAAGCAAACAAATTAGATTGCCTTGTATGGTTTAGAAAAATTCATGACGTTCAAAGTGAAGAAATATATAGGCATACGTAGGCAATGGCAACTTCTAGGTGAAAGAATGGATGTCGTCAATGAGATGGTCATTAAAGGCACATATGTATGGGGGTCAAAACTGCTGAATAATTCTGTTAAAAATATTGTTATCATTTGCCTGCACTGCGTGAACGTACCAAAGTTAAAAATGTGGCAAATGTTGGGGGCAAAAAGTGTAAAATGAAAATGAGCAGTGGGGTGGTTAAGGTGAAGTTATAGAATAATAGTTTGCTTTGCTCATTTGTTAATGTACTCATGGAAAGTAGAAACAAATGTTATGAAGGTAATGAAACTCTTTTGGGAAAAAAAAGCTGTTCTCAAATTGGGTTGGGTTGGGTATACAAGACAGATAAGAAAGGTTGATTTGATTTTAGTGAAAATTGAAAGTGAGTCCCCTTACATGTACTTGTTTGGAGATAAGTTCTGCAAGGAAACTTAGAAGGGACTAAGTTCATGTTTAAAATTATATGTAATGACTTAAGTCCACTTTTTTTTTTATCTCAAAAATATCCTTCCTTGAAAGGAAGTTAAATTAATTTCCTATTTTAGAAATTGTTATCCCTTAATTCAAGGTCAATTAAAATATGTCAATAAAATCTCCATCATAAATTTAAAATTCAAATTCAAAGCGCTCTCTCTCTCTCTCTCTCTCTCTCTCTCTCTCTCTCTCTCTATATATATATATATATATATATATATATATATATATATATATATATATATATATATATATATATATATATATATACATCAAATTCAAAGCTCTCTCTCTATATATATATAAAATCTTCATCATAAATTTAAAATTCAAATTCAAAGCTCTCTCTCTCTCTCTCTCTCTCTCTCTCTATATATATATATATATCAAATTCAAAGCTCTCTCTCTATATATATATAAAATCTTCATCATAAATTTAAAATTCAAATTCAAAACTCTCTCTCTATATATATATATATGTACGCTGGGTTATTTTGGAGATGATGCAAGTATAGTGGTGGCGGTGGTGTGGAGTAAAAAAGAGCTATTGAAGTGGAACTTGAATGGACTTTTGTGTGGTGATGATGGTGGTCAGCATTGTTGTGGAGATGATGACAACGTGATGGTTGGCGTTGCTCGGAGGTGACGATGGTGCGATGGTGGTAATGCTATGGTGAGGAAAGTGGTAGCCGAATATATATATTTAAATTCATGTTACTATTTTTTTTATTATGTTACTGTTCATGTTACTGCTTTTGTTGAGTATGTTACTGTTCATGTTACTATTATTTTGAGCATGTTATTGTTTGTATTGAGCATGTTACTACTATTATTTTACTAAATATTAATATTCAATGTTACTATTTGTTTTGCTTTTGAATATTACTATTTTTTGTGTTTGAATGGTACTATTTTTTGTGTTTGAATTTGAGAGAAATAATTACAGTTTTTGTTAAGCATGTTACAGTTTTTGTTAAGCATGTTACTATTTTTGTTAAACATGTTGATATTTTTGTTGAACATGTTACTGTTGTTATTTTTTAAAAATATTAATATTGAATGTTTCAATTTTTTTTATGTTTAAATGTTACTATTTTTTTGTGTTTAAATGTATTATTTTTTGTATCCAAATGATAACCTTTTTTTGTACTTGAATGTTACTAAAAAAAAGTTAGGTATATATATATATATATATATACACCTAACCTATATGGATATAGATAGATATGAGAGAGAAAAAATTTTAATGGTAATCAAACTCCTAAGATTTAGGAGTTTTTAATTTTTAGTTTTATTTCACTTTTAAGTTTCCTTGACAGACTTAAGTTCAAACAAGTCCATATAGGGGGACTGGCCTCCAAATTTCCCTTGATTTTATTTAACAGGATTGAGTTCCGGATATTTTAGCCAAGTGTAACTTGCAATTTTTAAGACAATCATTATATTAGAGGTGTTATTGGTGCTGTTACTTTGGTTTAGTTGCATATTTGAATACCAGCCTTAGAACGTTGAGAGAATAATTGGCTAATCGGTTTAATAAAAATTTACATATAAAGGCAGTTCCATCTTCTAGACTGTCCGAACAATGACTTAGAATTGCTTTCTAAACAAGCACTACCACTGTATATTAGCAAATAGTAACAATAAATTTAAACCAATTCTTAGGCTATTTATGGCTGAGAAACAAAATCGTTTTAAAACCTATTCCGTTTTGTTGAAAAACACAATCAATCTAACGATTGCAAGGGAAATAGCTTTATTGTTTGGTTTAATGGAAAAAAAAAATGTTCCATAAAAATAGGAGGAAAAAAAAAACTCAAACGGTCCTGCGCCAACCAGTAATCAAGAAAAAAGAGACTTACTTGTTGAAAGTCACGGCCAACGTATCAAAATTAACAGGGTCTTCCAAAAAGAACTTCAGTTCCGAAGCCCTCTTCGCCGTCGGGAATCTCACAACCGGCGCCCTGGTCATCCCATCTCTCAGAAGAATGCTCGTGGCACCACCTGATGCATATATCGCCTTACAACCTCTGTTCGCACTTGCAACCAAACATCCCTCAGTCGTCGCCATTGGGACTGAGAATTCACATCCATTAAGTAACAATGGACCCACAATCCCCACTGGAATCTGCACATAACCCACCGGCATCTCACAACATTGACCCAAAATAGACTCATAATCGAACCCATCTATTGGCAATCCTGCAAGGGACCTTCCTGTAATTCTCTGCACCGCCTCGCGCCGAATTAAGGCCGCACGATAACAGTCCCCAAGCTTTGATTCGAGCGAATATGAGGGCATTATCCCAGAAACCACTGATTTTACGATTTTTTCGTCTTCTTCGGACGACAGAGGGATCGGAGGATCCATGAGTTTTGGCGTTGGGACGATATTGACGGGGCAATCGAGGGCGACGGAGCAAGGGTTGCGGCGGCGGCGGCGGCGATCTTGGTTGAGGATGAAGCGTTCGTCGTCAACGACGTCGTCCCATGCGTCTTGAGAGGCACGTGCAATGAAGGATTGTACGAAATCGATGCCAAAGAAGCCCAAAAGATAAATGAAGGAGGCTATGAGGGAGACAATGGCGGTGAGTTCAGTTAGAGTGACGACGTGAAGGGGAGTAGAGGTACGGATCTTGTCACGCCAGCGGTGGAGGAGGTAGTAGGCGACGGAGAAGAATAGGGTGAAGAAAATGCCGTTGGTTAGGTATAGAGGGAGAGGAAGTGCATCGGATGCCTTTGGGGTAGGCGAAGGACTGCGATCAACGGCTGTATCTCGATGGTGGGGGTGGATGTGTGGGGTGGTGGGAAGGGGAGGTTTAGGGAGTCTCCGGTGGACGTCCATGGGAGGGGGGATATTTCGGCGGAGAGAGAGAGACACACACACAGGTTTTTTGTTTGCTTTGGGGAAAAGGGGCGGATGAGCGAAGGTTTCGGAAAATTTGGAGAGTAATTTATAGAGGAGAGAAGAAGAGCGCCAGCCCAGCCCAGCCAAGCCATCGGGGTGAGTAGGAAAATGATGATGTGATGGCATGATGACACTAGGTGCACCCATTGATTCTCTTTAGTTACCATTCACAAAAGCCAAGTATGACAATAGGGACAAACTTGTCTCTGTATTTTGTCGGATAAAAAAAATTAGGATAAATATCACTTACATTCCTTGACATTTGATTTTATTACAAAGACATTTCCTCGTATTTTAAGAATGATACCGACTTCTTTTAACATTTATAACTTGTACTAGTTACACCCCCTCCTCCCACTAACAGACGTTAAAATTATTAACAGTCAAAATTGATGTCATCAATAATAATTTTTAAAATACCAAAAATATCCTCCAAAATTAAATTTAAGAATTTAAATATATATTTTTCTTACCCTACAAATTTACCCCTCATTTATTTCGTATATAAATAAATTAGAATTTTAACCCTTAAATATTTAATTTCCAAATCTATCAAAGTAATAAGTTAAAATCTTAATAACTACCTATTCAATTATTCCATATTAATTTTATTTTTATTTATTATTTATCTAATTACATAAATTCCTCCTCCTGCCGGCCGCCACCCATCACCACCACACCACTGCCTAAACCCAATCATAACAAAGGGATAGCACAGAGAAAGACAACAACTCACTGAAAACCACCTCCACTTTCGCCTCCCCTCCTCCACCACCACTTGAACCCAACTCATCTTCAATCAACACCAAATTATCTAGATCAACTACCACCAACAGCCACATTTGCTCACCATTACCACCACACAAATGCATCCAAACCACCACCAACAACTATATCTGCACAGTTCACGACATTTCTCCCTGCCTCCCCCTCTCTCTCATACATAGACACACACACATACGTGATATACAATTTGCAATCTATTTGAGCAAGCTTCATCAACGATCTGCGATTTGTTCTTCGATTTGATCAAATTTTTTTATATATGTACTTCGATATCACATATGTGCTTCAGATATACTTTTTGAGTGTTGGGAGAGTTCTGCAGAGAATCATGGAGGGTCGATTCGGTGGTGGTGGTGCCTCCTTCTAAAGCGACTGTGAGTGGGAGGCAGAGCAAGATTAAGGAGGTGGCTGGAGGTGTGAGAGACTACGTACAGAGAGAAAGAGAGAGAGTGGTGACTGTGAACGGTGGAGGTTAAGGTGGTGCAGGGAAAATGGGTGGAGCCTAATCATTAGGGATTCGGGCATTGAGGGTTTTAAGTCATGGGTCACGGGTCATGGAGTAATGTCTTGGGTATGGGGCGATGGGTTTAGATATGGGCATGAGTTTGATCAATTAAGGGTAAAATAGTATTTTTTTTAATAATATTGTTAACACCGTTCACCTATTGAGGTTGTAGTGTCATATTTAAAATATAAGGGAGTGTCCGTGTAATAAAATCAAATGTCAAGAATTGTGAGTGATATTTACTCAAAAAATTAATTAAAATCTGTGTAAATTAGATGATTGAAGGTCTCTCACCGTTAAATTAAAAAAAAATTATGATTATTCACAAAAACATGTTCATCGGTATATTTATCCTTAAAATAATTACATCGCACTACGGACAGACATGATGGGAAAAGCCTACGGTATTGTTCCCTGTCGGTGTGGTTTTTGAAGTCAACATTACTTCTAACTGTTGCAAACAAAAAATGATTAAGCGGGTCATATTTGCCTAGCACCACCACCATTCCAGCTAACGTACACATGAAACTGAGCATTAGGCATTAGCACATAGATTGATGGACTTGTACTTATTAGTGAGGAATGAGGATAATCAACAATTATTCCACCAGAGTTTATTAGGGTGAATAATATGACTGTGCAGCTTCTAATTGAATCAAAATAATGGTGACAATTGAGTCGTATCGTGTTGAATCATTGCGGGTTCATATCGAACATTAGTCAACTCTAACCCAACTAATCATGTAGTGTCGCGTTGATCTGTTTATTTTCGTGTCTCGTTTGTGTTCATATTCATGTTAACTCGTATAAAAATTTGAATAAAAAATTTAACGGGTTAAGATTTTATTTTTACTTAATTGAATTCATGCTCATATTTTTTCTATAAATTAAAAATTAACTTAATAAATATTATAATAATAATGAGTAAAAATATATTTTTTATACAATAATTATGTTAGTATGCTTAATAAACAGTTACAAATAATTAACATTTTATTTCTATAATGCTAGTTAAACATGTTAATTTTGTGTTATCATAGAAACGAGAAGATAGAAGATGTGTCCATTCTTAACTAAGTCTTTTAAAGTTATTATGATTTTGAAGCTGCTAGACTTGAAATAAATTTCCTCAACCCCCACAATGGAAGAATAGTCACTATATTCTTGGATTGAGACCATAATTTTTTTTTTTATACTATATATAAACTGGTTGAGCATGTCATTTTTGGATAAAAAATTATTAGGTCGTGTTTATGTCATTAAAAAGTCATTTGTCGAGTTAGTGTCGACATGATAAAATAAACGAGTTGATCGTGTCAATTTTGAGTTTGGTGGGTTGAACTCAAACATGACATGTTTGTATTTCGTGTTCGCGTGTTGAATCATTTTTGAGTTCAAATTCGAGTTATAATCGAGTTCGTGTCATTAAATTTTTATCGAATTTGAATCGTGTCATCATGTTAAATCAAAAATTGCCGGCCGCCCTAGATTAAAGGCAACAAATATGGAGTTGCGTTAATAAAAAGAATGGAAGTGCTTAATTTCTCAAATTCTTGGATTTGTGCAGTAGGTGTGTCTTTTCTCATAGCCTTACCATTCATTGTGTGCATGTCTTTTGTGTGACGAACTGAATATACCATAAATAACACACACACACCTTTCAATCAAAAAATGATGGGATGGTTGAAGAAACGTGAAAATCATGAAAAAAAATAAAAAATAACTGAAAAAGATCCGTGAATGCTGCAACAAGTACTAAACACTAGGCAATCCATCAATTAATAAGCAACACCTCTCTATCAACACTACACATTCTATAAGAAGGACACCCCTTACCTTAGGCTTATAGAATGCCTCCACAAACACAGTCCACCTTCCTCACATGGTGTGAAGCAGCGCTCGAGATCAGCCAAGAGATGTGCGACAAAAAAAGATCTACTAAAGGTAGATAGAGAGCTTCACTTTTATCATTGTACTTGTATCCCTTTAATCCTGTCGACATGAATTCGTAACCCACGGTGGAAGTGGGTTTCAATTAACCAGTACTGTATAATAAAAGTTAAAAAATACTATACAAATCGAGTCAAGGATAGACTTTAATTTTTTTATCCACCATCACTTTTTGATTCTCAAACATAGTATATTTTTGTCCATCCAAATGGGTGTTAACCCAATTAAATCATCTTTAATTCTCACTTAAATTTAAATTTGAATTAAAATGATCCAAAAAAAAAAATTTCCAACCTTAAATTCAAATTTATATCAAATTAAAATAAAACTTATTCTAAATTAAAATTGAAGAAACCCACTTCTTTACCCTTTTTCTCTTTCATGAACCCTCATTCTAAAAAAATATCTATGTTTCTCTCTTGCCTTTCATATGAAATTGCTTTAAATGAAATTGAAAACAAGAAATACTGTTAATTGATATTGAGTAGATATTTTAAAAAATCCATTTACTTTAGATGGAATTGCTTTAAACAATAAAAAACTCACAATTTACCACTCAAAGAGGTTAATATTCTTGAATTTTCTTTTGGTTAATATTAGTGAAATTGGTAAGAAATAGGTTTTAATATTGGGGAGCCTTTTTTTTGTTTTAATATTGGAGAGGGACTAAAGACAGAAAAATGAGAGAGAATAAAATGTTTTGGTAGAAAATATTAAAAAAAATGAGTTTTGGAACAATAATTTAAAAAAAAAAAAATTTTGAATAGATATTTTATATTAAATTAATTTTTTTAATTAAATTTAAACTCAAATTTGAGTTACGCTTAAAATGCTCTTAAACAAACACACCCTATATATTTCTTGCGTTCTTGGCTCAGTCCACTTTGACGACTCGTTATAGTAGTGGTAGGCCGAGTACAACAATTGGCTCAGAAGACCGCTTCAGAAAACTGGTTACCGAGAGAGAGAGAGAGAGAGATGCAGGAGATCAATAAAGAGAAACAAATAGTGTGTGTAACAGGTGCAGGAGGGTATTTGGCATCGTGGGTCGTGAAATTCCTTCTCTCAAAGGGTTACATCGTCCATGGAACTGTCAGAGACACCTGTATGTAATATGTATTCTCCTCTTCACCTTTCCTCCATTCTTTTCAGCTTTACTAATTTGAAATGCAAAAATTACTTGCGGGTTGATTTAATTTACCAGGATTATGTTTTAGCTTCTTCTAATTTTCAAGACTAGATTAGATTGCATGCTTTGCTTGCTCATATTATTTTTTCATTTCAAGGACCTAAATTCCTGGATTTTCCATCACAATTCCTTGGTCAAAGTTGCTCCATCGCCATCATTTCCAATTGATCTACCTTGGATGATGAATTTATTGATAAGAAATTGAAACTTTGGTCCATCGCTGCTGATTCATTTCAAGCATATCTTTAGTTTTTGGCCGTTCGTATGACAAATCTCAACATCATTTAATACCCTCACGTGTACATTATTCAATAGGGTGGGAATTTGGTACAGACAACGGACATCCCAAATTCTGTAAAACTACTCGAAGCTCTTTTGTTCTTTGGAAGAAACAAAGTGTGCCCAAAGAAAGAGCAGCAAGAGATTAAGAAGCAGCCCCCACCCCCGTGCGTGACTTGGGTTGAGTCTCATCGCCTCCTTACGACGTCCCTACACCGTTGAGTGCCCCAAAAAAAAAAAAAATGGATAGAGGCCACTCAATGCCATTGCTTTTTAGTGTTGTCTTATTCTTTCCAAGAATGAACAGAGCTTCGTGTTCAATTTGTTTTGAGAATCGATTTTCTTATGTGTACTTTATGCTGTCTTCCTTAAATTTTCTACGAAAATGGTTTTTAGGCGATGAAAAGAAGAATGCTCATCTGAAGACATTGGAAAACGCTGCAGAGAATCTGCAGCTCTTCAAGACAAACTTGCTGGACTACGAAGGTCTGTTTGCTGCCATTGCTGGATGCACTGGGGTTTTCCACATCGCCTCTCCAGTACCAATTCACAGTTCTGTGCTTAATCCTGAGGCGAGATATACTTCATAGAATAACCTTAAAATTCATTTTCATTTGAACTTAAAATAAACTCTCTGCCCCTTGTTTTAATCAGCAGTCCATTGGAAACTGATAAGGGTCATCTAGTGAAGAATTCCCGTGCTAGTTAAACTGAATTTGTTAACAATGAATATAAAATTGAACTGAAATTTGCCTACTACGAAGTGAAAATTTATAGTTGCTATAATCTTAAATTAATGATAATTAAATTGAAAGAGTTCACACAGGTAGAACTGCTTGAACCAGCTATAACTGGTTCTCGGAATGTACTAAATGCTTGTATGAAGGCTAAAGTGAAAAAGGTTGTGGTTGTATCGTCTATTAGTGCTGTTGTGATGAACCCTTATTGGCCCAAGGATCAGGCAATGGATGAAAGCTGTTGGACGGACATAGAATATTGCAAATCAATTGAGGTATTTCAAACTGTTGTCTATTGTATATATTTTTTTAACGAGATCTCCACAAATACACCTTCCTTGATTAGCCAACCATCAGGTCAAAGATGATTTTTTTTTTCTTTTTCAGGTCACAGATGATAAGTGTAGATTGGAGGGGGATTTTCACAAGTCAACCAAGGTATCTCATGTTCAGCAATCAACACCATTTATGGACTATTATGTTTGTAGTTTCACTGAGTATCATGACTTTGAGGCATCCGGCAAGTGCACATTGCCTAACTGCCTAAGTAATAGTTACAACTCACAACATGTTACTGTCGCAATAAAATTGCAGTTTTCATCATTATACCTTAGTGGATGGGCAATTTCATCATCTTGCATGACAGTTTGCACTTTTCATTATAAAATCTTTTCGTGAAATATATACTGCGCTAATAGCTCGTTTGGGAAATTAGTTCTGGTATCGCATTGGGAAGACTATAGCGGAGAGTGAGGCATTGGAGTATGCAAGGAGAGGTGAACTCAACCTCGTAACAGTTTGTCCATCCAATGCCATTGGGCCAATGCTGCAATCTTCAATAAATGCTAGTAGCTTACTTCTCCTGGACTACATGAAAGGTTTGCACTCATGCTATAGCTATTCCTTCTTTGGTATATTTTGCAAAGAAAAGGAAGCTATTTTAGATCACATCAATCCTGGTATTGTGGAAGAACCTGATCCCCCCTAATTGAAAGTAGAAAGGGTGCCTTCAGTTGTATTCATTGGGCTGCTATATGTGGTTAAGGTATTGTTGTAATTTTTCTTCATTTTCTTGGATTGCCATGGCAAGCAGGTGAACGTGATACAGTGGAAAATAAAGATCGTCCCATGGTAGATGTGCGTGATGTTGCCGAGGCAATCCTCCTGGCATATGAAAATCCCGAGGCAGAAGGGAGATATATATGTTCACCACACAAGATTCGAACACAGCTTCTGGTTGAAAAGTTGAAGAACATGTTTCCCGAGTACAATTACCCCACAAAGTAAGTTTAGTTACTATTTGAGCAATAAGAAAAAATGAGAGCTAAAATCCTGGAGTCAATGTAGGTTGTCCCATATTAAATAATAGCACAGAACATTTCCGATGATGTTCTTTTGAAAAGATGAATATATTTAATTCAATCCACTGAAATATATTGACCCTATTGCCTGAATGGGACAGGGTTTCCAATCCCTTAAGCCCCCATTGTCTCTGCTGTCCTCCAGTTGGTATAAAGGATATGAACTAATTACACTTTATGATTATTAACTCATGGAGTAGCTACGTTAATTTTATGATATATGCATGCCAGATTTACTGAGGTAAAGGACGGTGTGAAGCTGAATTCCCAGAAGTTGCAGAATCTGGGATGGAAGTATAGGCCATTGGAAGAGACTATAATTGATGCTGTTAAGGATTTCGAAGAGAGTGGTTTGTTAAATAAACCAATATCAGATCAGATGTAGCCAAGTAACTGTTTCTTCCTCTTCCTTTTGTTTTTACTGGGCATATTTATAACTTATGTTTCAATGTTATGTACTCTGCGTATACAAGTACTCCTATTAAATAAATTGTACGCTGCATAGATTCTTTATGCAGTGGGCATCTCTAGCCTGTTATGAAAATGCTCAATTATCCAGTACCATATTTGGCCATTTGCTTTCTAATTCTAGCTTAACGTTTATTTTTGGACAGAGAAGCCTTGTCTGGTGTTTGTTTTTTAACAAGAAAAGCAAACCATGACATAGACATAGAAATAAACAATTTTTTTCTTTTCTTTTCATTTTTTGTTTGGTTGTAGGGAGATCGATGCTGTGCCTAACCAGATCGGTTCGTTTCTTACTCTTAAAACCACAGAACATGAGCATAGTGTATAGAAGTATATAGAAGTAGTGGTCTAGTCTGGTCTGGTCTGGTCTGGTCCCATAAAATGCAATTCTGCAGTGTAGCAAAAAAAAAAGACGTGTATTTATTAGCATCTTCTCATATACAGCTTACATAAGCTACGAAGATGAAGTTGGGAAGTTTAAGATGGACTCGATCAAGATCCCTTCTAATATATTTTCTTTTTTAATTTTCTTTTTGTTGAATCATCTACTATAAATGAGTAAATGATCTATCTGTATATAATGGATTTCACTTGAATGTATGATATATGAATTGCTACAAAAAAAAATTGAAGAGAAATTATATTTGAGAAAATCTCACTTCAATATGGATGAAACTTAGAGCATAGGATTATTAATTACTCATGAAAATAAATAAGTAGGTGAAATTAGTAAATGGCAAAATACCCCTTTCAGTTCATGAAAGAAGAAAACAATGAATGATCCGGTGCGAGGGGTGGACCAAGGATGTTAGCTTCTGTTGAAAACAACATGATGACTGATGACCTTAACTTTATCCGTTCTCCCAATTTTCTAAACTCAACATAAAATAACTAATTGATGTGCCCACTCTAATAGGGAAATATATTAACAATTTCGAGGGTAGTTTAAAAGATAATAGAAATTTAAATTTAGATGTCTTAAATTTGAATTTTGATAATTTCATCACTCATGAATATTCTAGTTTCGATTTTGATGACCTGTCTTTAAAAAGACTAAGAAAGAGATTAGTCAAAATACGCATAAACATCTAAATATTCATTACCATTCATCTAAATATTCTTTACCATTCAACAAAAAGAAAAGGAAAAAAAGAAAGAGATATTAACATATGAACCTAGCCTCCTCACTTACTTTAAAGTTTAAACGTACAACTCACCAGCAGCAAAAATGCCAAGACATGACAGCAAGGCAATGTCTTTCTTTTGTGGAGTGCGGATATATCTATATAATAAAGTAACTTACAATTCAAATCTCAAAAGATAAACAAAATGACTTTTGCTATTCGCGGTTGAGATCGTTTTAAATTTTACTTTAAAATTAATCTAACGGTTAATATTAACACCCTAAATTTAATAGGAAAAATAGGCCCTAAGGGTGTGTTTGGAGTGATTTTTAAAAAATACTTTTAGAAATTATTTTTCATAAGTACTTTAAAAAAAATAATAATATTTTTGAAACCGCTCCACCACTACCTCTACCACCACCACCACCACCGTCGCCGCCACCACCACCACCACCATTGCCGCCATCACCACCACTGTCGCCACCACCACCACCACCGCCATCACAATCGCCGTCACCGTCGCCACCACCACTGTCACCGCCGTTGCTCTCACCGTCGCCGCCCTCACTGCCGCCGCCACCACCACCACCACGGTTATTGCCACCCACCACAACCATCACCGTCTCCTACCACTACCACCTCTCACATCCACTACGACCGATGCTTAAATTCATTTATCTCACTTCTATGTTTGTGATTTGATTTTAGATATAAATACAAATATGTTTATTGTTTACCATTTTTTATTATTATGTGCCTTCAGGCACAGGCAATAACTAGTATATATATATAGTATAAAATGTATGTATCTTTCTTTTAATGGAGATCAACTCTTTTTATCTACACTTGTTTTTTGTTTTTTGTTTTACTATATTTAAGGTTATGCACAGCCATTGGTTGGCTCCTACTACTTATATCTGAATTAAATAGAACATTAAATATTTTATCTAAAAAAAATGCACTCAAATGTACAAATTTTTGTTAATGTTGGTCAAATGTGTAAATTGTGTTACAAAAAATGAAACATCATAATTATTATGTGGAGAGAGTAAAATTTCGTATAAAAAAAATATCACATTTGTAAACGTAAATATTTAAATACAAAATTAAAATTGATCAAAATTAATTTAATTAAACTATTATCACAACTTTACTAAAAATCATAATGAAAAACGGTTTTCGTTTCTTTTGTGAAAAGAAAGAAAGGAGTCGGGATTTTCGATTATTTTTGTTAAAAAACTGAAAGAACAAAAAATGGGTGGGGGTCCCATATATGCACATGCACCCGTCCGTCCAAGCTGTGATGTGATGTATATTGTATCCTTTTGATGGTGTCTAGGTTAGGTTAGATAGAAATGAGAATCCACGAAACAAAAGCCGTTTTCCAACTTCTTTTTGCGTGTTGCTGCTGTCCTGTACTGTTGCTCTTTTTCACCCTTTGTGAAAATTAAAAATCACAACTCTTTCGCTCTCTCTCTCTCTTTTTTTACCATCTTCTCTCCTGGCTCATCAATCGCCATCATCATCATAAATCAAAAACAAATCCCTCCTCCTACTCCTCTCCCTCCCTTATTCCTTCTTTCGTTAATTTCATCCTAATAATTCTCATACATAACCATAACCATAACCCACCCATCTACTGCTGAGAACAAACTTCACCTTTCCCCCACCACACCTCATACATCACTCTGCTCTGTTGTAAAGCCGACCCACACCACCGACCTTCTCTTTTGACCTACTACTGCTGCTGCTTTTCCCCACCTCCATTCTAGGGTTTCCTTTTTCTTTCTTAACAACATCCTCTACCTCTCTCTATTCTCTCCATCCATTGCTTTCTTTTCAATTTAACTCATCATTCGTACATTCTCTCTTCTTCAAATTTCTAATTATTCAATGGACTCTCTCTCTAGGGTTTTTGTAGGGTTTTTCTCCTTCTAAGATGTGGTTAACTGTTTATTGGATCAAGGGTACTATTACTTAAATCCTTCCTTTCTCTATATACTTCTCTTTGTTCTCAGAATCTTCTTCGCTTTCTTTCTTTTCCTCTTTTTCTTCGCATCGAATTCATATTCTTTCTCCTTCCCCGATACCAAACCCTTTTAGTTTTGCCATGGCATATCAGCCTCCGATTCCAGGGCCAAGTTCGGGATCGAGTTCGACTTCTGGATTTCAATTGTTGAACTCTCCTTTTGGGGATACCACTTTCACAAAGGTCTTTGTCGGAGGCCTAGCTTGGGAGACTCACAGTGAGACTATGCGACGTTACTTCGAACAATTCGGTGACATCCTTGAGGCTGTTGTCATCACCGATAAGAACACTGGCCGATCCAAAGGCTACGGTTTTGTGAGTGTTTAATTGTTTTTTTTTTCCTTTTTTCATTCAATTAGGTTCAGATGGTTTATAACCTATCTACAGTGGAGAAAGTTTGAACCTCTTCTCTTAAGTGATCTCAGGTTTGGATGGAATTCTGGACTTCTTATTACATGTTTATTGAATTTTATCATTACACTTCATTGCACAAGTGTATACATACATATTGGCACGGCTATTCTATCCATTTATTGTTCATCTGATCTTTTTGACATATCAGAGGCGTCAATAATTGATTGACTTGGCTTCCTGTGGTATTTTATGGAGGGTTTAGGTGACTTTCAAGGACCCCGAATCTGCCAGGAGAGCATGTGCTGATCCAGCTCCTATTATTGATGGTAGGCGGGCTAATTGTAATTTGGCCTCACTTGGACGCCCTCGGCCTGCTCTGCCTTTTGGTAATACACTGTTGTGTGGTGCCCCATTTTACATGCAGATTAGATATGTGGTTAACAATATTTGCCTCGAGAATGTTCTCTAAAATTCATTGTGCTCAAAGCACACAGGTTTTCAAATCGGCAGAGTCATTTAGGTAAAATTTCAAAAACTAGCTCATAATAATGCAAAATAAAAGCTGGAAACGGAAATGGAAAGCTTTGATCATAAACCTGGAAAGCATTAATCAGGAACTTGTCTTTTTTACTTTTGCTTTCTCTTTCCTTCTTTTTGTATAGGCAGCTTCTGTACTTCTCATGAACTTACTATCTAGGGTGTTTCTTCTGCATTGGCTAAAACTAAAAGCATGGATTTTTATTTTGTTTATTGATCCCTGTTAAGATGATGACACCATTTAGATGTCCATTTCTCGTGAATATTCTTCACTTATTAAGCTGGTGATGGTTTACTGTTGGACCGATGTTATGATGAAAGGCTTTTTTTATCAGAAGGGAAAGTGCACTCCAATTTGCTTTTTTTTTTTTGTTGTTGTTGGGATCAGCTGCACTGTCCAAATTAGTTTAAACGGAATATTTGAGAGCTGATTGATAAAACGTAGGTACTAGTCTGCATGGGTGTGTGAGAGTGGGCAAGAGCGAATTTTAAAAGCACCTAGTAGTATTGAGCGGCTCAAGAGTGACAATTTATGTACACATGGAATAATCATTGATACATATGTATGCCTTCAAGAATGTTCAAGTACTTTAGAATCCCATAAGTTGCACATAATGAGCTCTGGCCTAGTAAGGCATTGATCTTTTTATTTCGGATTAAGAGCCCCTCACTGATGCATGTATTGCCAAACATTGAAGCCACATAATTGTGGATATGCTTGCTTAGTGCTTAAATAAGGCATAAAGCAAATAAAGGCCATCTTGTCTGGAAATGAAAAAAGGGACAATTGTTAAAACGTGCTAGAATAATTAATTGTAGTCAGTAATTTAACTCAATCAGTTCCCCTAGTTTAGATGGATTTTGCTCCAAATGCTCAAATTTAAAGATTCTGTGGAATTTGGCATTTCCCCTTTATGATTAGGTACTCCATGGACCTCAATCCTTCAAGTAAGTATTAAATGTTGGGAGGCACTTTTCACATGATGTAATATATTAGTAGACAACAAACTATTTCTAGGTCTTTGTATGGACCTCATTAGTCAGTCTTCCAATCAAGCTCAAAAGAATTAATATTTTTTCTCTCTTGTTTTTATCGGCTGCAGGACGTCTTAGATCACCGACACCTTATCTTGGAGCTGTGCCAACTGCCCGAGGGGCTTATGTTGGAAGATTTGGTTACCAACAACCGGTTTCTTACAGCTACCAACAAGGATATATGTATCCTCCATATGGGTTAGTTGTGCACTCCAAAGAGCATAATTTATGTAATGGTTTGGCTGGCTCTGCAATGTTCTGACTCATGGTGTGAGAGATGCATCATCACATGTACTCCTTTATATTTTACCAATATCTCTAATCACTTAATTATTGTTGGCGTATTTATTTCTGCCTTTATATAACTCCAATGTTTTTTTTTTGGACAAATGCATATTTACCATGAAGCTACATGCATAACCTACTTGCACAGATGTTTGCATGCATAACCTACACTTGATTATTTGGTTACATGCATAAATACCAAATAAGTAACATGCATACATACAGATGTTTGCATGCTATATAGGTGGGACACATATATATAGTTGGTACTCCTTTTAAGGTTTGATGAACAGCAGTTGCTCTTCTACTTCCATCTACAATGTAGAGATGCTTCAATCTGTCCCCGTCAATTGGTATACCATGAACTTGACAGAATGGAAGATTAGTGAGCTTGACTTTGCAAGCACTACTTTATCTCTCTTAGCCCTCCCCAACCCCCCCCCCCCCCCCCGGCGGCGGGGTTCATATCTCCCCTAATCTTGTGACAATCTTGCATGTATCAGTCACCATTTTCTACATGACTTGAGGATTGTTTAGTAATTTTGAAATGGTGACTCACGTTCAAATATTTAGTGTTGTTTGAGTCCAAAATATGGTGATCATTATGTGATGTGATTGGAAACTGTGGGACTGCATGAGGTGGTAATTGCAGAGAATATGTTCCCAGTGGTTTGATTAACAAGAGAAAAAAGGAAAGGGAGGAGCAAATATGCCTTTCGCACACATGCTACCCTGATATGGTTCATTTTTTGCAGAGTAGCACCCTGTTTGAAAAGAAGGATAAGAAAAATCCCATGACTGGGTTGTTAAGCTCATCGTCTTCTTAAATCTGTCTTCTGTGCGCATGCTGGACATGACACGGTTTGTGATCTGATTATGAGCTCCCTAGTCTATGGTTTAATCGGGGAACATGAGTCCTAAGTCCTAACAGTGTGACAAGACATGGTTTCATATGACATTTTTCTTCATCCCATATAATGCATCCAAAATGCATGCTCTTGTACATTCAGATGATAAATTTCTTACATGTTGCAATCGCTTTATATTTGTGCAGGTATGCACCCTATGGTCCAGAGTACCTATACCCGCAGGTGAAAGCCGCTCCATAATGACAGCTTTTGTTGAAGTTTATTATGCTTATCCCATATGCATAGTTTCATAAGCACTTTTATTTTTAGATTATAACCAGCTTCTAATGCTTCTCTGCTGGCATTTTCTGGCAGGGTGTTTACAACCCTTATGTGAGTCAGCAGTACCTTCACATATATGGCGTACCAGGGACAGTTAACACGGCCATATATCCATACAGTCAATTGGGTCAGACTCCCGGAGGTCACGGTTACACAACATTGCAGGGCTATACTGTGCCTGGTCATCAGATTGTGCAGTTTGGTGGGCCCAGTGTCAATGCAATCACAACTTCATCTATACCAACTATTCAAGCACCATACCCTACAGGCAAAGTTTTTGTTTCTTAAATAATGTCTTTAAATGTAGGGGAATGATAGAAGGGGTTTAGTAACTATAAAACAGGGTTAGTTACAACACAATTTGGTTCACGTCGCAACACCAAAATTTTTAGTTAAAAACAGTTAGAATCGATCATAAAATGTTTGGATTTAGATCGATCCTAACATTTTACGATGGATCCCAAATGATCCCATTCTATCATAACTTCACCAGATTGAGTAGTAACTTTCTGTGTGGTACCTAAACATAACCCTTCAGTATCGTCCTAATCTTACCGTAGGCATATATATGCATGTGCCTATATATGTATAGGTGCAACTTATGACTGATGTCAGTTGAGCATGTCTCAATTCATTACAAGGCAATTTTGAGAGTTTTTTTTCTATCTACATTTTGTGAAATCTGAAAAACTTCATTTTAGCCTAGTTGTTTCTGTCCCTTTAGCTCACATGGGCCTATTTATGACAAAGGATAAAAATGAGTTAAATGATCTGCATCAAATGTTATATTGTAAATTAGGTGAATTGTCTAGTAGGCAGATCTAATGAGGATAGTGTTTTGGCATCATTAGGTGTGGCAGCACCTGTTCCAGCACAACCACAGTTTATGCTTCCTGCTCATTCTCCTCAGTTCATGCAAGGTAGCGGTTCTGACCAAAATGCTGGGTGAGGGGTTGATCAAGGTTAGTGATGGTGGTCACATGTGGGAGTTTCTGTGCTGTTTTGCCTGTCCTTGCCTCCAGTCTGATTTTCTAAAAGCCGATCCAGTTCTAATGTTATTTGCAGGTGCCCTTAGATTGCAGCAGGACTAAGAGCACCGGTACTGCTACTTGAGTGGCGGGCTTCGGATCTAGCCTTGCAAATGGTTCATTTTGCATTCTAGAGGTACATATTCCCCGTTGCATATGAGATCTAAGTTGACATCAAGACAATATTGGGAAAGAAAATAAATCTTTGATACTTATTGTGGAGCACGTTGTATGGGACCATGGGTCCACTGTTTCTCATTTGTCAGTTTTGGAGATATACCACTAAAAGTTGAAAATTTGGACTTGATGGGGAAATTAACATGAAGAGTTCAATCTGCGTAATGTTATCTCATCTAAGTGACTGAAAAACACTTGATTGTTTTCCCCAGTGAGCAACATGTCATTCAATAAGCTTTACTCATGCTAGCCATATATGGGAGATATAACATGACATCATGAAGCTTTCTAGGAGACACTTTAGGTTAAACTGAGAAGTACTTTGTTGTCAGTTAGCTCTTTGGAATTAAAATTATAATTTTGTAGACCTGCATCATATTCTGTAAGATGTACGCGTAATCAAAGTACAAGTTAGTGCTTTTTGTATCTTGACAATTTTCCCATTGTGCTACCCGGGCCAGTTACTAAAAACCACAAAAAGTGTGGGAGGGGGGAAGGCTTGAATTTTTACTAATTCTTCTAGTTTAGTTTCCATTTTTTTAGGGTGGGCAATGTTTCAAATTTGTCCATGTGGATGCTTGAAACATCTGTTCATGATTTTGATCCTCCATAAATATGACATGGTGATGCTGGCCAAATGTGTCTTCTACCTTTCGAGTTTTGTTGTAATGAGTGGAGGGTCGCGTTGGTGTGTCATTTATGAAATCTTTATTTTCTTTATTTTGCACAAATTTTCAATCCTTTCTGTTCTAAAGTAGTTCGTGCAAAATGGCAGGAAAAACTATTTAAGCTAAGTGTGTTCAATAAATCATATCAAAGTAGGTAATGAGTTTTCTAGATTTTTCATGCTGTCTGGTAATTCAGCATACCTTTTCAAGTTTAGATTATACTTTGCTGCACCACCTAGGATTGGTAGGGTATGAGCTTTTGGGGAAAACTTTAACCCAAATCTGTCAGATGTTATTTTCATGAAGGTATACTTCAAAAATTTGTTTAGGTGTTTGTTCCTAGCATTCTCTTCATCATCCCATTCAAGAAGTGCGCGTAGGCACACACATAGGCCTGAGGTGAGCCAAGCGCACCTGAAACACCTCAATGAGCCCAAGGGGAGGGGCGATTTTGCTGAGGCCATGGTTCAAGGTATCGGCTGAGTCGTATCCGACTCGGCCATTGCCGATACGATAACAATACGCGAATCAGAAAAATCATGAATTGAACTACTATCGGCGATATCTCGGCCGAAATCAGAGGACTCGATACCAACTCGGTTGATTCGGCCGATTTCCATTCGAGTCATACCGATTTGGATGTGAATCGTTCAACCACACCAAGAAAATAGAGTGTGCCAAAAAAAAAGGCAAAAGGGAAGAAGTAGCAGAATTTTACCCCAATTGTTTTGAGCCCTAAATCATAACTTTTTGCCATTATGTAAACAGATCGAGTAAAGAGAAAATTAGCAACACATACCGTAAATCCTCTAAAGAATCACCTTTCTTAGTTCTCAGTCTCACAAGCAGCGGAGCATCTCGATCGCAAGCAGCAAAGTTTCGAGTTCCATGTGATATTTTCGAGCTCGAGCTCTCGATCGCAGGAGCATCTCGATCTCTCGATCATAAGCTTTGAGCTCTCGATCGCAGGACCAGCGACCAGCGAGCCTCCCAAACCCATCGTCTCTCTCTCTCTCTGTGTTCGTTGAAGTCTGAGAGTTGAAGAGAGAGTTTTTTTTTTTTTGGTCAAAATACGGGAGGCTTTGGCCTAAAAGACCTAAAAATTTATTCTCCCCCCCTTTCTTTTTGTTTTTTCGGTTTTGGCCCAATTTTTTTAATTATATAATTTTTAATATTTATCATACAATCTAATTAGAACTTAACTTCTTAAGTTTGTTTTTGTATATGTATTGATGATTTAATAATTAAATGTGCATTATGGAGAAAATACATATAATTTCTAATTAGATTCATATTAAATGAAGAATTTCTTTATAAATAGATTTTCATTTTTAAAGCTATTAAGTTAACCATATATATACACTTATATTTTTTTATAATTTTTAAAAATTACAAATTAAATTATATTATCCTTGAATATAGATAATAATAAATATTTTCCGATAGCATCTTTATTATTCTTTTTTGCAATGATTAATGTGTTAAATAATGTCTTTTAGGGATATGATGCATAGATGATGATGTTTATATTTATTACAATTTTTTTTAATTTTTTCTAATTTTTTTGAACCTTCTATATAGTGTTTTGGGCGTATTGGCCGATATCGCGCCGCGACGCCATGACCGATGTATCTCAGTGGCCTCCGAGTCAAAGGCCGATACCGCGACTTTGAATCATGGCTGAGGCGCAGTCAAGGCGTGAACTTTAGTTAGAATGTTGATTAAGTTTGATATGCATAACAACATTAGAAATCCAACACTCCAACTATAAATATCTAAGTGTAAATCTAGACTCCACTTGTGAACTTTACAGATTCACTATAATGTAACTCCAAGTATAAAGATATTTTTTCTTCCCTTTTGTTTTGTCTAGCTCCTAGTAAACTGAAATTAACCCCTGTTTTTAATATGTTAACCTCATTTTTGGTTCAAGTAGCTTTTAGTAATGTGAAATTAGCCTTTGGTTTCGAGAAATGGGATGTACTTTGCTTGAAGTTTTCTGAAATTTATTATTTTTAGTTGTATTTGCAGTGTAATTTGTTCATTTTAAATATTATCTGCAAAATGCACCTCGCTTCGATCCACAGGAGATATTAGAGCCTCGGTGCATCTTTATCTTTACCATTAAATGATGCTGACCCCGTTTTGGGATTTTTGGTTTACAATAAAAACCAGCAAGACACAGTTGAAATGTAATTGTGTAGCAAGCAACTCAGAAACATGTTATATTGGGCATTCATGGGATGGTTTGGGACTTTCTTTGCAATTGAACTCCGCATAAGGCAATATTCATTGGTTCTAACTTCTAAGCAGTTATCATATTGTATGACCCCACAATTTCTTCCCTATTCCTTTCTCACTATAACACGTGAATGCATTGAGAATTTATAATGGAACACTGAGAAACCATGAAACTCAATTGAAGGTAGTGGTACATAGGTTTCTTACCTTGTCAAGGGGAAGTGGCAAATGTAATTGGTGCATTTAGTTGTTCTCTGTTTGGTTTTTGTCGTATTGGGATTGCACTGTATGTCACCACCATTTTACTCATTCATTGTTCTAATTTGAAGCATTTGTGATGTGTGTTATTACGCAGGTCATACATAATGATGCTCACCAGAGAAGTCATATATGTCTGAGTCGCTCCTGATGGTGGAGAAAGGAACATGGAAGATGCAGATTGCATCTCCGTCAGCATTGTGTATTTAAACCCTCACATTCTGCCGGTGCTCTGGATGACTGGTAGAGAGAGTGATGCATTAATGGAAGCTGGAATCGGTTTCTAGCGTCCAAAGACAGAGTGACGAAAATTCATGTTAGAATCAAAATATGATTCTTTTATAGCATGTCCAAGAATTATGGTTCTGTAGATAGTCGTCGGGTTTTGTGTGTGTGTGTGTGTGTTGGTTGGTCCAACATAGTATTCATATACATCATTTTGAGTCCTGTGCATATAGCCATAGTTGGAGTTTATTGATACTCAATTCTAAAACTCGGTGTTTATTTTAAGGGTCTTTCTACTTCAAAGAATGAAAGCAAAGCAGCGCCAGATCATACACTGGGAAAACGTGGAATTATTATATATGTATATATTTTTTTAATTATTATTATTGTGGATCCTGATGTAACATTGTCCGCAATGTATAACATGTTTGATCTGAAGGCCTAGCAATCAGGATCAGGAGGTAATTAATTAGAGAGGTCGAATTGGTGCAGTGCGGTGCAGTTAATGCCACTTGTCAATTTTTTGTTGTCCTTATTTTTAGATTTAACAAAATAGGGTAAACTTGGCTATGTGCTCATTTTATTTTATTTTATTTTACTTTTAGAAGGTAAAACAATGGTAATTAATAAGTGAATTATGTGCTCGTTTTAGATTCAACCCAAAATTGGGAACAATTGCCAGTGTTGGGTAATGAACTTGGTTTGATCAACATATCTGTGGTTGTTTAAAAGTAAGGGAGAATTACACCTAGATCCTTGAGGTTTGTCACTTAATCACTTAGACCTCCTGACATTTGATATATTACACACAGACATCCTGAGGTTTGTACGTGCGTAACACTTAGATCCCTGATATAAATATATCTGATAATAAATTACACCAAGACCCCTTGAAATTTGTAAACATATATTATTTATACCCCTTAAATTTAAAATATTATATTTGGACAAAAAATATTTTAATTAAAGATAGAATATCAAATATTTTAAATTTTACAATTAAAATACATGTTATGTTGTACTATTTATTGAAATAAAATTAAAAAAAATCAATTTTTTCTTCAAAAATTGTAATTAATATACAATTATATTGTTTATTGAAATTTAATTTGGTCGTTTAAACAATCAAATTAAAATACCAAACTACCCGAATTAAAGCTAAAAGATGTTGTGTCTATTACAGTTTGACCCCTTGTTTAATTTTTTTAATTTTATTCTAACAGATAGCATAATTATATATTAACTATGATTTTTGTTTAAAAACTAGATTTTTATTTTTTATTTTATTTCAATAAACGACATAATATAACATGAATTTTAGTTGTAAAATTCATGTTCTATTATGAAATGACTTAGACCATTTGTTTGATTTTTTTAGTTTTATTCCAATAGATAGTATAATTGTATACTAATTACGATTTTTTAAGAAAAAATTGAATTTTTATTTTTTATTTTATGTCAATAAATAATACAATAGAATATGAATTTTGGTTGTAAAATTTAAAATATTTGATATTTTATCTTTGATTGAAGTATTTTTTGTCTAAATATAATATTTTAAACTTAAGGGGTCTAAGTATTAAATGCTTACAAACTTCAGGGGGTTTAGGTGTAATTTATTAACTGATATATTTATAGGTATCTAAGTGTTATGCACGTACAAACTTCAGAGGGTATATGTGTAATATTTCAAATGTCAATGGGTCTAGGTGATTAAGTGACAAACTTCAGGAAATCTAGATGTAATTCTCTCTAAAAGTAATTAACTTGCTTTTTTACCTTCATCATTACCTACGCTAGGGGTGTCTATGAGTCGAGCCAGATCGGGTTTAGATTAGTGAATTTTTTTGGGTCGGACCTGGATAGTGTTGGTCCAAGTTCTTATCCAAGTGAGTTATCTGGCAAGTCGAGCTAACTTCGGGTAGGGGTAGGCTACCTGCAGCCTAACCCACGAGCCTATTGGGCGGGCCTTCTCGCGGGCTTTTTTATATACATCTTTATTTAAAAATAGGATTTTTTAGGTGTGAGTACAATTTTTTAGACTTATTTGAATAAAAGTGTATGGGTAAGTTGTTTATTCCATGAAGTACAATTTTTATAAAACTTTTTATGTTTAGGTACAAAATTCAAATGAATTAAAATCATTTTTATCTAAACACCCTTCCTTAATTTATGCAGTTATCATTGACAGTTATTTTAGGAAATCAATACATAAAGATTACATATTTGTTATCTTTTAATTTTTGAATTTTGAATGAGCTGTTATGTGGGAGATTTTAGGCAGCCATTGACAGATATTTTAGGAAACAAATATGTAAAGATTACATATTTTTTATCTTTAATTTTTTGAATTTTGAATGAACAGTTTTGTGGGATATATGCAGTAAATGTTTTGTTAGATATTATGTATTGTTCGTTGTTGGGATGTAGGGAAAAAAGAACTTCTTTGTTTTTTTTTAATTGGTGTAATTGTTTTTAATTTGTGTAACTATTTTTTTAATGGGTGTAACTGTTTTTTAATAGGAGTAACTGTTTTTTAATGTATGTAACTATTTTTATAATGAGTGTAACTGTTTTTTAATGGGTGTAACTGTTTTTTCGGTGAAGAAGTTGTTGGAGACGATACACAATTTGAGGTGCGGCCGTCTCTAGTCGTATGGGGGTGGGGTGCTTGTGATAAGCTGCCTTGGATATGCTTTTTTCTTTCACAATGAGACCTGGATGATTATCCCTACCCTCGATAGCTTATGAGTTTACGTCCATCCCTGGTACTTGATCGTAGACGACGATGAACAGTAACTCGTATTCTTCTCTTTTTTTGGATGATGAACAGTAACTCGTATTCCTCTCTTTTTTTGGACAATGAACAGTAACTCGTACCCCCCTTGTTTTTTTGGACGATGAACAGTAACCCGTATTCCTATCTTTTTTTGGACGATGAACAGTCACACTTCTGGAATTCCCATGGACATATAATCTTTTTGCCGAAAAGGATGGATTTTGATAATTAAACCCCCTATTTTTCCTCCCATTACTTGATTGCTGCCAAAAAAAACGGATGGAAGATAATAAGTTTCCATACATGTGCTATTTACCGATGACAATAATAACATTTTTAAAAAATATGCACTTTACCCCAAATAAGTTTTTGAGTTGTACTTTTGCCTAAATAAGTCTAAAAAATTGTACCGACTTCTAAATTCCCCTTAAAAATAATGAATTTTTTTGTAACTTAATATTAATATTTGTGTAAATTATATTTTTGAATCAAAAATAGAATCAAAATAGATAAAAATAAAATAATGAATAATTTCATTTTTGATTAGAGGATGAATTACATCCAATAGAATAAATACATTACAACTAAGTTGACACATACTCACTTATCTATCATTTGCATTACTATACCATTTAAAACTTGTATGCTTAATACATGGAAAAGAAAATAATACATTATTTATAGTATTTAAATTTTAAAATTTCAAATTATGACATTGGAAGATTTATTTCAAAGTTTCAAATTTAATAATCTAAAAGTATAAATTTTTTTCAAAGCAAGGGTAGTGCAGGCTTGGCGGACGAGTTCTTGGGCTAGGTTTTAACGGGCTTTTTTGGGCGGGCTTCGGGCTGGGTAATGGGTTTGGGGGCAAACTCAAGTCCTCTTTTTAAGGATATTAAGATCAAGTTCGGGCAGACCAATTATCGGGCCTGTCGGGTTTCGATTTTAGACCGAATAATTAGATCCGTAAATAACCCGGTCTATGAACGCTCCTAACCTACGCTACTATTTACGATTGTTGTTGTGGGCCCACTGAACTTGGATGCTAAGCCCTTCCTTCAGGAGCAGGCCTGGCCTGAGAATGGCATTGGGTAGGTGGCCTGTTGGCTTTGGAAGTCCAATTCAGATTAAAAAAAAGAAAAAAGAAAGTACTTTGATTATATCCGTTCGAGTTGAAAACCTTCATATCTCTCTCTCTCTCTCTCTCTCTGTGGCTGAAACAAATGGGTACTAACGGCAACAAGAAGTCCCCAGTCCAACAAGAGCCCCCAAGACCCAGACCCAGACCCTCTTCCTCCCCCTCTCGCTCCCTATCCTCATCTTCCGCAGAAACGACCACCCCCATTCCCACTCCCCCACCACCCCCACCACCGCAGCAGCAGCAGCAGCAGCAGCAGCAGCAGCTACACCCTTCCCCAGCTCCCACCACCCTCACGTCCGACATTCCAGCCACTACTGTTACCAAAGCCACCACCGTCACTTCCCGCCCACTGGAGCAATCCTCCACCGACTCTAACGTCATTCACATCCCCAGCTATTCCCGTAAGCGCATCAACCCTCTCCTATTTTAACTGCCTTTTTCTTCCACCTCTTAAAACCCCAACCCTAATTCTCCGATTAAAATTTTTCCACTGATTTCTAACAATTTTTGTGTGTTACGAGTATTCATTGTTGAGCTTTTAACTGTTTTTTAGGGTGGTTTTCGTGGAACAACATTCACGAATGTGAGGTCCGATTTCTCCCCGAGTTTTTCGACGGTAGATCGCCTTCAAAGACCCCTAGGGTTTACAAGTACTTCAGGAACACTATAATTCGAAGGTTTCGACAAAATCCTACTCGAAAGATCACCTTCACCGAGGCTCGGAAGACTATCATTGGAGACGTAGGCTCGATTCGGAGGGTGTTCGATTTCTCGGAGGTCTGGGGTCTGATTAATTACTCGGGTCCGGGCTCCAAGCCGCAGTTGAAGTGGGAAGACAAGGAGAGCAGCAAGTCCAATGCCGCGGCGTCTTCACAAAGTGGTGATCCAGGGGGCACTTCGGCTGCTGATGTTGCCGCACCCAAGAAAAGATTGTGTAATGGATGCAAATCTGCTTGTAGCATTGCTTGCTTTACTTGTGATAAGGTATAATCAGTCTTTCATTATTCGTCTTCTGTATAAGAATACCATAATTAACATTTATTTTGGCCAAATGGCCCATTCTATTATACTACTCCCCCTCCCAGTCCCCACGGAGGTCCCGGGGATACTATTTATCATTTGCACTTAGTTCCAATTACAGGCTTCCATTGTAGGAATTGCAGTAATTATATTCCAGCTTTTTGTACACTCTTCTTAGCAGAAATGATTGTGTTCTATTCCAAGGCAACGAGGTTTTCTCAAAATTTTGTTGAGTTATTTTGCCTGCTCCTTGTCAAAACTTTTGATGACTCCCAAGGCAAACACATGTATATGCTTTGCGCTCCACACTATACAAATTATCGTGTTAATACTTCATCCACCCTACTTATTGTAACAGACAGTTCATATATTGCTATATATTCTATGATGCTGGTCACAATTGATCTTGATAATTGCTTTACTTTTGGACAGTTTGATTTGACCCTTTGTGCGAGGTGCTATGTCCGTGGTAACTATCGTGTTGGTGTCAGTTCCACTGATTTCAGACGGGTTGAGATAAGTGAAGAGGTAAAGACAGATTGGACCGATAAAGAAACTTTGCACCTTCTAGAAGCCATTATGCATTATGGTGATGATTGGAAGAAGGTTGCAGAGCATGTTGGTGGTAGAAGTGAGAGAGAGTGTGTTGCTCGCTTTATAAAGCTTCCATTCAGGGAGCAATTTGTTGGGCCTCCAGATTCTGCTGAGGTTGATTTTAATTTTTATCAATTAAAGGACCAGAATGACAGTGAATTTGGGTCTCCAACCAAAAGGATGCGTGTCACACCACTTGCTGATGCCAGCAACCCGATTATGGCTCAGGTAAACACATTTTTGGGCAATCCTGAAAATTATTTAAGAAAAGGGTTTCAGATCAGTGGCACTTAAAACATGGTGAAATTCTGTTGGTACCTGAGTCCACCATGAGCAAGTTTGACAGCCCAGTTGACCATCATGTTGACCCAAAAGTCCTGCTTTTCACTTGTCACCATATTTATTAAACAAGTAATTTGAAGCAAACGGCAGTTATAACGAAAAAAGTTAGCTTTAAGATCTAGAGGGCCAATCGGCCATCCACTCCTCAGCAATGCGAATGTTAGCAGTTGAGCTTATATAGTTTCTGAATAATTGCAGGAAACCTGTATGAGCCTCTGAGTTTGCTCCATAACTTATTCTCATGGGTACGGGATGTTGTCAAATTTGGCTCTGCCTAATTTTATAATGGATCTAAAATGATTGAACGACCTAAATACTTCATCAGAATGAACAGATACCCTTTTTGTATTTTTCTAAATAGTGTTAGATTGGTTTTTTCAATCAACTAACCGAATTTGAAATGTTGTTTGGGTGTGTCTCCTTCTGTATTCAATTTAAATATTGCTGTTGTGGTGTATTCCTATTGAGGTCATTTCAAATTTTTCAGTCTGCTTTCCTCTCGGCTTTGGCGGGTGTAGAGGTTGCAGAAGCAGCGGCTCATGCTGCTGTGAGGACTTTGTCTGAAGTCAGTGATCGGATGACAAAAGAAACTATTAGATCTCTCACTGCTGGTGCAAGACAGCAAGGTATGAGAGACTTCTTGTTAAGATTCTTGTTGGCATTAGGATCCTCTTTTGGCACTGCAAATTTCTAGACCTGGTGTTAGTTTTTGTTAAATTTTTAAAAGGTATTATCTGACGTTCACACTCATAAGTTGGACATTGGGATCCCATCGGTGTAAAATTGCTTAAAAATTCATTCTTACCCTTATAGAGCATAATATCACATCTGTTTTAGTGCATTACGGTGTTGAATGGTTTTCTCTAACCTAGATACTGGTGGTTGATGAACTGCAAGCATATAAGTAGCTTGTAGATTTTAAATATTTTCTTTTGGACTCTTGGATTGCCACTTCTTTGTGCCGTCTTTTGACTGCTTACCTCATCACCAACTACGGTGCACCAGGTTATGGTTCTGTGACAGTTGTCACCTAACTAAAGAGCCAATAATTTTCTTCAGGCAAAATGATTACAACATTCTGGACAGTAGGGTGCAATGCACAGATAGGGTAGACCTTCTCAGCACAATGACGTGCTATGATTGGCAAAAATCCATCCATTGCCTAGCAACAACTCAAAATTATATGTCATATAAGCATGATATCATAGAATGTCTTGCTGGTTAATGAAATCGAATTGAAACTCTGAGGCAAGCCTTTTCTTGCTCTTAACAAGCTTCAAAGAGACTTTGCTCACTAGCAAGCCGGTGTGAAAACAAGTTTTCTTGCCCGATAGCCAGGGTATGGTTATGTCGGATTTCGATGCCCAAATTCCGCATCAACCCATTTGACCCTTTGAAATTTTGGTTTTTTTTGTCATTAGGAGTCTGGTCTGAGTTCTATTAATCTGTTCTTTTCATTTGTGCATGCACACAAAACCCAAATTTTTAAAAAATGGCATTGAGATGGAGTTGTAGCTTTTTATACCTGGTGTCTTGGTCCTCCATATATTGCAGAAAAAATAACAGAAAGATCGAAAACCAAAAATAATTAAATACATGGCCCTTGTGAAGAAAGCATGCTACCCAGACTATTGTTATATGTGTGTATTTGTGTCAATTTGACTGCCATGAGCTTGCAGTAAGATAATGGCTTCCTTTTTGATGCAGAATCTGAAGTAAAACCCAATGGCGCCTCCAATAGAGAAAAACTAGAAGCGGCACATGTTGAGGTGCGGCAGCAGCTTGAAAAGGAAGAACAGGACGCAGAGAGAGCAATTGCTGGTATTGTTGAAGTGCAGGTATGCAAGGCTCCAGTTTTCATGGTCTGCAATTCTAATAGTAGGAGCTTCTCTGTGATGTTGGTTTGGATGGTTTTGTTGTTCAATGTATTTTGCAGACCAAGGAGATTCAGGACAAGATTGTTCATTTTGAGGAGTTTGAATTACAAATGGAGAAAGAGTGGCAACATCTGCAGCAGATGAAGAATCTGCTTTTTGTTGATCAGCTCACTCTTCTCTTTCATAAAACTGCTGCGCGAAAAGCTGGAGAAAGCACAGTGGAGATTATTAAATCCGAATGAAAATTTATAATTTGTTATATTTTCATTTCAGGATTCACTTTAGAGCCTATAGTTTCCTGTCAGATCCACTGTGATTTGCTTGGGATAACCTCTGTTTTAGGAAGTAAGTACCTGTTAATTGGTGGAAATTTTATTGTAACATGCGCAGAGATCTGCCACACTTTGTAATTGATATTCGCCATTTCTATGAAATTGGTATCGCGGGGGAGTGGGGGCATAGTTAAAAGAAGTAAAGAATTGCTTCCTTTTTCTTTTCTCCAGTTACTGGGCAAGTAAAAGGAATACATTCACCCGAAGGAGTACATGCACAGACTTTTCCATGTGTATTTAGATATAAGCTAATTTGCCTCCTTTGTGAATGAGGGGGATATTTGGTCACGAAGATGCTGACTATTTTAGCCTTTCTACAATTGTCGTTGGGCTGTTATTTATATTCTTGATTTCAGCAGTCAGTCTGGGGAAAAAATGATAAAAAAAAAAAATAGTTAGGATAGACTTTCTTAGGTTAAATTAAGAACTACTACTGGCTCTGAGAAAAGAAAAAGAATGAATACCAATTGTTTGGCTTCGATATGTTTTCCGACCGAGAAGAAATGTATGAGGATCACGTTTTGCAATTGGGCTTGGAAAGAAACTTATTTGAAAATGAGGTGCAGCACAAAATCAATAGATTGCCTAATCTCAGTTCATGAGAAGAGGAGGATTTGGTGAACTCACCTTCTAGCTCTCAGCTATGTCTCGTGGTTTTCAAAATTCCTGAAAAACAATGTATACAAATAATGTTTATGTGAAATAATTGCTTTTCCAAATGAGCTGCGCGAGTGGCCTTTTCATTTTCTAAAAGGAAAAAACATTCTCCATGCTAGGCAGTTGTCATGAATAAGTGGGTGACTTTGTACTTCAACCACTTCCACTACACAAATCTCTCATCAAAGTGCAATTTAGCTAAAGAAACGAGAGGTTGTTAGTTCAATATCATGTAATTCATTTCCAAGGAAAATTTTGAGAAAAAAAGTAGTAGTTCTAAAAGACAATGGTAACATAAATGATCACTCCAATGATATCTAGTTCAGCATCTGCCTCTTACAGAGCTGGTAAAATCCAACAACATGGTTTACAATTTTTCATCTGCATCATTGTCCTCACCTGAAAAATGTAGCAGCAAACATAAAGAATAGAGAGAAGTTTGTGACATGAATATCAAAATTGCTTCTGGAATCCTCACATGATCATATCGAAAAGAAGTTGCAAAAGTTAAATGGGGCTAAACAAATAAAAGCCTGCATGAACTTGACATTTCCCCCCAACAGCCCAGTTTGATTCCAGCCCACCTCGACCAACAAAATAAAAAACAAAAGAGAAGGCAAATTTAATCCCTAAGAAGGGTTGTCAAGAGAACAGGATCCTTTTAAAGGAATTTGTACTGCTTGTCTAACTGCAGGTACTTCCAATGCTCAACCTGTAAAAAGAGTCTAACGAATAGGCTTGGATGCAAAAAGAGTTTCTGTGTACAGGCACTAGAAAGACAATTGTCATCAAAAGGTTGCTTACTTGACTGGATTTGGAATTGCCTATTCATTATATGCCACTGCTTGTAACAGTATTATCACAATAATCTGAAGGAAGCAACAACCTGCGAGGACCAAGAAAAGGGCAAAATACATAAAGTGATTCCATAATTGAACCAGTTCCATAAAGACTAACCTATGTTTCACAAAGAAACACGAATGATCTACTTGCACTGGAAATAACACACAAAATGCTCACTTGACCACAAATATCTATTGCCCCAAAAGAGGAAAGCCACTCCTTTTAATTCAGGTAAACAAGGAAAGCCACTCTGAGAGACCATCTTTCTAAGGACACTCCAACCAAGAATCTCAGCTCTTGCAACTCAGGAACAACATTGCAGCAATACCAAAGAATCCCACAATTGAAAAACTACAAGTGCTTCTTAGAGAAAATTGTGTGGGATATTAAGAAACATGTATGGGAGTCATATGGGAAATCAGTCACGGAATAAGCCAGCTGTTGCCAATCAAACTCAGTCCTAGCGAGGCGGTCAGATATCATAAGTTTCACAAAAAGGAACTGGAAGTGAAAGTCCATAGAAGATATTCTTGAGTCTAGAGCAAAATTATCCAAAGCTTTATCAGATAAGAACTTGTCATGCAGAAATACACAGATAGATGGTCTGGAAATCGAGCATAACTTTTAATTCAGTTCAAATAGATATTTTACAAAATTTCCATCTATATTCTGGCATCAAATGTTGCTATTAGATGAGCTGTTGTTACACAATCAAAAAACTTCTGTTTGTCTTCCTTAACCCCCTTAAACTTAAAAGCGATGTTGTGAACTATCAGGTAAAAGCAGTTGGAACCCCAACATGCCCACGTTCTTGTATATCCAAAAGTCAAATAGGAAGACTACCAATTTTTGTGTACAGACATTCCTGCAAACTGAAACAGTATTTAGTTTGTCACCTTCTCAATTTTCGAACCATATTTCTCTGCCTCCTCTTCAACAAACTGCAGCATATATAAGTTTGCCATGATGATATTTAGGCTGTGTATAGATGCAAAACTGATACAGCAAAGACACTAACACTTGAAAAATAAAGACGACAGATTTGTTTTCGCTAAACCAACCTGTCCGGTCACTGTATATAATCTGTTGTACCAACCGTTGTTTGCTATCCCAAGCACTGAAAATAAGAACCTTCGGCTTTCACCAGGATTCTGCAGCGTGTAATCAATGTAATACAACCCTGGCCAATTGTTGAAAGTAACATCACTATAAATACACGAATGTATACATGTGTCTATAGGTATGAACTACGTTTGTTCTTTACTCTTAGATCTAAAGTTCTTCACTCTTAGATCTAAAGTTCTTCAAGCTCGTAATCAATTCATACCAAAAGTATACGGGTGCAGATTACAAGTCAATCAAACCTGAGGAACGTCTGACCTTAGCCATTCACCTAACACTTATTCTCTATTTTCCCAAACACCAAGAAACTATATACACAAAGCCAACGGATCTGCTTGGTTTGATCATCTATCAATAATATAGTTGCAATCTCTATTGTTGTAATTATGTCACACAGGTCAGCAAATCCAAGGGTTGTTATATATTTGTTGTCACAGTGGAATAGCCACAAAAGAAGACACAATTACCATTAGTTGCTTTAGAGTCTATGAGTTTTGCTGCCACACCTGGGGGCCTCCTCCAGCTTCTGTCCAATCCACTAACCTGTTAAAGGCAATCACAAAAACACAGAATAAGATGATAAGCAGATTAAACTTCTCACTGAAAAACTATGATCTGTTTGTCTCTCTCTCTCTCCCTCTGAATTTGCTTGTTAAAGACTGTAGAAATTTGTTAGATAAATGAAGTCCTACCAGAGTCTCTGCAAAAGAATCAACTTTGCCAAAAGATTCCAGTCTGGTAAAATCCGCACCAAGCCCCGTGATTATTATGCTGACTGAAGCAACCCAAGGAGCAAGTTTAATATTCATGAAACAACCATGCAGGGATGGATCCAGCAGAAAGCCCATTTTTTTTTTTTGATCAGAGTCTGAGGACAGAAAGCCCATTAATACCATTTGAATTTGATGTTTCTTCAGGGTAAAATGCAGTTACTGACTTAATTCCATTGCCGTCTCCTGCCCCTACTCGCCAATCTGCAAAAACAAATACTCATTGTTAATGTTATCATCTCAGTCGAGAGAAGTTGGGTTCTTACATTTGCCATCTATTCTAGGTGCCCTTTGCTAAAAGATACATATCATAAGCATCAGAATGGAACCATATTGACATAACTGTATCATAAATCCAATTCAACAATCAAACACATTGCCATGCTCACGTGCTACTCAACAAATCAGTAAGAGCCTCCTAATGCCAAAAAGAGAAAATGCAATGGAAGTCCACCAGTTCAGTAGATTAACCAGTTCCCCAAGTTTAGCCCATCTGTTTTGATTGCTCATGGTGTAGCCACATTCAGAGTAAGACAATAGATATGAAACAAGCGAGGAAGTAATATTAATAGGATACTAGTACAAACGATTATCTTTTTTTGGATGATGAGAAGATGAGAAAATTATTTCAGCTTTAAGGAGGATTGATGCTGGATCACCTCGAGGAATCATTATCTTGAACTTGTTTACATCATCAGAGTACATGCGGAAATCCTCCTGCAAATCTGGAAACTCGTGTGTTGGGAATGGGAAAAATGGATGAATTAGGATTTTGTCTAAATAATAATAAGAAGAAGAAGAAACAATTCTGAAAATTCCCAGAAAAAGGGGTAGACATAGGAGTGGTTACCGTTCTCAGGTGATGCAACTGAAAAATTGGCATGGAGAGAAATGGCAGTGAAGACCGTGTGGAACAAGATCTCTCTCCTTCTAGTTTGAGAATGATCTTCAATGCTTAGACTGTTAAGTAATAAAAGAAACCAAGGAAAACAATTGATTCTAATGGGAAGAAGAGTAATTCATTATAAAGGACGGGCAAAGATAAGAAATTATAGAAGAGGAGATGGAAATTGAAAGGAGATTACCATGGATTTTGAGCTATTGCGTTGTTGTGGCAGCACAAAACATTGAGGTTCCTGTTTTTGTTGAAGCCTGAAGAAATGGCGAAGGTGAATAATTACTTATTTTGAACTCTATCAAATCAAATTAAAGAAGAAAGAATATGCGTATTGAATAGCTAATATTGGGGGCTGGGGTAAGATAAGGGGTTTAGAGAAAGTGATGACCTCTTTGATGAGAATGAGAGCGGGACTGAGCAGTGAACAAGTCGGAGACATGAGGAAGAAGCACAGAGTGACAGTAGAACTGCGAAGACAAAGACGAAACAGGCGCAGCCATAGCCATAGGCTAATGCTCTTTTCAGATTGGATATGTCCACCACCACCTATCTACAACTATTTTAACTGTCGGGTACTCAGGGATCCAATAGAAATAGATTACTGGATACTCACTTATATTTTTTTTTTTTTCTTTTTCCCCCTTTCTTTTTCTATTATTTTTTGTAATTAGTAATATTCTGAACAAAAAAAAAAAAGATAAAAAAAGATTTCATGCAATCTAAAAATTATAATAAATAAGCAGAGCAGAGTAAAAAGAGAGAGTGAGTGAGTAGTATAATTTTAAAGAGCAATGCTATTGAGACATAATTTATGGATATAATTTGGAGACATAATGAGTTGTCACCAATGAAATGATAATGAATTTATTTAATGCTATAATGAGACCCATCATTAAATACATTTCACTATTATTTCATTGGTGATAACTCATTATGTCTCAAAATTATGTCTCAATAGCATTACTGAATTTTAAATGCAAGTAGTAATTTTAGGAGCAATGCTATTGGGACATAATTTGGGGACTTAATGCATTATGACTATTGGATTGTCAGTGGGTCCCAATATTAAATTATCACTAGGTCCCAACACTATCAATCCAATGGTTATAATGCATTAAGTCCCCAAATTATGTCATTCAATTATGTCCCAATAGCATTAGTGAATTTTAGTCCAAAAATATTCTCAAGCTTAATGATAAAGTTGAACAGAGCAGAGGGTTGGTTTGGGAATGAGGCCAAGTGAAGTGCCAACCCACCAAACCGACTAGTACTAGTAGTACTGATGATTATTAGAGTCAAAAACACACAGGAGAAAACAACACCTTTACTTTTATCTTTTCACATTCAAACTACAAAACAAGCAATACACTCGCAATAGCAGAGTGGACACCCGTTACATCTTCGCCACGTGTTCACCCGACGGAGCGAGTATTTTGATTTTTGTATTCGTTCGAGCGTAAACCAAACAAATAAAAATGAAGACGTTGCGTTGCGTTGCGTTGCGTTCCAGTTAATTAATTCAAAGATAAAATAAATTTAAATGAAAGCAATTTCGGCCTACCTTTCTTTTCTATTACTATATTCTTTTCTTCTCTTTTTTCTTTCTATTTAATAAATGAAAAACCCGTAATTTAAAAAAACACAGATATCTAGTATTTATTTAGTATTTAATTTACATACAATTTCTCAAAGAAAAAGCTTCTCAAGAGCCCTTTTCTATTTCTATTTCTATTTCTATTCGCAAACCCTAACAATTTCTTCTCCTCTATCTTCTCACTCCCTTTATTTCTTCGCTGCTTCCCATAATTTTTCCTATTTTTTGGTAAGATTTTTTATATTTTTCGACTATTTTCTTATTTTTCTCTCTGTTTTTCTTTGTAAGGTAAGATATTGCTCTTTTTATAAACAGTAAAATCGGAGAACTGATGGTTCCAGTAGTGTAAATTTTCTGAGCTTTACTCGCTATTTTTCCTGCGATCTGTTTGAAAATATGGAAATTTTCTGCAAGTTTAATGCGAAGTCTGTCGCTTTTCATACTAACTGTTCGCAGTCATCGGGGTTTTTTCCTTTCAGTTCAGTGGATTTACTCAAAATTCCTTCTAAAGATTAGGTCCTTAGGGTTGGGGTTTAGCAATGTCTTAAGTGAGCGCTCAGCTAGGGTTTTTGTTGGTTGAATTCTATGTTGTTGTTTTGTTTGGGTGAATCTTTTCAGGTACTTTAGTTGGAATATGTATGCAGTGTAATTTTTTTTCCACTCTAGGGAGACGAAGTTGAGCTGAGTAACAGTTCCAAATGTTCGTGTTTTCAGTTCGTAGCTCTGATCTGAAAGACTTACGCCATAACATCTATTTGTTATGTATTTTCAGGAGTTTTGAGGGGTGATTTCTGAAACCCGCTGAAATATGTCGGGATCTGAGACAGGAGGAGTGATCACTAGCAGAGAGCCGTTCAACGTAGGCGGTTTTCAGAAGACTTCGCCACCAGCACCGTCTCAGCCGGTGGTACAGAACATGCGTTTGGCCTACAGCGGCGAGGGAACAGCCGTCTACAAACCCTTCTCTGGTTCATCCCCTCCGTTCCAGTCCGCCACTGCCTCTGTTGAAGCTCCGGCCGGAGGCCTCATCTTGCCACATAGCCTAAACATGAATACGAGCGACCCTATTAAGCGTAAGAGAGGGAGACCCAGGAAGTACGGGGCTGATGGCTCCATGGCATTGGCTCTCACACCTCCAGCCGTCACGGTTAATACATCCGGCGGCTCTTTCTCTCCCCCACCGGGGCCTCCCGCTGCTGCTGGTCCTCCTTCGGGAGGATTGGCCTCGCCGAATTCATTGAAGAAGGGCAGAGGCAGACCACGGGGTTCAAGCAAGAAGCAACAATTGGAAGCCCTCGGTAACTTGCTATTATTCCCTCTATATCTTTCTATGCGATCTTTGTCATGTTTTAATATGTCTGTCTGTCACATGGTGGAACATGGAATATTTGTAGATGCTGTTGGGTTCTTTAGGCAAACAATTGTTTCGAATTAAACCTGTTCTTGTGCTTTTATTGTCTGGGTTTAGTTATAGTTTCTTACTTTTTTTTTTTTTTATCTGTTGAAACCTAAAAGGTAGTTAATTTGTTTGGGTTCTTCTGTGGGACATGAATAGCTAGTCGTTGGTTTACATTTTGTTAATAGTATTTGCGTGAAGGGGATGTATTGTGGTATATTTATGGCTGGATAACTGTATGAATCGGAAAAAGGAAGGGCAGTATGGTTGTGCTGGAACTTTGGATCTGCTTGATCTGACTCCAGAAACATACATACAAAATTACCAATATGCCCTTATGTGCTGTGCTGGTTGCCTCTGCTAGCTTTTTAAGTTATCTTTAAATCCTGCTATTGTCATGTGCTTCAGATATTGATGAGAAAAAAAGTTTGTGCCCAAATTAGTGAGATTATCTTAACCTTTTGTCCTGTTGTAATTTTCATTTTTTTTCCCTGGTAAACAGAGAACTGAAAGATTTGGGACTTATATAAATAGATTTTTTTAACTGGATTCATATTAGTACTGGCTCCTTGGTCATTTGTTTTGAGTAAAGGATATTTTTTTTCTCTTTTTCTTCCGTACCTTTTTTTTGGATTTTTTGAGGGGTGGTCCATTTTTTTTTTAAAAATTTGGTGTCCCTGTCGCCCAAAAACAAAGGAATTCTAAATATTCTGGTTGAGGGCTTTCTCTTGGGGGATCCGACCAATTATTGAGAAGAGAGAATAAGCCTCTTGGAGACTATGCGAAGCACCCGGAACTACACCTGTGGTGGTTGGTTTGGTAAGAGTACAAACCTATAAGCATACAGGCGAAAGTTACACTTTTTTGGCTGTTTTATGAGCTTTCCTTTTCATATTGCATTTTTCCTGTTTTAACATTTTAGCTGTCAAAAAACATTTCGACTGAAATATCTCTGACGAAGTTTTTGCTTGCAGGATCAGCGGGCATTGGATTTACACCGCATGTTATCACCGTCAAAGCTGGAGAGGTTTCTTTTTGGCTTTTCTATTTTCCTTGAATGGTTCAACTGCTCATTGGTTTATTGTGATTTTGTAGATGGCAATATTCGTATGGCTTCAATGTCATACTCTACAACAATTGCACTACTGAACAAATTATTAGAAGCGTTAAATACAAAACCTCCATCACCTATGACCCAATATTAGTTAATCACCTTAGACTATTAAACCCTGGAGGTCAACCTCTTCATAGTTCATTATATCACTTGACTAGCCACTCTTATTTTGTTGTCTAGAAAATGGTGCTAAAATTGACCAATTGGAATTCTTTGACCAAAAATTCAGTTGAACTACTGATCAAGAGAGAGATCGGTGGCCCATTATCACAATCTAAATTTTATATACATAAATAATATGTAGAGAGATGTTTATTTAACAACAACTTCCTCGTCCAAGAGCTGTTTCTCTAACCTCAACAATGTTTTAACAAACAGATTTTTGCTTATCTTTGGGTATCCACCCCAAACACAATATCTATGTAGTGCCATTTTTTTGACATGTTTGATGGTCATCAAAATCAGGGAAACTGCCTTCATTTTTGTAACACAAACTTGACAAACAACTCTGTGCACCATTGAATAATTGTGTTTTCTTTACTTTTCTTCTTGACAATTGCATGAACTGAGACATGACCATACCTTAGAGCATTGCTTAGTTGCGGAGGATCTGTTTAAGCTTTCCTCTATTAGTTTTAATTGGATGTGTTTTTGGGTGGGTGATCGGTGGTGGTAGCAGTAGTGGGTGGTCGGCTTTGAGTTGTGAGAGAATTAATTATTTCTTTCTATATGCGCGTGCGCGCGTGTATATATATATATATATACATAGACACGTAGGTGTAATTCTACAAGTTATTCATGGGTATTTTTAAAATTTTATTGATGAAATTTAACGGCTTTAGCTGAATTCAAACTGTCCTTATTTTTAGGGGCTATTTGAGGTTTTTGAGTGTATGGGAATACTAAGTGGTACATGGGCAAAGGTGGAAGGGAGATTTTTAGTAAATAAGTAATATTGAAATTTGTTCAAGGGACGGTAGTAAAGAACACCACAATTTGTTGGTGAAGAAGTGTGATTTTCCCTAGTACTTGATATCTATTTTGAAGGGTTAAATAGGCATCTTTCTCTTGTGGAAGTTGGATGGCCTTTGAGTTTCTATTTTTCATGATATCACTGCGAGACTATGTTTTTCTGCAGTAGGTTTTTTCTGTAAAACTTATAGCTTATTCATTGGTTTTCTATCTTATCTACACAGAGGTATTCTATCGAAATGTGGCAGTTTGTACTTTGTAGAGAAAGGACTCGTGCTAATATTGTCAAATAAGCTCAAATTGTGATGATGATAGTGTTATCCACATAAGGGGAATTTCCATCTTTTAAAAGATGCTGACATCATTATTTTCCTATAATCTGTCTAATGGATCTTATTCCTTAATGAACCACAATCAGTTAGATTGGATTCATTTTACATCATCATTGACTGCTTGAATTTTGTGTTCAATGTGTGCATTGATTGCCCCCATTTTTTACGCACTTCAGTGATCTTTAATTTGCAGCCCTACCCACCAAAGAAAAACTTTTGATTGATTACTTTAACCCTAAAACAATATATAAAGACAGTACTAGCCTTATTTAATTTAGAACTCATATTAATAAGACTTGATTGATGTTAAACTTTTAATTGGACAACTTTGCTCTAACAATACTAACATTATTAATATGGAATTCATATTAATAAAACTTCATTAATATTACACATATTCAAGGTTTTCATATTCTTTCTTTTAAAAGACAAAAATTAATTGTTAAAATAATTAAATTTACTTTTATTTATGTCTATCTATTTTCATTAGTTGATGACAAAATTGCATAAATGCACTAGAGTCTTACTTAGTATAAGATTTATTTTAATATAATTTGGATAAGATTATTAAACCCTAACTTTTCATTTTCTTCTCTTTTATGTTTTAGTTTTAATAAATCCTCTTTAGTTATGTTTATTGGCAATACTAGAAATCATTTTATTTGTATCGTTTAGCAATGCTACGAATATGTTCAGTATCACATTAAATTACTTATCACAACTTAAATTTTTAAAATTTTTCCAACCAATTGTTTATAATTAAATGGCCACCATAACTTTAAATAGTTCACTTCCGTATTTTTCATAATTTAATAAGTAACTATGATATTTTTTAATTATATATACCCACATATTATAAAATATATTTGTACCATTACTATGATGTTGCAAATAAAATTATTCTAAATAATTAACTTCATGTGAAAAGTTCTAAAATTTAAGGGTAGAGGTTTACAAGAAGGTAATTACTCAAGACTTAAGAGAAAACAAAACAATAAAAACTAATATTCGTTCTGCAAATATGTAGTGTTATGTCGATTACAAATTACACAAATTATATAATAGGAATATTGAAAGAGTTAGATTTATAAGTTGGTAGTTGGTATTATATTTATTTAATTATTTCAAAAACAAAACCATAACTCAAAAAGTTCACGTGCAAGGCACGTGTGCATGATCTAGTATATAAAAAATGATATTTGGGTTGTTTCTTAAGTTTATTAGAGTATCTCCAACCTTTATTAAAATCCTCCAACCTCTACTCAAATCTTAACTCAAACTTAAATTTGGGTAAAAACATGCTAAAAATAAGTTTCAATCCTTTATTCAAACTCGTACCAAATGGAACGATACTTAAATCTCCAATGGTCATATTTCACCCTTCTTTATGTATCCAAAGTTTATCTTTTACCCTGTTCTGTATATCTCTCTACTTTATCTCTATCTCCAATCTCTATTAAATATAAAAAAAATAATAACTTCTTTGAAACTAAGATCATCCACCATGAACATCATTTTGTCAAGGCTAGATTTGATTTTTTTGTTTTTAGTTTTTTAAGTTTTAGCAATCAAGGATTTTTATTTTTTGAAACTTTGAAGAAAAAATATAAGAAATAAGAAGACAAAAAATGAATGATATGTGTTCATTTATAGGAAATATTGCCTCAACTTTAATTTGGGAGAAGAGTTAAAATGTGGTGGAAATAGGGGAAAGACATTAAGAGAGTTTAAGAGGGAAAGAAGTAGGCAAATTTGAGTTTGTCTATTGAAGTGTTTTGTATCAAATCATATTTTTCACGCAAATTTGAGTTTGAGTAAAAATTGAAGTCATGGTTCTTTGAAATTTCATAGTTGTGACAATCTAAAAAGACGTAGCATTTTCAGGAACTTGCATGATGGCTAACATATGTTGCCCATGTGTAATGATAAGAGAGTATAAGTACATTAAAAGCTTAATCTTAATAGTATATGACTTTAGCTTCTAAACATTATTGAAGTACTTGATACTAATATTTATTTTTTAATACTTTGCTTGTTAAAATCACTGATTATCCATTGTCATGCTTAAACTTGATTTGGAAATATGAATAATATATTTGCTAAGGATCTCTGGGGGAATTCCATGAAGTTCCTGATTATGAAAATATGAAGAGATGTTTAATCTATTTAGTATGATTAAGCTGGCCCCCTCTGAGGTATGAATATCTTTTGTGACCCCCATTGACCCTCTATTATAAGCCTTTTCAACTCTTCATCAATTCTGTGATTTCTGGCTTTGTCCTTCCCATGGGTATATTGTATTATATTTTCTTTACTTACTAAGAAAAATGTGAACATGCAAAATGGTTGCACTCAATGTTGATGAGATTTTTCCTTTTTTCCATCATATTTCTGGTTGGATTTCTTGACGTAACAAGTAGTAAAGCTACTCTTCCACTTATCCTAACATACTCTAATCTAGCATTTGTGGTTCTTGCTTTTATTGCTTACAGATTCTATGTTTTTATTATAAATTTGATCATTTATTCCCGCGGACAATTATCTTCTTATGAGAGGGTTTGAGATGACAGAGGAACATCTTACTAATTTTCTGATTAAATGGGTTTGCAGGATGTGTCATCACAAATAATGTCCTTTTCTCAGCATGGCCCAAGGGCTGTTTGCATCTTGTCTGCAAATGGTGCCATCTCCAATGTGACTCTACGTCAAGCTGCTACATCTGGTGGAACTGCAACTTATGAGGTTAGTTTTTTCGACTGGAAACTTAATGAGATTAGTTTCATTCTTAATCATTTCTCTACTGCTGTTGCATTAAACTTGAAGGTCTTGTAATTAAAATAAGTGGACTCTCAATGACAGCTTTACAAGTTCTAACTACTAGTGCATGTACAGAGAGAAAAGATAATTAGATGTACAAATTTTTGATATACCAGTGCCTGGTGGTCAAGCTATTGACCTGTTGCTCTTTTTCTGCTCCAAAACAATCCAAACTTGAGGAGTTGGAATTTGGTGGAAATAAGCTAATTCAAGAACAAGTGGGAAGACCCTATTTCTTTCCTTATTTGGTCTGTACGTCCCTCTGCTGATGTTTGACTCATTTTTTGCAATACTTCTAAGTGCTCAAATATTTTGTACTCTTCAACCTTATATTTATTCCGAGCTACCATGACCTCTCATAATCTATTTGCTGTTGGTAGTGTTATTATTGTGACCTTTTCAGATGGAGAATTGCCACCATTCGATAGGAATCTTTCGGAATAAAAATGTTCTTGCTAATTAAATGGTCTATTTTTGATAAATCTTCTTTCTTATGCAGGGGCGGTTTGATATATTGTCTCTTTCTGGTTCATTTCTGCTATCAGAGGTTGGTGGCCAGCGGAGCAGAACAGGTGGGTTGAGTGTCTCGTTAGCTGGATCAGATGGGCGTGTTCTAGGTGGTTGTGTGGCAGGTCTTCTGACTGCTGCATCCCCCGTTCAGGTTTGTCTGCCGTTTTGTGAAGCTTCCTTCCTAGCATATTACATGAGCTTAGGAAATCTTCTTCTCCTTTGTTCCCCAAGGAAGATTTTTTATCAAACAACAACCATTTACACTTTTCCTGTTCGAAACTGAGTAACAGATGTGATGTACCTGTTTTTTTTCTTGATAGAAATGGTATCTCAGAGCATAACTTTACTTCACCAGACATTCATTTTTTGGGTTCATGTGGATGAATAAAACAAGGATAAAAAAAAATTCACCTCTTTGTGGTTTATTTTAGGTGAAAAAAGTAGACTGGTTTATTTTAGAGCGAAAGAAGAGAAGAAAAGTAATGCACATAAGGGTATAAAAGTCATTTTGATGTGCTATTTTATTAAATTTTTTGACTTATGTTCTTTGACAATCAATTGGTGGAAATTCTAACTTTGGCATGTTAGTGCAAAAACCATAAGATGGGGTGAAATGTTGGTTTTGAAACCCCAAAGAGATGAAGTGTTGTTAATTGCTGAAAGTGTGAGGGGGTAAAATGCATTTTGCTGACAAAACAATGATTTGTAAAAAGTGATGGTCTTCTTGGTTTTTAATATTCTTGTGATTGAATTTTCAAAGGTCATCACAGCGTGTCATAATAAATTTGGGTCTAGCAGTTCACTTACTTGAACGGCTTCAGTAATCCTACTCAATTTAAGAATGTGATATTTCATACAAGCCTTGACAACAAAAATTAGAGACAACCTTTTCTCACTGGCCCGCAATATTATCTGCGACTAGATGAATAACCTAGGTCGAGAGCAAGTTAAAAAAATGTCATTGGCATGATCTTTGATCTGGATTGAGTGAGAAGCGAAGATTGGATTCAATGGAGCTCGTCATATATGTTATGGCTGGATATTTCCAGCTCATCTGCATGTTGTCTTTTTTTAGTTTCCCCTGTTTTCTGTTGTATCTACTTCTGCAATTGGCCTGACCCTTGATGGTTACACAAAGCTCGACTCACGCCCCAAGGAGCAACCAGTTTTGGACGATTTTACCTTGACATAACCATAGTAACCCCTACCCGTTAGCAAACCAGTGAGAGGGGCAATCAGTTTTGGGCCTATATATGTGCAGGACAGGCCAACGGATTTATGTTTGCTTTTTATATTTGTTTCTTTGGTGCTGTTTGCCTTTGTCAGCAATTCATCTTGTTTAGGTCTGTCCACGACCCCAGCACTAGAGGATTTTTTTTCCTGTTTCAGGTCATTGTGGGCAGTTTCATTGCAGATGGCCGCAAGGAATCCAAGCATGTAAACCAAATGGAACCTTTATCTGCTCCCCCAATCCTCAACCCAGGCAGTGGTGCAACGGGTGCTAGCAGCCCTCCGTCACATGGGACTCTTAGTGAGTCATCTGGAGGGCCCGGCAGTCCACTTAACCAGAGCGCAGGTGTCTACAATGGCACTAATCTCCAAGGCATGTCAGGCATGCCTTGGAAGTGATCTTTTTGCAGTCTCGGTTACTCACTAATTTGCGGAGGCATGGACTAATTTGCTGATTCTTTGGAGCCTTTGAGCAGAGTTATTTGTATTTTATGCCTGTAACTTTATTTGTGCAGAATAAGAACCATAGGTGACTTTCTAGTTTGACATTAGTATTCCCGGAGAGCACCAAGCTAGTCATGATAGATGCTTGATGCTCTTTCTGTTTTTTTCAGTTTAGCTTTGTGGTGTTAGGATTTTAGAGAACGAGGTCGTGATTTCGCATGTGTTTGGCTGTTGTAGTATTCTTTTTCCTGTCTGCTTTTTTTAACTACTGCGGTTGTGACGAATAAAGTTATTAATCGAGTGTGGAATGTGGTATGATGCTCTTGTAACTCCCAATGATGTTTTTTGATTTGGTTTTATTTTATCCGAGAAAAAAGAATTAATTATATCATTGTGGTTTTCAGCTGTGATTCCATGAAATCTTCCGGCTGTTAATTTCAGCAGAACAAGCTCGGCCGACTTGAGCCTGACTGAAGGCATGGAGAACTGGCAATTAAGCTCCTGTAAACGTCATTGGGCTAAGCCTGGAAGGCATTTGTGCCCTGTGTGACATATCAGTTTAGTTGGCTGCTTGCTAATAGCCAAATTTCCAAAATTAAGCATCCCTCTCGTTTATCATTCATCCCACTTTCGTTCTTCTCAAAAAGTGCTATTAGAGTTGCTACACTGCAAAATACATTGAATAAACCTTATTTCCTGCCTCTCTTCAACAGAAAGCGCAATGAAAACATCCCGAGTGCAAAAGTCTGCCAGAACCAGCCCCTTGCATTTACCGGATCCACTCTCCTTGCAAGTTGCCATGCATATATAGCCTCACCAAGATGTGCTGCAGTAGATAAAAGGAAAACCACCCTTAAAGCCCAGATGGAGCGGAAGAAGAAAAGCCCAATAGCTCTCAATGGTGACACTGGTCCAAAATCGGGCAAGTATGCAGCAGAGAATAGCCAAGCCATTCCCATCACACAAAAAATCCAGGCATATATCGTAGGCCCATCCAAAGTTCTCCTTTTCCTCTCCTGCCAGTATGAGATAGTTGCAGCCATGCCCTCTCGAGGGCTCACCATTGGGATGTAGCCAAGCTCCTGCTTTGCTTTTAAAAAAGAGAAGTAATGGGTAACACCAACCTGTCAAGATATCGAGAAGTTATGCAATACACCACTGTATGCAACATCTAGCTTTTGCGATACATCATCCAAAAGTACAATTCAAGGACAACTACAATTCGTATACTCTATTATGGAATAAAGTCTATGTGATGGATTCCAAAAGCACAGCCACACAATAGCTTAGCTTTGCTGACTGAACACATGGTCTCATGTCACATGGTTGCAAAACAAATTCTTAGTCATGGTAATATACATAAGGTGTAAATCAAAGCATCAACGATATATCAAACTGTCAAAGCAAGGCAGCAGGTCCGGAATAAATAATTGTCTTTCAAGTTCAAGCAGGAAGTGTGATCTTGTGCTATATCTTCCTGTCTCGGGCATGGAAACGCCCCCCCCCCCCCCAAAATAAAATAAATAAAGTGAATGACAGATATATATGGCTTCATATTTATGAGATTCAATAGTTTTCATGTCTTTGTTCTGAATAGCTCTAAACAACGTATCAAATGTTCACCATCAAATCTACTTCTTGATTACCGGATGTGTCTTGGTAAGCAATGACAAGCCCATTTTAAGTCTGCCATAATACTTATATATAAGTAGGTAGTTTCATAACTAACCTTGTACACTTCAGCAGGAAGTATCAGTGGCTGAGGAAGCCATCGTTGGCTCAACCAAGGATACATGATCGTGTAGAAAGCCCAGAAAAATTTTCCCAGAAGAAGGGCATGAGGGACAGCAAGTGACGCCTTTGGCAGGTCATATCCCAGGCTTTTGAGAAGCGGGCGGATAAATTCAAAACTGTTGATCGGAGACCCTGTAAATGGAAGACAATTATGCAGTCAAATGACAGACTTGCTCAAGCCACAATTAGATGTTAAACTGATATTTATTGGGGACACCCCCCACCCAAAAAAAAAAAAATCAAGGACTTGAATTGTACTAGGTCTAAAAACAATAGAAAGTGAATTTCCAATTTACCATCCGATATGAAGTATGGTTGTCCAGCAGCCACCGGCCGCCCTTCTTTCCCAGGAATGTCATCCAAAAGTCCCATACTAGCCAATAATAGAGCCAATATAAGGTTATCCACATAAACCCAATCTGATTTCACACTTGCATCCCCAATTTTGAATGGAAGCAGACCTAGCTTGGCAAGGCTTATAATCCTAGGCAGGTGCCTCTCCTCACCTGGTCCATATATAGCAGCAGGCCGAACTGCACAGGTGTAGAGACATTTCCCATTCTTCTTCCTACATAAAATGGAAAACTATATAATCGCATAAACCACATTATTACACCCAGATGAGCTTCCAAGGATACAGATGGAAAATCCATATCAATTCTCTCAATATAAATTTAAAAATATAAAGGAAAACTCTTTGCAGTTTGGAATGGAGAGAATCGAAGAAAATTTGAAGATGCGAAAACATAAGAAGGGATCCTCTTAAAAAGAAAAATAGAGTTATCAGAGATAATCACCAACATACAATTATCAACACTCCACTGTGAACACCTAACCAAAGGTCGACTAATGCCATGACCATCCTAGCTGAACCCCAGGCTGAATAAGTATGACACTTTGCATTATAACTTTTGCCTGCTTCTTTCACTATTTGCAAAGATACATCATAAGATCATCATATTGAGAGTTTTAACAGCTCTTTGATGAATAGTAAAATTGTTTTCTGCATGTCATCTAGAACTGTTCGCACAAAATGTTTCAAATTTTATAAACTGATACTAGATAGTAAATATATATAGCATAATACACTTAGTACAAATCAGTGTGGAGGTGGAACGTTACAATACTTGAATCACCAGAACTTCAACTACACCTACAACTGAATAACAATTTACAGTTATACCAATAAAACTCTAAGATTAGAATTGCTTACTTGAAAGGACGACCATTGCTCTTCAGAACTAGCTGCTCAGCAATAGATTTGCTTCGGCCATATGGATCATCATGGTCATCCATAGGAAAATAGGGTAAGGTTTCATTTCCATTCACAATCTCCTTTCCTCCAAATACAACATTGTATGTACTCACATATAAAAGTCTCTTGATTGTGAGCTCAACACAAGCTTCCAAGACATGGCAGGTCCCATTTATATTCACATCATCGACACGACCATACTGAAGCATTTCTTTCCCAGACATGCCATATGAAGCAAGGTGGAAAACACAGTCTGCCCCACGTAATGCTTTTTCAACATCTTGTCTGCGGATAACATCCCCTATCAGTGTAAATAATTGGCCAAGTGAGTCGCAGCCAAAATAACTACCTATAACAACTATTAGTTAACTGAATGTATGGCTGCATTACCTTGTAAGCAAAGATCAGAATTAGAATTTTTGAAGAACGTCGTAGAACTTTACGATGCGTTAACAGAAATCTAGAAAAATAAGAATCTATGTGGGCCAGAGGAAAAAAATGGAATATGAGTTTGTCTGCGACTCTGCAGCAGATATCCCGAGGAAAATTGGGTTTTTTTTTTTTGGAACCTATAGCAGGATCAACTAAACCAATAGAGCTTCATTCTCAGTTCATTCAGTGAAAAGGAAAATGGACGGCCAACCGTAATTTTTACAAGTATTATTGCACAAAAATGTGCATGTTGGGGCAAGGGGTAAAAAGAACAAGTGTGTTTGCATCAACAAACACAATTAAGCGCTTGTGGCAGAAATGTTGATGGCAGAGCACTAATAACATAGATACGAACATAAATAAATCTTGGGTAATTTCAATAGCAATAATTAAGTGTAATCTTAACATTAATATATCATCTTATCTATGATTGATCAATATATCACAGAAATCAGCATTCTATGTATGTAGGTTTCAACACACTATATAGTTAACAAAAATACTGAAAAAAAAAGTCAAAAATGGTTGTAACATATTATTAAATGTAATATGATCGAAACCCTTGGGGTCAATATCATCAATCAAACAATCTAGTAATCATACTAGGTTAAAAAATCAGAGTTTGATCGACGAATAGAACATACTAATGAAACATTAAAAGGCCCTCACATAATTGCTTTGAAGGCTTGAGGCAAATGAAAGAAATCCCTCGAAAATATTGGGGGTTTGAGCAATTGTTCTCTTTGCTTGCATTCTTCACATGCCAACAATCAGACGAAATGGGAATAAAACCCCAATTGATGGAACAGTGAAGGAAGAATTGGAATCACCTTGGATGAATTGGACGCCATATTTGTGGAGATCCTGGGACCAAGGAGACGTAGTTCGAAGGTCGAATGCTCTGACCTGGCGCGCACCTCTTCTCGCAAGCTCGACGCAGAGAGCAGAGCCAACAAACCCCAACCCTCCCGTTACCACAAAGATGTTGCCTTCGATCCCCTCGTTCTCGCTTAAATGCATCCTCTCTCTCTTATGCTTTCGAGTTTATATTTATATATGCAGACCTGTGTGTTTACCTACTTGCTCATTTGAACACAAACACTGCTGAGTGAGGATCGATTGTCCAAGAAAAGGAGGTAATTTCATTTCACTCTGATCTCTCTTTCTCTCCCCCACACTCAATCTTTCACTTTCAGACAAGACCAAGACGAAGTTCATTCCGTTGACCGTGAACTGTAATTCCAACAGTTTTTTCTTGGCAAACGCTCCGTGGGCCGGCCGGATTTAGGCCTTTTTCCAATGGGCCTGGGCGAGATCATGATAGTACGTAGGGGTGCAACTTGGGTTGGGCAACCCGATTTCAACCCGAGCCCAACTCGGAAAAATTAGGGCTTGGGCTAGGGTTTTTAATATTTGGGTTGGACTTGGGTCAAAAAACATCAACCCGAATTCAATTTGGGCCGGGCTAGGGTTGAGGCATCGGCAACCCGATTTCAACCCGAACCCGACAAATTAAAAAATAATTTTATATATATAAAGCATTAACATTTTTTTTTTTCATTTTTACTCCATCGTCCCCTGTTTCTTGTTGCTTGCTATTCTGTTATGCGTTATGCGTGATTAGTGGTGATAGTGTGATGTTTTAAATTTAATGTTTTTATGGGTCTAATTTCTATATTTTCTGGGATTGTGTTTTGAGATCACTAGTTTTTTGGTGTGAAAGCAGATGATCAATAATCGTGCACTGTTATGAATGAAATATATGGATTGTTTTATGAATTTGTAATTATTCCCCCCTCTCTGTCTCTCTTGCAGTGAACCCGAATTCAACCCGAGCCCGCCCGAATTAAACTCGGGCTGGACTCGGATTGAGTTCCTCAACCCGAGGTAGAGTTAGGGTTGAAGATTATATACCTAGGGTTGGGCTAGGGTTGACTGTCTAACCCGCCCGAGTTGCACCCCTAATAGTACGCAGTAATGCGACTATTTTTTAGGGGTGCAATTTGGGCTTGGGCAAAAAAAATCGGGTTGAAATTGAATATTACATAAATATATTTAATTAAGGTTAGTATTTATCTTCACTCTTCAGAAATTCAGACTTTCACTTCATTTCAAATCTTCATCCCTGTGCTTCCATCACTCTTAGATCTCTCTTTCACTCGTCACTCGTTTCTCATCTGGTCTTAGACTCTTAGTCTCTCTCTCTCTCTCACTCATCTGAGTCTCGTCTCAGACTCTCAGTCTCCCTCTCTCACTCGTCACTCCTCTCTTTTATCAACTCGAATTAAATAACTCGAGTCTAACCCGATTTTTATCTCGAATTAAGTAATTTGGATTTAACTCAAGCCCGCTAAATTAAACTCGGGTAATACTCGGGTTGAGTACCTTAGATTGAGGTCGAGTTAGGGTTAGAATTGAATATTATATATCTAGGATTGAATTAGGGTTAATCTCTCAACCCGAGTTGCACCCCTACTATTTTTGGTTCATGGGTGATGGATTGGAGGGAGGTTGCTTTTGCATTTCAGTATTTTTTTTTTCCATATTAATCTAACCCGCATAGATTTTTTTTTTCCCCCCTGAAAATTATGCTTTGCAATAGTTAGAGACATGTATCTTAATGTACGATGGGCAAAAAACCCGTGTATGTACGCATTGTAACATTGATTTGGGTGGCTTATTGATATTATTCCTTTTGACTTTAAATATTATTTTCTACTTACTTTCTTAGTTTTGTTGCAGCCAAACTGAAAATGACAACAATATATTGAGTACCAACATCTGAAAGTGTCTAAAACTTGAGTATGGTAAGTGGCTAAAAAAGAGAGACACTACATCTGCAATGGTGGCTGCTAGAAATACAAACAAAAGATAGACCGATTAAAATTTGAGCACTATCATCGAGTTTTCTATGACGTTTTTTAGAATATAGAATTATTTCGATTGCACATCTTTTAGCCTGTATGATATCATAAACTCTAAATATATCAATTACCCAGCAAAATGTATGGACTTTTCCAGAAATTACAGCAGCAAATTGCCATTGAATTACAAGTTTAGTCTTTCTTATGGAAGCAAAACCCAAAGCAGATACGATTATATGGCACTATGGCTCGTGTCTGGAGGCTACAAAAGGGCAAAGGTAGGTGGCTGGATAGAATCCCTCCCTTTCCTTTAGTCCTAAGCATGATTACATTACAAACAACTGTAGATTCAAAACTCGGTCAACAAAAATCTTGGCAAAGCTGCAAAATTTAAGACTTGTATGTCACTCTTTTAAGTATGAATTGACCTGTGAGAGTTCCTTTGTAAAAGAAAAAGGATAAAGAAAATTAAAAAATAAAATATGAAATATGAAACACACAGACATTATAATATTATATTTTGTTTTTGTTTCTCTCTAGAAGAAGCTGAAGTTGTTGAATCTCAAGCTTCCGTAACTGGCACTGGCACTGGCATTGGCATATGCACTGAGTAGCTCATTTTGGGCAGACCAGAAGTCAGCTTTCAAACCACCTCTTCTCACTGCTTTAAGTATCTTGTTCCGATGTGCATACCCTGTTACAACCACCTTCTGACTATTTGCATCCACTTCTACTTTCTCTATCCCTGTCATAATTGTATATAAATAACCAAGAAATCAAATTGGTCAAAAAACCACACAAAATCAACTACAAATTCAAAAACTTGGAAGTGATCAAGTAGGCCAATGTTAGTATTCTAATCCATTGTCATTTGTCAAATCACTCCCAGCATCTTGTGTTAAAAAGCACATCAGACAAGAACCATTAGCTACGCCTCTCCTATGCAATGCAAAATCTTTTGTTAGGTGTAAATGATAGCCTAACATAGCGTTCTTCTGTTGTCTTACATAACTGTACACACACACACACACACAGAGACAGAGAGAGAGAAAGAGCACAAAATACCTTTCAATTTGGACAGGCACTTCCGCAGTCTCTTCTCATGTATGCCAACCATCTCTACCTTCAATTCAACAGTCTGCAGAGAAGAATATTTCAGGGTAAGGAAAGATGCAAAAGAACGAGCTAGTACGCAAGATTTGGGATTTTAACTGCAGATGGTGTATATCTGTTCGAAGGTAAGACATCAACCAGCACCCTTTAATGAACTCAAATCCCACAGAAGAATTCCACCCATAAAGACTTGTTTTCCCTACGAAACTAATCATCTTGTATGACAAGAAAAGTGTGGCTTTATTGCCCATTTTATCAGAACAGGGGTGGTTGGGATAGTTGGCATTAATGAAGTGAATCCATTCCCAGCTAGTTACATTTCAACTATTATGGACAAAGATTTACTTGATACTGACACCACAATTTGCAAAATTCGATGAACATGAAGAGATAATAGGAATGACTCCACTATTGCACCCGGAGAGAGACAACATTCTAAGTCATAGGAGAAAGAAAAATTATAACAGTAGTAGTAGTAGTACCTCCATGAAGGAATGATGAACTTGATGATATTAGCAGACGAGAGAAACAGAGCAACAAAGAGAGAATGAATTGGAACAATAGGAATGAGGGAAGGAATAATATGGATAAAAAGATTGGGAATGAAGGATTAGTTATATAGCCCTTGGGAGGGGAGATAGGAAAAGATGGAAGAATAAACAGTAAAGTGGATGTTGGGTGTTGGGTCTGTTGGTAAAACTAGGTGAACTCATCTGCTTTAATTTGGTTTGCTGGCTTTTCTTTTTTCAAAGGGAAAACAAGAAGAAACAAGTAAACCAGAAAACAAGAAAACGGTTCTATCGAGAGAAGTGAAGGGCTTATGATTTGTTAGCTCAAGCTCCAAGGCTCCATTCCCGTCTGCCCAAAGCAATGTATGTGAATCTCAAGCATACCAAATGATTGGTTTTGACGGGTCCAACTTAGCTTGCTTTTTTTTTTTGGTGGGGGGAGGATCTGATCTTCTTATGTGCTTTTTCCTTTTTAGTCTTGGGGTTCACTCATTCCATTCCCTGCAGTCTTGTCTCCTTATCATGCAAATTGCGATGAAGGAAAAAGGAAAGAGAACAAAAAGCTTGGCAAATTCAGCAAGAAATGAACCGTAGAACAAGTTTTTTGGTGTCTGACGTGTCCATCAGATGCTTGTAACATGGTGGAAACAGGGTTACAGGGAGGACACAACCTCCTACCAATAGTACCCATTAGCCTTAGACAACTGTGCCCTACCTTGTGAGCTAAGTATTTGTGGCAGACATGACACATTATCACCAGTTGCATCATAGACCATTACATGGCTAAATAGAAAAGTATTTATGAATGTCACCAACATGTTTTCCACCAAATATGTATCCCAATTTAATTGTCAATGTTATTTCAGTTGGAATTGTGTTTACATATAATTCTAACTTAATACTTGAAAATAGGTACGTTTCGTTTTTTTTTTAACTTTTAAGGGAAAATGCTTCATAATGGTGCCTCAACTTCATGCAAATACAACTAGAAAGTTGACGTCTGATTCCGGGATAAAAATCTCCAACCAATATTACAGTTAATCTATACGGCAACAAAACCACCAGCTCAAAAATTTCAACTCTGAGAGGCAACAAAAAAGCAGAGAGAGAGAGAGAGAGAAGATGATGGAGCCCATGAAGATCCGATCCAGATGCTTGGAATCAGCAGGGCAGGGCGGGGGCATGAATTGCTTTTTAATCTGAATCATCGGAAATTGCAATGCTACGTTTATTTTTGGTCAAAGACGCTTCTTTTTGAATGGTAACACTTAAAGCTTTGGGTTGGACCTAACTATTAGGTAGGAGGACTAAGGCCCATTAGACCAAATGGAAGTAGGCCTGAACCATTTAGCCCAGTGCAATTTTAGCAAATACAAACAAGGGTTGAATGCTGGGCTGGGCTTCGATTAAGGCAATCCAATTCCGTAGAGATGACTCCCTGAAGGTAGTTATTTAAGTTTTAAATTGGGGATGTCAAAATATGATACAATCCCTTAACACGACATCAAATTAGAGAATTTGATTTTTTTTTTTAAAACCACCCGTTTCGTAAATAAGTGTACACGAGACGACACAACACAACACAATTAATAAACGAAAATGGTATAAGTAAAGTCAATTAAAAAAAATATACGATACAACTCGTTTATATACTGTTTATATACAATTTATTAGACACGAATCGTATATGGATGGAGTGTATTTTGACACGAGACTCACCCAGTGTAACTGACAGCCTAGTTCTAAGGGAAAATCAGGATTTCACCTCCAAGCTGTGCATGCTCAATAATGAGTTAAAACTAGGCAGTTAGCATTGTTAGACGAAACCCATCGGGTCCGAATTTATTGTCTCTGAAAACCACCGGGCTTGGGTCAACTTAAACAATCAAGGGATTCGAAATCAAGCCAAACCCCAGTTAGTCCCCTTTCCCCAAAAATAAATAAATAACATGCCTGAACTATTTTAAATGGCCACTAAAGGAACGAGGGATCCTTGGATTTGTGAGAATGCATTAGAAGATGATGGAATCAGAAAACATGATCTGTTCTGGCGGAAGAAAAGGAAGGCCTCAGGCTCAGGGGCAGGGGACAGTTGATTGGCCGTTGTTAGGTATTTATTGAGGAGAGAGAGAGAGGTGAGATTTTGCATTTGCCAATGAATTGGATCACCTTGATTCGATCAATAATGAGATTCTTGGCTAAAGTAAGGTTATGTGATATGGACGCCCATCCCCCAACTCGTTTAGTCGGGTGCAATTGTTTGCTTGTTTAACTGTCGGTTTAGACTTGAGAAGAGAGAGATAGAGAGAGACGTGATTGCAGTCTTTACTTGGTGTTGAATTCAAATAAAAACAATGTCAAATATATTATTTTTTAGCATCATTTTTACTCATCATCTCAATATAAACTATTAAATCGTGTTGCATGAAGTGAGAGTGAGGTGGTTCGCACATCATTTATGTTAAAATAATTGATAATTGGTCCCTCCCTTTCTTTCCTTCCTTCCTTCCTTCTCTTATAAAATGACAACAACATAAAGCCAAGTGGGAAGTGGTCCCGCCCTTTTCACCTGAACCACTGTACAATTCTCTACTCTAAGTCTGATGACAGGCAGCCGCCTTCGCACGTGCGTACCGTTTAACTTCTTTAACTCTTTCCCCATAACCATAGCCAAAACCATAACCATAACCATAACCATTCTTCTTCTAATAATTGATAACTAAACCCTAAAAATGCCAACGCCGATGCCAAGAGATTACAAGAGAGCGTCTTTTGTGCATCAATGGGCACCAATATTGGATATATTGCTGAGGAGTGGTGAGGGCAAATGTTAGGTTAGGTCTACTACCATCATCAATGCTGGATTGCAGAATGAGTCATATAATTGTAGCAGCACTACGTACGGGCATTCCTCCCTTCTTTCTTTTTTTCCCCGTTTTGTTTCTTTTTTTTTTTTTTTTTTTGTGCTTCAGTATGCCCCATGCAGTTTACCTTCCTTTTCGATGTTGGATGCATCGCTTAATCAAATAATTAAGGGATGGGGGTTCTGCGGGTGTGCACTGTGTGGATCGCGGAGAAAAGGGTAGCTAAATGGGTTGACAGAGAGCTGGGGAACGGCGTAGTGGGTGAGGGTGGTCAGTGGCTTAGGGCTTGTTGGATGGTTCTACAGGATAGAGGGATGCTGGTTTGGGGTGCAATGAGTGGACGTAGGTGGTTGGAGAAGAGGTGGGGAGTGGTTGGGTCATGGTTTGGGGGCCGGGGGCTGGGTTTTGGTTTCAGCATTTCAATGTCCCTCTACAAAAAATAATACAAAACCTTCACTCTCCTTTTTTTAGTATTAGTAAAGATGATACCAAAAATTAGCCAAGGTTAAACACGGACCACCCAACTCGGATTTCTAAATTCGAACCCTGCAGTTCATGATCACTAGCTCGGGGTGCGCAGGTCGGTAATCTTTAGTAACGAGACTCTCGTGCACGCGATGACAACGACAACTGGTACCTTCCAGAAGGCCACGTCATGCCTAGAGGAACGATGTTGGCAAATGATTGTTGAATAAAGTGACCCACCTCGCAGCCCAATTTCCTCTATGGAGTGTATACCGATTGGGTTGCTGCCCGGAGGACCAAACCTGACTGCTGAACGAGACAAGCTTGGTATACTGTCTTCCTACAACCCGTAACGGCCAAATGTTATGGTACATGGTTCGCAACAGGCTCAAGGGAAATCACATTGATTATGCTAGGATGACATTGGTTCAGGAGGATCGCTGAGATCACACAAGGCAATTGTACACTATAAATAGGGGTCAAATCCCTCTCATTTAAAATCAAGCAATCATCCGTACTTTTACTCTGTGTAATGTCTTTCCCCTCAATTAATAAAAAACTCCCCAAGAGTAAGAGATTCCATTATAGTAGATTAGTCATGCTTCTGAGCTGGTAAAGAACTATAAATTCTCTGTCTATTCATCTTCATCCTTTGTCATCTAACTTAACCCCACAAGAGCCTAATAATTTTGACCGGACATCCCAGTGATTCCTAAATTTTTAAACAGTTCACATCTACTTAGTTTTGTAGAACACACCATCAACTAAAATATTTGTTTAGTAAAATCGATTGTTGCGATCAAAATTCTAGCTAGATGTAGAAAAAAAAAAAAGATTTTTGTAAGGTAAGAAATTTGACATGCATAGAAACTATGGGTAATACTCCAGTTATATAAAATAATATATCAAATTTTCAGTCTTAGAAACCCAAAAAAAAAAAATTCAGTTTCCATCATTTGGCATTTTTGTTTAATTAACCGAGATTTACCAACATTCCTATAATTAGGTATTTGAAGCCGGACAGAATAGCGATTATTCTGTAGGCTAGTTTCAACAGATAATTCACAGAGAAGAACACAAGAGAATCACCCAAAAGGAACTGACTAAGCAGCCACAATTTTATAAAAAATAAGAATAATGATAGTTAACCCTAAAACTCATGAAAACATCCTTTAAATACTAAACAATAAGCTGGAAATCCTAATTACGTAAGGAATAGTAAAATTACGAAAAAATCTAAATAAACTCAAAATTGGACAAAACTTCGGAAGGCCCAAACGCACGTTTCCAGGCCTTTTTTGGCTTAAAACCGTGTCTCTCACCGCCATAGGCCGTGAGTCTTGTAGGGCTCGTTGAGAGTTTCGATTTGATATATTATGGGCCCCGAAACTCCAAACGGATCAAAAGTTATGATAAAAACAATTTCATTCCCTCTTACACTTGGATTTCTGACTCAAACGCTCCTGCTCCTGCATCAGTATTGCCAGCAAGGTGATATTGATATTTTTAATTAGGAATACTACAAAGGCAGAAGTTAAAGAGAGTCAAGCAAAAGCGAACCCACTAATCGAATATCGACTAAATCTATAGCTTAATATATAATTAATAGGACAAAATTCAAACAACTAATCAGGTATTATTAGGTCTTTTTATTTGTGGGGATCAAAGAACTTTCATATCTTTTGTACCATATATAATCTTAGTCCAAAATTTTAGTCAGCCTAATATTATTTTTTAATAAATATTGTTGTGCTAAATAATGATGATCATTTATTTTGCTGTTTAGACAACATTAATTAGTATATCAAATTCTAGTTGTGAAATTGGAAGTCCTGATTGATCTTGTCACCACAAGAGAGAGCAGAGAAGAGATCCATACCGAACTCTCTTCTTTTTCTTATGTTTTTCATTTTCAGTGCTTTTCGTTTTCTTTTTCGAGTGAGGAAAATTTAATTGATTGTCTGAGCTTGCAGAGCAGTACGCCCAAGGCCGCAAGTAAACTCATGCAATGCAATGCAATGGGGTTACAATAATGGAATAAAACAAGTTCAAATCTCGAGAGAAATCAATTCCCTAGCTAAGACCTAAAGGACCATGCACAGTACTCCATAGCGATGTTTACAGAGATGTTAATTAATGGGGAAATTGCTACCTACCGCAGTACGTACCCACTACCCACCCATGCTATGCTATTCTGTGCTATGCATTAGGCTTATGTAACCCTACAACAATACAAAATTATCTTTATTATTGTCCTCGTGTGTGTGTGTCTGTCTGTGTACACTGCATTGAATCCTCTTCACAGTTGCTATCTTTTGCCTGGTTTAAGACACTAACATGCATATGCTTAGTTAAGCCTACGTGACCTTCAATTTAATACCCAGATTCTACACACCCTATCCTCTGAAGGGTTTTGGCTGTTTGTTTTCTCCAAAATACAGTGTGAGGAATAGGAAATTGAAAAAACAAAACTCAGCTGCTTTATCTTGGCAAGGCCATCTCATCTGCGCCCAGAAGAAAGAATATTGGATAAAAACATTGAAAATACACATCCAATCGACGTGCATACAAATTTACTAGTTAATTACTGGCTCACAACCAGCCCCTCCCTCTCATACCAATGTGGCAAAGCTTGGCTAGTCACATGACACTACTTGACAGAAAAGTGAGAAAATTTTAATGCTCTTTACATTTTCAGAGCATCCCAGTTTTCTATTCTGGCAATCCCAACTTGAGAATTTAATGGCAAAAGCAAAATAGATTATGCACCACGACTGCTAAATGAAGTACAATTTTTTTGGTATATATATCGTGACAGTATCAAGTGATGTACATTCACCAATAAAATATTATACATTTTCAACAAAAGACTATCGCTTTTTATTTTGTTAGAGTATTTTTTTGAAAAAGTCAACTTATATAACTCACTAAGTTATTATTATCACAACTTTTCATTGAACGTGCACACCACTAAACACCGCACCATGTCATGTGTATAACTCACCGAATATTTGTTCCCGTTTGTGACACATTTTCTAAAGCATGAGAACTTAGCACCTTAGAAAATCAGAAGGCTGCAGCGTTGGATTTTGAAATGCCATTACAGTTTTAAAGTCATTAACTTTACAGCCAAAAGTTTTTAAGAAATTATATGAAATTAGACAAAATCTCTCAAAATTTGAGAAGGGCGCATCGAAAGGTGGGGTCGTATATTTGTATTTGTGGGTATTAGCTAGGGCTGCAATATACCTTTTTGGGGTTTGTAAAAACTAAAAAGGGTTAGGTGGAGGGATCATGGATGATCTCACTGTTTCTGAGGGCTACCCTCGTGTTGTGTTATGTCTATGATCATCTGAAAATCTGACTCAATATCTAAACATGCTCACACACGCACGCATAAATCTCTGCAACAAACTTCGCATTTACTAACCCCGTTCACCTTCCACACAACTCTTGTTTTCTGAATTTTTTTTTACCTATTTTTGGTAGTTGGTACCCCTTTCAGGTGGGTGTCTGTAGCTACTGCCATAGCCTTTATGAACCAGAATCCCTCTCTCTCTCTCTCTCTCTCATAGTTTTCCTTCTCTTTCGGTTTGAGCGCTTCTCACTATATTATATTTGGCTTCATGATATGTTATGCCATACAAGTATATAACCCACAATAAACCCTTCATTCGTCCATAAGCATCCCTCCCTAACCTCAAGCGTATTCTCTCTCTCTCTCTCTCTCTCTCTCTCTCTCTCTCTCTCTCTCTCTCTCTCTCTCTCCCTTCCCGACAAAGGCACAAATCCTGTGTGCGTGTGTGGAGATGTTGGGAATGGAAGAAATTTTGTGTGAACTGACTGGAGGAGACGTGAACGAGCAGGGTTTGCCACCAGGGTTCAGATTCCACCCAACTGATGAAGAGCTTATTACCTTTTATCTGGCTTCAAAAGTGTTTAACGGCCGTTTCTGCGGTGTGGAGATTGCCGAGGTAGACCTCAACAGATGTGAGCCTTGGGAGCTTCCGGGTACGTTGTTTCTGGTCAAGTCAATGACATAATATAGCACGGGAAGGTTAACCTATGTACAAGAATAGTTGATTTCTCTTGAACTTTACTTGTTTTGCATGTCCCAGTATACTGCACAAATCTGAACTCTCAAATACATTAATAGGTGTAACATTTCATTTTCGCTAATCTCACCTTTTTTTTTCGCTAATCTGGATTTCTTTATTTGGTGTCATGTCATTTGGACCCCAATAAATACTCCGAATGACATGCTGTCATGTCATTTGGGCTCTAAATTTAGTTCCAAAATTTGGTCAGTGTAGCATTACTCGTTATTTAATCTGACTTCAAACATATTATGAAGTCATGGAAAACAGCAATAAACATATTTTTCAGTCTGTCTCAAATAATGCCACAAACTATTCCAACAATTTCTTTGTTTATTGAGCTAAGACAGAAGTCACAGACCGGAGCACAATAGTTGATTCGTCATACAGCATTGATTCTGCAATCTTGTGGCTCAAGTTGTTTGTCCAGTACTTACTCCCGTTTGTGTGCATGTACAAACAACTCAATGAATATAAGGATTTTAGTACATTTAGAACCAGAATTTAATAAACGACTCGGCAGCTTTCTACCTAAATCATTAAGACAAATCTCTCTTTGGTTATTGCGTTTTATTCTTACAGCCACCCCATATTTTCATGATACATGTCCTACATTTTAGTCCCAATCATACATACAGTCTTGGCCAAAAAATCTGTCTCCTTGTGCAAACCATAAAATATCAAACATTTCCACATTGACGCAGAGAGAGAGAGAGTCGGCCTTTTCGCTCAAATTAATTACTCTCAGTATCAAAAAAAAAAAAAAAAAATGGTGAACTGGATTGATCTTATTATCATTGCAACGAACGTGTGATTGTATTTGTACAGAAGTGGCGAAAATGGGGGAGAGAGAATGGTATTTCTTCAACTTGAGAGACAGAAAGTACCCAACTGGGTTGAGAACAAACAGAGCCACAGGGGCTGGGTATTGGAAAGCAACAGGGAAAGACAGAGAGGTGTACAGTGCTTCGAGTGGTTCACTGCTTGGGATGAAGAAGACACTGGTTTTCTACAAGGGCAGAGCCCCCCGTGGTGAGAAGACCAAATGGGTCATGCACGAGTACCGCCTTGACGGCGACTTCTCCTACACTAGTCACACGTGCAAGGTAACACCCACACGCATGCTTCACTTCTAACGTGTGATACCCTATACCCACATATTTTGTTTTTGTCGTTTTAGGGTTTTTTTTCTGAACAATTCGTTTTAGGGTTTGACTTCTTCTTTTCTTCATGCGTTTGGATGATGGGACTTAACTTGAGATTGGCAATAGAAAACCTGCCGATTAGGAGTTGCCCACTTTCACTTGACTATTTTTGACATCATTGTGAAAAGAGAATCGAAAAAGCTTCGCACTGTTTGTAGAAGATCAATAGCCAACACAGAATATATGGTTGAAACTTGTCATAGTTGCTCTACTTTCTTTTTCGTTTCTTTTTCTGATAGATAGATAGATAGTGCATGTTGTATATTGAAAGTGCCTGCACTTCGAAATTGTTTCAGACTGGAGAAAGAAACAACTGTATGTTAAAATACAGAAGTTAAAGAAAACGTAGCAGTGTTAGTTCATAGAGTAATGTTATTACCATCACAACAACACTATTTGATTATGTCTGCGAAATGTCTCTTTTAATTTGCAGGAGGAATGGGTAATATGCAGAATAGTGCACAAAATGGGTGAGAAGAAAAACCCAGTGCTCCACGGACATAATAGCTACCTGTTGGAAGTTTCCTCATCTCCCAATACCAGTTGTTCCCTGCCCCCTCTGCTTGAAACCCCAACAACACTATTGGAATCCCAAAACCCAATGCATTCCCTCCAAAACTCTTTTCTCATTGATCACCATCAAGAAAGTAACCAGCTGATATCTCTAACCCACCCACTTGTCTCCCAACCAAACCTGTTTTCAATAAATGGGTTCTTCCAACCCTCCTTTTCACCCACTCCCAACACCAACAGCATCACCACATCAAACAAAGACACAGACACCAACTACCACGGCCCATCCCCATCACCATCACCATCCATCCTCTTCAAGTCTCTCCTCTCACATCAGGAACCAGCAGCAGCCACTATTCCAAAACAGTGTAAGACAGAAGCCAACTTTTTCCATTTTCAACTATCTGAATCTGATGCTAAGTTGCGCTGGGCAGATAAGAATCAGCAAAGCACCACCTATAAGAATCCTTTATTTCTTGGGTGGGATTGTAGTGTAAGGGGGTTCTCATCAGCCGCTGGTGCTGGTGCTGGTGCTGGTGCTGGAGCAGATGCTCTTAATGACATGTCCAGTACTTCAGTTGCTTTCAACAAGGCCGGCTTTCAGATGTTTGTAGATCCTTCCATCAAAGCCACTGCAGATTCTTGGCCTTTCCATCTTTAATTAACATCTTCTGGTCCTAGCTCTATAAGCATGGGCTACAGTACATACAATATTCATACCCTCCTCTATAGAAAGTTATTATGTATGCAATGTTGCTGTAAATGTTGTGGGCTGCCACCCATCATAAGCAGTCCATGCACGTAACTCATGTATGTTATATATGGATATATGTACTGCAGCTTCAGAACTATGAGTTTCCATTTTGATCCCTTTAAGAGAGATTATGCTGTCTATCATTTGTATTGCTTCATTTTTTTTCGAGTAATGTTACATGCACTTAAAATTATATTTAAAAAATGGATTTAATAATTACAACTATTAATTTTATTATGGGTCCCAACATTTATAGAGACGCACTATCTATTCAATAGTTGTGATTATCAAGTCTATTTTTTAAATCTACTTTTTAAGTTCACGTAACATTGCTCTTGTTGTTGTGTGATTGTAGAGTTACAGTCCTTGATTTGTAATTGTATTGCTTCATTATTTCTTCGTGAATTGATGCTTTAAACACTTTAGGGGAGGACCGAGGTGGCGGTGGAGAAAGGATGGAATGGCATTGTGGTGGTGGTGGTGGTGTTGGCCGGGGATATGTTTGTAAGATTGATGATGGGAATTGAGCAGAAAATTCAGTGGGGACACTACACACCACATGGTACTATTGTCACAAAATCACAAAAAAAGTTTGTGGTACATATAAGTTGGTTTACTCAAAAAAAAAAAAAAACTAAGAAATAGATAGGGGTTAAACATTCATTGGACATTTACAATTTTGTATTGATAATGTACATCACGTGTAATTTTTCTGAATTGGGTCCCTCCTGCAAGCATGGATGTGCAGTTAACTGTACATGGCTAGGTTTTGCTTTGCAGGACCCGATTAGCTACCCCCTAGTCTAGTAGGCTGTGTTGTGTGTAGAGAAACAGCACTGCCACTATCTATTGGTGTATAAAAGAGAGTACAGTGTATGAAATATGAATCAATCAAAGTATGGCATGGGGTGTTGCCAACCCAATATTCATTAATTAATAATGGCATGTCCACAACCACTTTCATCACAGATAAGGACAAAAAAAAAAAACAGGTACGACATCCCATAGTCATATCCTACTACTGTTCCTGGGGTTTCGTCTTCCATGAAAACAAAATGATGTCTTATGTTATGTATATGACGTGAAATAATATTTTTTTTTTTGCAGAACAAAATACTGTTATGTGATAAATAAAATAATATTATGAGAGGTCGAATGTTAAACATTTTATCTTTGAAAGAGAAAAGTTTAAAAAAAAAAAAAATTAAGAACTAGCTGAGAAAAAAATAACTGACAAAATATAAGATGACGATGATGATGATGCCCATCATGAGTGTTTGTTGTCCTTGCATTGATCAATTTCAACTGGCTGGGTAAAAGTATTTCACTTATACCCCCACACCACAAGATAAGAGAAAGAGGGTTTTATGCTATAGTGTAATATCAACCCTCTTTGTTTGATTGATATATTAGTTTTTCATATCACACAACATAGATAATTTATGGTATGTAACAAACAATTAAGAGGCAGAGAAATCACACCCAGCCAGTCCTTCACTCCACATGTTGCATAGATTGAATAAAACCGAGACTTTGCCTCTTGTTTGGTGCCTTCTTCTATTAAACTCCATCTCAAATACCTTATCCACCTGATAATATTACCAGTGAAATGAACCACATATCCCTAAAAAATGTCACAATTCAACATTAGGGGAAATCTCAAACTAATATTTTTCAAACGATTGGTACCTTGCTCTTGGCATAAGGTGTTAAAGACTATCAAAAGGGAACATTTGAACACAAGGCTTTTGTAACAAATCAAAAGATAAGTCGAGACTTCATTGTTAGATTCCCAACCCCAACCATTTGTTGAAAACTTGGGATGCTAAGAGCGCTCTTTGATGGCCTTTCTTTATCCTCTCATGCTAAAAGGTAGTGATTGCAGTTGGCCAAAAAAACAATTTTCGGCCATGTTGTACATAACACACTCAAATATATAGTGAAGGAATCCTCCCATATATATTAAGTGAGAAGCCTAACAAAATTAATGATGCAACAGTTACAGTATTCGAGTTTATTTTTTCTTTGGACTGGATTGTTTGTATTACTTTGGTCCACAAAAGGATGAGATCTTATGTAGAAATAAGTTGCATTCTCTAAATGTTTTGTGTCGGCCAGCTGCAGGGCACTACATAGAGCTAAACATTAAGCTACGAATTCATATTGAGGCCTAATCCGCAGCTGCAGATTAGAACAAACCTTTGGACAAATTTTAACATGATAAGGGACCTTCCATGATACATAATTCGCAGAGTGCAAAAAAAAAAAATTGAGAAAAGGATCAATTAAAAGCAGTCCATGCAGAAAGATAATACATTCCACAATGGTACCAAAGGAGTAATCAGCATTTATTAAAATCTCCTCAATTGTTGGTAGAGCAAGTCAAGAAAGAGTGCTTAAAAAGTTCCTTGGGACAACATATTCAAGTTCCCACAAGCCTACAACCAAAATACAGCAACGAAGTGACTATGAGGATTACTACATACCAGCTCCATCCAAAGGAACTCTAGGCAGCTGCAAAGATGCAAAGTGGTCAATAAAGTCCCTGGGTCAAAAGTAATAGTGCCAGTTAGTTATATAATATAGTGTAATCCTATATTCTTGTAGGAGAGGGCATGTCAATTGTAAGAACAGATGTGCTGCTGCTGCCTTTGTATAAAGTTGCATGTGTGTAGCTTATACTTTTTAATACTTATAATCGTCGTCAACAAGCTGAATTAGACCTTCGCCCAATTGGGCCATCAGAAACTGTGGTTCCAACTTCAAACAATTACCAAAGAGACCTAGGCTTATCCATAAGTAAGACTACAGGGAAACAGAAAACATAGAAAGCATATTGCATGGGAATTTTGTTATAACCATGCTCAAGTAACACACCCCTAGCACAATCGATGACTGAAATATCCATTCTAATGCTCAAGAAAGGCATCTAGAAACATTACAATCTTTTCTTAACCACAAGTAGTAAATAGACAGATGTGGACCAATAGGACTCAACTTAACACAACAAAATATTGCCCCAACTACTTGAAATTGGCTACATAAATCATGTTTTGTCATTGTGCTCAATCAATAGTCATATGATCTACTAAACACAATTTGCCATGTCATTTTATACAATTTAATTTGAAGTTAATTTTAGTCTATCTCTACCTCTAGTTTTTCGATCAATAGGTTGATCATCATTGTTTATTGCTGGTGCAACAATGGATCTTTATACAAGTCAGAAATACACAAGTTCATTCTCTCTTAATTTGACTCCACTGATGTCATTTAGTGCAACAAATTTGAGATGGTAAATGTTTTCCATTGCCATAGGCCACAAAGTTTATGCAATGCCCATATTTTAAAGGGCGAATTACACTTTGCACAATAAAAGATTTAAGAATTTTTATTTTGTACCCTCAAATATTAGATTTCTCACATTGCACCTTCAATGTATTAAAAGTGTTGTAATGTAACCGTTCTATTAGTTTTCATTACTCAGTATGTCAACGTCAATGTGATGGTTTTTGATGGAATAAGCAACAAAAACTAATAGAAGGGTCACATTACAACATTTTTGATAGATTGATGGTGCAATGTGAGAAATCTAATCTTTGAGGGTGCTAAGTGAAAAATCTAAAATCTTTCGGGGTGCAAAATGAAATTCTCCCTATTTTAAAAACAAAGGATGTTTTCAAGTTGAAGCCATTATTTTTACCCAGTTGGATTAGAATATGCTATAGCGGCAATGTACACTCCATAAAAGAAATCACAAACTTCACTTTCATTTCTCTTGCACATATTCACACGTCTTCAACCAAAAAAAAAAATGGAAAATGCCATACTTCGGAAAAGGATTCAAATCATAGAGAAATATTATATAAGTACTGGCATGAACATTTTCTAATGGGTTCTACTAAAATCAAAATTAATTAATTAAGCAAATAGCAATTGTTGTTTAAAAAGGAAAAAGAAAAAGAAAGCAATAATTACTATAATTTGCAACACATGTTTTGGTTTGGCTCTAATCTATCATTTTTTGCGGTAAGTTTTAGGACCTCTTTTCATTTATGGATTAAGCCCAATGAATAGTTACACGAAATAGAGATTTAAAATCCATAAATGTTAACACCAAGGATTTGAGGTCTAAAATTCGTGAACTTGATTGTAGGCCTAGGGAGGGTACTCCAAGAAGTGGGTACCTCATAGGACCTTGACCCGCCTACTCAGGTCTTATAGGGATATGCAAGAAGGGTCGAAGGAGTGCTCCTACATGTGTGTAAGGGTTGTGTTTGTTTGCTAGAATGGATTCCTCGTCAAGTCAGCTTGGCTAGTGTGTACACAATTGGCCGAACTCGGCTAATAGCTACCACGGAGAAATTGAAAGGAATTGTACTCGACTAGGGATGGACGTAAACTTGTAAGCTACTGAGGGTACGAATCATCATCCAAGTTTTACTATGAAAGCAAAAAGGCCAAAAGTCTTTTTAAAACAAACGAAAGGTAAGGATCGACTAGTTTAGTATAGTTCCGAAGCAATTGGTGGAGTACTGCTCCGTTTTACTATCTCATAATCGCATGCAACTCTCTCCCCCACCAAAAAAATACTTACTTTTGAGAAATAAAAAATCTACTTTATATTTGTACATCTCTCTCTCTCTAGATATACATAATACATCATAAATGTGCTTGGAAATATATATATATATATACATGGAAATGTCAATGTTCCCTACAATAGGGTGACGTTAGCCTTTTCCCAAAAAAACTTCATTTGATGGAAATATAGGGCATTTATATATTTGGGTTTGTTTTCTTGTCTAGTTTGACCACCATCGTCTTCTTCCTCCTAAAATCCTTTTGAGTGTCTCTCTTCACAACTCTCCACCCCCCCCCCCCCTCTCAAAAAAAAAAAAAACATGGCTCAAGGCCGCGATACCAATCATTGACTCAGAGGTACTAAGATACATCAATCATAGCATCGCAGAATATAATGGGTGATACATATGAAATGCTACATAGAAGCAAAAGTTCAATAGCACAAGTGTTCATTTCATACTGGGATGTTGCAGAACGAAATTGGTTGATTCGGTGACGATGACTCAAACAACTCAAGGTTGAATCAGAGATGGCTGGAACAACTCAGTCGAGTTACACAAGTCTCTTAGTTTACACAAATTGTGGAGGGGTATCGAATTTGAAGGTACAAAATCAGAAATAACTCGGCTGTGTCGAATTGATATCGGTTGATACTTAGCATGCATATTAGACAGGGGACAAATGGAACCGTGGTTTCGGTCTCAACCTTTGTAGCCATCCAGGGATGGTGTCAAATCGGCCTTGTTAAATTTGGTAGCGAATGGAGGTGGCCTGATTCAATCCCCAATCCACACTAGATGAGACAATGGCCCCAATTGATTTTACAAGAAGTTCTATAGATTAGAAAACTAGAAGACAATTGTACTCTTTCAATCAAGAATCCATTAACTAAATCCTTTTACCCAAACAATGGACTCCAAAAGCTAATGATTTCAAACATGTGGTAAATCTTTAGATTTTAAATCTATATCAAAATTTCTTATCGAAAAAAAAATCTATATCAAAACCCTATTAACGACTCTGAATCGCAGCATATTAAAACCTCTCTACAAATCTACTCATGATATGTTAGACCACTAGCATAGCTGTAATAAATATCATAAGAATAGTTCGTGCACATCAATCGGGACTTCAATTTTTCTGTGAAGAAAATGAGAATTTTAATCAATTAACACTGTTGTCACAGTCCGAGATTTTGACGTTTCCAATAATCTACCTTTCGATCCTAGAACAAGCAGATAAAAATACGAAAAAAAAAGAATTCCCTAATCAGAAAATTGAGTAGCAGAATCGTAAACCCTAGATCAAGCATAGTAAGTCGGACGTCAATTTCAAATTAAGAAAACATCTATGAGTAGAGTAGATAAAATCCCAAACTATAAAGACAATAAGAAGAACACGATTACGTACCTGTTGGAAGAGTGGGGGAGAAAAGAGGGGCGGGGCGTATCTACTTGGATGGAGAAGAGGAATCATGATGCTTCTTGGTAGAGGCGTAATCGGGAGGAGAGTAGATCAAAGCAGCTATCATGGCTCCCGGTAGCACCCCGTACTTGGCCAGCAATGCCAGCTTCGCTACCAACTGCTCTCCCTTCATAAACGCCATCTCCAACCTTCGCGTAGAGAAATCGAAAACAGTCGCCTCTGGCCTCCCCAATCACAACCCTTTCAGGAAACTTTTTTCCCTTGTTTACCACATTTTTTAATTGTTTAGTCATATTTTCCAAATTAACGTAATTGTGAAATAGAAATTATATTTAGACAAAAAAAAGTATTGAGACCAGAGAAAATAAGACTCGAAATCATTAGACATAAACTGAGCGTTAAAGTTTTTATTTACAGGTTATATGAGTCGACACGAATACGATACAAAAATAAATAGATTGAGACAACATAACTAGATTAGTTAAACAGATTAAGTTAAGATTGACTAATGTTGTATACGAACATGACACAAAAATAAATAGATTGACACGAGATAAACCGGTTAGTTAAATAGGTTAGATTAGTGCTAAATACAAACACAATCTGATACAACACGATTATCACCCTTATATTTTTGATGACCCTCTTCATCACAATTATTGAATAAATAATAGGTCTCAATAAATATTGTAATTCACAATTAAATTAATAACAGTAATAATGAGAGTTAGCAAATGTTATCAATATTTTTTATTCAAATAACATTACTCAATGTGAAAACATATGTACAACCCACCCTTGTTACTTGCCAATTTCAAGTTTGTCATTTTTATTTTCACTTTTTATAAAATTAAAAAATAAAAATGTATTTGGTAAGTAATTTTTATTTTTTTTCCAGCAAATTTGTCAAAATATGACCAATTTTCTAAAAAAAATATATGTTTTTAAAAACATAAAAAAAATGGAAAACACGCGGAGGGTGCGTTTGGTAACGTTTTTGTTTTTATGTTTTTTTTTATAAAAAAAACAGAACTAAGTTTTGTTTTTTTTGTGATAAAAATTAAAAACTTAAAACATGTTTGGTAGTCATTTATATTTAAAAAATTATGAAAACAAAAATAAAAAACATATTTGGTATTATACCAAAAAAATAACCACCCAACCCCAATAACCACCCAAAACCACCACCCAACCCCTACCACCGAAACCCACCCCTAACCCCATTGACCACCCAACCCCACCACCGAAACCCACAACCCACCCCCACCACTGAAAACCACCACCACAACCACCCCCAACCATCGAAACCCACCCCCACCACCACTGAAACCACGACCACCAATATAGATCTATGTATATATGGTATAAAATTAAGGAAAACACTGACTACGAGCGAGAGAGACGAAGTGGGTTTCGTCTTCGTCTTCGATTTCATCTTCCAAAGCTGCGTCGTTGGCTTCGGTTTCAGAAGAGAGAAACCATCGAGAGAGAGACAGAGACAGAGGGAAAAAAAAAAAAAAAAGAAAGGGTTTTTATACTTCCAACAAAAAGTCCTAAATTTTGGTGTTAACAAGATTCGAAGGTAAGACATCATTAACTGAGGCGCGTGTGTTTTTTTTTTTTTTGATGTTTTCAAAAACATCATTTTTGATGTTTTCATATTTTGGCCTTATTTTCAAAACAGGAGAGTAAAAAAAAAAAAAACGAAAACACATCCTAAACGCGTTATTATTTTTTTTTTTTAGCAAAAAATGAAAAAAAAAAACAAAAAAAAACACAAACCCCCTGTTACCAAACGCTACCTTAGCCAATTTTTTGGGGAAAAACCCCCATCTTGACTCTCTCTCTCTACATTGATTTGTGTGTTTTTGTGTGTGTGTGTCAATTGAAATAAATCTTTGAACATGTTGGATGTATATTTGTGCTTTCTTCGAAGTTTAGTGTATGAATTATAGTCAAAAAAATGAAAAAAAAAATCTACAAATTCATTAATTTGAAGATTGTCCATGGTGTCTCTGATAAATTGTCATTTTACCAAATTTTGGAGTTCGGTGAACAGAGAAAAAGGAAATTGAAAAGCAAACACCCAATGGCATGATAAAAGAGAAGATTGAGCTGGTACAAGAAAAGAAGGGTTAATTGTATCAATGGTCCCTGAAGTTTGTCATTTATTGTACTTTTGTCTCTAAACTTCTAATTTCTTCAATTTCGTCCTCAATGTTCACACGTTGACTCACTTTGGTCCTTACCCCTAACTTCCGTTCAAAAAACTAACGGAAAATGCCATGTGTCAAGCACATGAGAGTATTAAGGGACATTTTTTGTATTTTATAACTATTTATCTTTCCTTTCTTGCTTCTCCTTTTTTTTTTTTTCTCTTCTCTCTCCCTCAGAAATCATTCCCGTCCTCACACATAAAGACATCACTCTCTCTCTCTCTCTCTCTCTCTCTCTCTCTCAGGTTACTGCATCTCCACCCCCAAACTACACACATCTGTCTCTTGGAAACCTTTACACAAAACCACAAATACACATTCACAACACAACACACATAGTCATACGCACAAATGCACAAACTCAGCAACTATCTTTAAGCTCTGAGAGAGAGAGAGAGAGATCTCCACAAACGCACCAAACCCAGCAACTGTATATCTCTCTCGCTACACACAAAACACAATCACACACACCACTAATACTGCCACTGATCCACCGCCTACTAATCAAATTTCCATCAAAATTAAAAACAAATACGAATAAAAAATCCCAAATAGAATGATAAACGAAATCAAAATCAAAATTTAAAACATAAATCGAAATTAAGTTTGAATTCAAAATCGAAATCAAAACCAAAAATGAAATAAAAATCAAAGAGATTTTTAGGGGTGGAATGATAAACAGTTGGGGGGAGGGGGGAGCCTGCTCAGATGGGTTGATGGTGGTGGTGTCAGGCGTATGAGTTTTGTAATGGTTGTTTTGGTTAGGGTGTGTATTGTATTTGTGTGTGAGGCGCTGAGAATGTAAAAGGGCAAAGAGAGAGAAGAGAAGAGAGAGAGAGAGAGAGAGGATATGGATTTCAGCGGTGGCGCTCGATTCTAGCAGTGGTGGGTGGTGGCACTCAATTCTAGCGGTGGTGGATGGTGGCGCTCAATTCTAGCGGTGGTGGATGGTGGAGCTTGATTCTAGTGGTGGTGGGTGGTGGAGCTTGATTCCAACGGTGGTGGATGGTGAAGCTCAATTCCAGCTGTGGAGTCTTGCGCAGTGAGAGAGAGAGATGGGGTGGTCGCTGGCTGAAGAGAGAAAGATGGGTTGGAGAAGAGAGAGAGATGGAATTGGAAAGAGAAAGGGCAGAGAGATGGGGTGGTCGCTAGCTGAAGAGAGAGAGATGGGATTGGAGAGAGAAAGGGCAATATTTTTTTTTCTTTTTGTGAAACTATTTGATTTTGACATGTATGCCCAAAGTTTTGAGAGTATAATGACTAAAATGTCCCTTAATACCCTCATGTACTTGGCACATGACATTTTTCATTAGTTTTTTGGACGAAAGTTAGAGGTAAAGATCAAAGTGGGTCAATGTGTGAACATTGATGACGAAATTGACAAAATTAGAAGTTTAGGGACGAAAGTACAATAAATGACAAACCTCAGGGATTATTAATACAATTAACCCAGAAAAGAAATACAAGCCTAAAGCTGTAAAGCAGATGGTGAAACGAAAAAGAAGAATAATCATGGGAAAAATGTTAAGAATATTATCTCTAAAGTAAGGATTCTTCTTATGAGGTCAGTGATTGGAAGAAACTAACATGTTGATGCCTCCGGTGGGAGAACGTTGGGATCCTGATGATGGAGGAGATCGATGGGATTTTGGACTTGGACAATGAATTTTGATTAATTTTTTTAAGAAAATTAATGTTGAACTATTATTAAAATTGATATAAATTAAAGTATTTACCAAACATATTTTTAGAACACAACATTAAAAATATATTTAGAACTCAAGTCTTTGTGGAAAACTTGGTCCAGTAAGAAGCATGATTAACTTATTTTATAAAAATAATGATAATTTTGTCACAATAAATAATCTCCTATTAGGGTGAAACAATACCTTCTTGTTTTTCTGCCAGACACATGACCCTGACCCACCCCTCTGGCTCTCTCTCTCTCTTAAGTATACCGAAACATCATTATTATATAGTTAAAGCAAAAGAGATACGTAGAGAATAGAATAACAAGTCTTGATTAACATAAATTATGGGAACTTATTATGTCTATTTAGCAAGATATTACGAACACAGGGCCAAAATCGTGGCCAACCAGTCTCCTTCACTCGCTCACTCAGACACTCCCATCTGTCGCTCTTTAGATCCCTCACTCGTATCAGAAGACGAGCTTTTGTCGATTCCCAGCGGGCGGAGCCAAATAGTAATAACAGAGAAAGGTACATTGATTACAACTCTTTAGAGACCCTATTACCTCCTTCATCATACTATCTACAATACGTATAACACTCTGTTTCTGGATCCAATTGGACTTGGTTGGAGGGTCAAGATTTGTTGGTTGATTTGTCTGTTCTCTACTTTCTCTGATTGTAACCTTAAAACTTAATTTAATTTCTCCAAACCAGTTCAAATTTATTGAATTTCAAAATTCTTTCTTTTTTTTCCCCTTTGAATTACCTTGTAGTCTTCAGAAATCAAACTTGAAGTTTGTCTATAGATTTTAATTCTATTTGAGTTATTGTCTTCTGGGTATTCATTCCTTCATGTTTGATGTGTGTTCTTTCCAGTCAAAAAATTAATGAGTATGTTGACACATGCCCAAGGGTTGTTGGTGTGCGTCCTTTCCGTTTTGAACCATTTTCTCTCACTCTCTGCAACTTCTATTTGAAGCTTTAATTTGTCACTATCCACCGAAAATTTCCATTCAAGAAACCCAGCTAGCTTGTTCCCTGATATTTGTGTTTTTTTCTTTCTTTCGGTCAGCAGATATTTACGTTGATGTCCCTAAAGAGGAAAGCTTTTTGTGCCATTTAGCTGTGTACTCTTATCGGGTCTCTCTCTCGCTCACACACACGCACACGAGCCTCTTTGCTTTACTTTTGATAGTCCAAGATCTTTGCTCTCATTTCAAGTGTCTCTCAAATCTGACCTTTTTGGTTCCTAGAAGGTAACCAGGTTTTCTGTCATTGGATCGCTGAATTCTTTTTGTCACTAGGTTAGACTTATTGATGTTGATGAATTTTTCTTGTTTATTCGTTCCTGGATTTTGTTATTATAAATACTAGTTTGTATATGTGTGTATAATGGCATTAAACAAGCAGAATTGTGGTTTATTAATACAGTGACCATGGGTTTGTTTAGATACTAGAATTGGGGCATGCAAACCCACTGCCATTTCTGCTGACTGCAGTGATTTAACTCCCCTGACGGAGAGTTTATTAGATCGGGATTGTTGATGGGAATGGTCAGTTATTCAATCCATTGATCTGTGTTTCTCTGTTTCAGATTATTTTGAAAGATTGGGAGTTGAGTTCATTAATCAGAAAGATGAACGGGGCTGTGCTGGTGGCTATTGCTGCCACAATTGGCAATTTTTTGCAAGGTTGGGATAATGCAACCATTGCAGGTACCTTTCTTCATCGGATGCTCAATATTGCTTTTTGAATCTAAACCCAGTAATGCTACCTGAAGAAATTTCCATTTTATTTTTAGCATTATAGATGGGAAGTTCCTCTTCCCTTAAAAATAATGCCACTTTTGTGGAGGAGAACAACACTGACTTAACTGATTTGAATCCTTCTGGTAAGCATATCACGTTCATTGGTTCAGTGACAGAAGACTATCTTTTCTTTGCTTCTTTGTCTATGTTTTAGCTTCTTCTCTTCTTAAGAAAGGTGCAAAAGGAAAACCCCATTCCTTGCTAGACATTCTGTGTCGTTAATTCGCTGCTGGAGGCAAAAAGAAACCTTGATTTTTCATAGTTATATTTTTACAATTGCAGGAGCTATTGTCTACATAAAGAAGGAGCTTACTTTAGAGACTAGTATAGAAGGTCTCGTCGTGGCAATGTCACTCATTGGAGCCACACTTATCACAACTTGCTCGGGGCCCATATCAGATTGGATTGGTCGGCGTCCAATGCTTATACTCTCGTCTATGTTCTATTTTTTAAGTGGTTTGATAATGTTGTGGTCGCCTAATGTCTATGTCCTGCTTGTAGCAAGGCTACTAGATGGATTTGGTATTGGTTTGGCAGTTACTCTGGTCCCTTTGTACGTATCTGAAACTGCCCCTTCAGAAATAAGGGGAATGCTAAATACTCTTCCACAATTTGCGGGTTCTGGTGGAATGTTTTTGGCATACTGTATGATTTTCGGAATGTCCTTGATGGCCTCACCAAGCTGGCGATTGATGCTCGGAGTTCTTTCTGTTCCCTCTCTAATTTATTTTGCATTGACAGTGTTGTATTTACCCGAATCTCCTCGATGGCTTGTGAGTAAAGGAAGAATGCTTGAGGCAAAACGAGTTCTGCAGAAACTACGTGGCAGGGAAGATGTTTCAGGTTCATTCATTAGTGCTTCATATTTGCAAATAATTATTCTTTTGTCTTGAGCTATCAGTTTAATCTCTTTATATATTCATGGATTTACTTGGTAACCTTGACTTGGATGCTAAATGGTTTGCTATAGGCTATAAAATGAGTGTGCATCTTAGAATTAGAATACGACTCATTCTGTAAGGCCCAGTTTTGTGAAAGCATAAAACAGGCATATTACCTATACTACCTCAAGAAAAGGGTGTCTGGTAGCATACTTCATTTTGCTTCTTTTTTTTTGGTACAGTGGAAAGTTAAAAAACATTAACTAAATCCTCTAACAAAGGAGATGCTAGCAAGGTCGTTCTCCAGTGGGCTCGCCATTGAACTTGGGGGACGGTCCAGGACAACGAGTTGTTCCTGTTGCTGAATTCCCAGATTCGCCATCCTATCAGCGTAGAAATTTCCTTCTCTTAATCTGTGCATGATGGGGATTCTGTGTGGACATGCTTTTGCTTTCAGCCAACCTTGGAAGTTTCAGAAAGAATTGAATTTTCGATACAATACTAGGAGTATATTTGTAAAACCATAGAAGTAGCACCAATAGGAGATAAATTAAGAGAGAATCGACCGAGGTGGTTTGAACTTATTTATAGAAGATCTAATAATGCACCGGTGAGGAAGAGTGATTTGATATATATCGATGGTAATACGAGTGGTAGAGGTAGACTTAAAATAATAGTGAATGAAGTAGTAAAAATGGACACCATAGCTTATACTCTAACGGAACATATAACCCTTGATAGAGTGCAATGGAGAAAATACATGTAACCGACCCCAAATAGTTGGGATTTAGACTTTGTTGAGTTGAGAAAGAATTAAAAACATCAGAAAAGTGTAAAAAGAATAAGTATGTTTACTTTGCGAGCAAATCTTATGTTGAGATGAAGAACACATCAGTGTATGCTTAGGGAATTAATGTTATCAAAGTAATACTTTATCTGGAAAATTGATTTTGTTAACATATAGATGAACATCAACTTATTGTTCTTTGCAATCAACTTGTGCAGTTGGCAGAATCCTGACATGTAGATGTTAGTACTCTTTACTCCATGTTTTTCATCACATAGAAAAGAAACAGTATAAATGTATTTCACACACCATCAGAAGGCCATAACTTGTAGAGGCGGTTTTTTTTAGTTCAATGGTCAGGGGTATCCGGGTCAGCATACACGCAGCTCGACTAATCTCATCTCCGGTTCGGTTAGAGGCAAGTCATCCACGCCAGAATTAGGATATTTATGAGGGCCTCAATGGGTTGTTAAGATTTGAACTCATGACGTTTGGGTTTACAGATCGTCCTTGTTACCACTTGAGGCTCATGCGCACATGCAAATCTGATGTAGGACAAATGAATTTTTTTTTATCACATAGGAAAGAAACACATGGAGAGCCAAATCCTCCACCATCTCAAAAGAGCCTAACTTTTGCGGAAGAAAGGGATTTTGTAGGCAATGTCTCTTTACTCCACATGCATAAAGTTTTGTTTTTGAAGCATTAATATGATCTAAAAATTGCAGTTAATATCATTAAACTAATTCTTTATCTAGCGCAAACGATTTACTTCCATATAAATGACCATCAACGTAGTGGATACCTTGATGCTTTTTGAAGTTCTTGGATGCCTTATGTTATTATCTCTACTCTTCTTTACTCCACATGGTTGCCGTAGAAGCTTTTAGTCATAGTCCAAGATGCTATTTTTTTTTTATAAGAAACAAAGTTTCATTAATAGTTGAAGATAACATTATCTGAGCAATGGTGGACAAGAAGTCCAACCCTATTACAATGATAACAAAAATACAAAAAATGGAACCACCAAAATTTCAAAATCATCTTCCACAAGATGCCATCCAACTCGATGTAAACAAAAAAGAGGGATATCCTCAAAATCCTTAGTCACCGAAACCCAAAAAAAGGAGTGGAAAAAGACCCGGGCCCACAAACCTTCCACAACTTCTTCTTTGTCTTTGAAAATTCTCGAATTTCTTTTCAACCAAATGACCCAAACAATTGCAAAGAGGAACCCCCTTTCCACTCCCACCCAGACCTTTGTACTCTGTCAAGAACACATATGAGATAGATTGAAGGGCCACCCAACGAAGCCCAACCAACTCAAATAACCCAAGATGTTATTTTTTGACGAGGACAAATGTCTGATGTCTTGTTCACTTAGTGTGTATAGCTTCATTCTTATGATATTGTTGTCCAGTCTTTTTTGCCCTGCATATCATCCAAAGAATCTTTGAAGAATCATTTAAAATGCTAGAACAATTCTGATATCTATTATCAGAACAATACCATTTTTTCATTGAAAAGTCCAAATACTTGAACTCTGATGAATTGTCTTTTGTTTGTATATGTCACCAATTTTGGTGGGCCCTACTCTTATTATGTTTTTATGATTTTCAACTAGAACTAGGAACACTTGATGGTGTGGTATAACTTTAATCTTATCCTTTCTTAATTATACTAATTATGTTGATGCTTTTTCATCCACAGGTGAGATGGCTTTGCTGGTTGAAGGTCTGGCTGTTGGCGGTGAGACATCTTTAGAAGAGTACATCATCGGTCCAGCAGATGAATTTGTGGATGATCAGGAACCAACTGCTGAAAAAGACTCTATAAAATTGTATGGACCTGAGGAGGGCCTTTCCTGGGTCGCCAAACCTGTGCCTGGACATAGTAGTCTTGGTCTTGTATCCCGCCAAGGAAGCATGGTAAACCAGAGTGTGCCTCTTATGGATCCTCTTGTGACTCTCTTTGGCAGTGTCCATGAGAAGCTCCCTGAGACAGGGAGTATGCGAAGCATGCTATTTCCCAATTTTGGCAGTATGTTTAGTACAGCGGAGCCCCAAGGTAAAAATGAACAGTGGGATGAAGAGAGTTTGCAGAGGGAAGGTGAGGGTTATACATCCGATGCTGGGGGGGCAGACTCTGATGACAACTTGCAGAGCCCATTGATCTCACGCCAAACAACAAGCATGGAAAAGGACATGGTCCCTCCTCCCTCCCATGGAAGCATTCTAAGCATGAGACGCCATAGCAGTCTCATGCAAGGAAATGCTGGCGAAGCAGTCAGTAGTATGGGCATTGGTGGTGGTTGGCAGTTAGCGTGGAAATGGTCTGAGAGAGAAGGTGAAGATGGAAAGAAGGAAGGAGGCTTTAAAAGGATATATTTGCACCAGGAGGGAGTACCTGGATCAAGGCGTGGGTCTCTTGTTTCACTTCCATATGGTGATGGTCCTGCCGATGGTGAGTTTATCCAGGCTGCTGCTCTGGTAAGCCAGCCTGCTCTGTATTCCAAGGAACTTATGGATCAACATCCAGTTGGACCTGCAATGGTTCATCCATCTGAAACTGCTTCAAAAGGGCCAATTTGGGCTGCTCTTCTTGAACCAGGAGTCAAGCATGCATTGGTTGTTGGGATTGGAATTCAAATACTTCAGCAGGTAGCATAAAGTTTCTTTTGATAATTTCTGCCCCCCAACCTACTGTCCCTTCCCCCTCATTGAAAAGAATACGAAAGTATGTGACCTTGTTGGCCCTATTTCTAAGAGCCCTCTCTTGTCTTGGTGTAAACTTGATACAGTTGTCCTGAAACTTGAGAGGATTTTTAATTTATGGAAGGTTGAATAGATTCTGATAACACAGACACACACTCTGAAACTTTTCTTATACTCAGCATGAGATGTTATCTGCCTGATGATTCAGTTGGACTTTGTAAGTTTCTTAACTTCTTGTTGCATTAATTTAAAAAAAATGATTCCTCTTTTTGTTCGAAGACATCAGAATTTTACATAGGACTCCCTCACAGAGCCCCATACGATGATAGACTTAATAGTTATCCAACAGGGATACATACCTTCAGTCATACACTTAATTTTTAAGGGATTATTCTTTTGATCCCTATTGCTTGATGTTTCCTTGGTTTTAGCCTAGTGAGTTTAACATAAGATGGGTGTGGTGGGGCAGTTAATGTACTGTGGCTGGGCAGTAATTCAATGTCCTGATATCATTTTTTTTTCTCAGGAGAAGAGAAGTATATGTACTTTGGACATTTAGAACTAATTGGCAAGTGATTTTCCTGTAATATGATTTTGGTGTTTGAACTTAATTTTTTTTTTTGGGTTTATTTTTTTTGGGGCGGATTGAGGGCACTTAAACTTCATAGTTAGTTGCACTGCTGCTTGCGTCTCATATGTTCTATTGTTGTATGTGCAGTTTTCTGGCATAAATGGGGTCATGTACTACACTCCTCAAATTCTTGAGCAGGCAGGTGTTGAAGTTCTGCTTTCCAACCTTGGCATTAGTTCGGACTCTTCCTCTTTCCTTATCAGTGCATTCACAAATTTTTTGATGCTTCCTAGTATAGCTGTCGCCATGAGATTCGTGGATGTCTCAGGCAGAAGGTAACTTATTTTCCATGTTTCTCTGTCCTCTTTTCCTCTTCGATTCTTCAATTTTGACTGATGACAATCAGGGTTTCTGTCTTAACACTTTCTCAAAGATCAACTGACAAGAACACTTGTACCATTCGGCTGTGTTGGATAGGTTGCGCATATAGCACTCTACAGGAACCTGCGCTTGACTGTGTTTATATTGCAAGTGTTTTTTTTGTCTTTTTTGGGCTGTCCTATTCCAATTGCTTCAAAAGAAGAAGCATATGCACATACACATTCATGAATCTAATGAGCAATATTTATCTCTTCTATACCATTTGAGAGCTGGATGAAACATTGGATTTATTTTCTGTATGATATATGATTTAATTTAGTAAAATTGACATGTTTCATATTATTGGACATAACTTTTCCTATTTGACTCATCTAGTACCATTGTACAGCAGCTCTAAGACTGGGATGTGTGTGTTTGAGCTACTTCTGTCACATCTTAATGAGAAAATTGCTGGAAGAAAATCTTGTCTGTTGATGTTAGCCACTGTGAAGACTTTTATTTGGCTTCATGCAATACTAATTAATTCTTAACCATGCATGTTTAGAAAACAATCTGCAGATGATAAATATCTATATTCTGTCTTACAAAGCTATAAAGCGTGTCTTTCTTCTTCTTTTTCCTTTCACCATTGGTTTAAATGTGCTATCACACATATTGCAGGACACTGCTGCTCACTACTATACCGGTGTTGATATTGTCGCTCATCATCCTAGTCGTTGCCAATGTTTTTGACTTGGGAACTATCGCTCATGCAGTAATCTCAACCATCTGTGTTGTAGTCTACTTCTGCTGCTTTGTTATGGGATATGGGCCAATCCCAAATATCCTCTGCTCAGAAATATTCCCTACACGGGTTCGTGGACTCTGCATTGCCATATGTGCCCTAGCTTTCTGGATTTGTGACGTTATTGTTACCTACACGCTGCCTGTGATGCTCAATTCAATTGGCCTCGCTGGTGTCTTTGGCATTTATGCTGTTGTATGTGTCATCTCCTTGGTCTTCATCTTCCTAAGGGTTCCAGAAACGAAGGGTATGCCCCTAGAAGTCATTACAGAATTCTTTGCTGTTGGTGCAAGGCAGGCTGATATTGCCAAGAATGAATGATGAGGAACTTTGAACAGCATGTCTGTTCTTTCATTGCATTTGCTGCTAAGATACCGCATGACAATTCAGCCTCCTTCCAGCGAGTTTTGTGCACTGTGATTACATTGAGGATTAAAATGTTTTGCGTTATAATATGGCAAAGTTTGAATTAGGGTGTAATCCATGTACTTGAATAAAGGAAGATATCAAGTTAACACGGCATTACTCATCTTGGAAAATGGTTCAGCAAACCTCCCCTCCCTCCATTTGCTAAAGTCGCAGAAAAGAAGAGGGAAGCAGAGGGAAGGAAATAAAAAACACAACCACTATCACTTCCAGCACCACCACAATGGCACAATACAGTTGGTGTCTGTAAATAGGTATGTCATTGGGACATAACAGGTACAATGTCAGGGGATGATCAAGTCAGCAACCACAATGCCTAAAAGAGTCCTAGTAAGACAACTTGGACGAAGCTGCATGCATAAATCTTGCTATTTTAGGGTTCGATTTAACAAGTTCCATCATCCAAGTTCCAGTGTGTTGAAAACATCACAGCAGGGACGCACATGGTGATCAAATAAATGTATGCTCATTTGCCTAGCTTAATTAAAGCTTGTGCATTGATGGCTGGCTGTAGTTATCTTAACCGTCTGCAAAGGGATAAGAAAAAAATGAATACTAAAAATACTGTTCGGAGAGGTAAAAGAGAGTTCGATCTGCTGTTCACAGTCCACTCCTATTACTTCCTCAATTCAGTGCATCTGATACAAAAGGAAAACCAGCAATTGTCACGAACAAGTGAATCAGTGCTGAAGTTATACTAGAGTTTGGATTGGATGATATCACTGTCCCTTCACAAATATATTGCCAACACCAAGCTCTCAACAAATATACAATGCAATTGTGTGTAAAGATAGATAAAACCTTTTTTTCTGAAACATATAAAACACTAGATTCTACTCATTCTCCAGTCTTCACTGCTTTCAAACTAGATCTCTGAACTTGGCAACAGGAGGACTCAAAACTGGTTCCACTAAATGAACAGCTCAGCTTTTTCTTTCTTAAAATTCAAACTTTTGGTCTCCACAGTGCACAAAACTTATGAAGGTTAGGAGAATATTGCTGGGAATCAGATGAAGGTTGGATCTTCCACACGCCCTCAGAGGTCAAATGCTTTCAAAGGGATTGTGAGCACGATCTGTTTCGGGAGGCTTAGAGCTCCCTTGACTATTAGAAGGATTCTGTTCTTTCTGCTCATCAGACTTCAGATGGAATTTGGAAGGTCTCTCAAAATCTTTGGCGACTCCAGGATCAACAAATAAATTATTTAATTTTTGCTCCTACAAGCACGCAAAGTAAAACGATATCAAACGCACATCAGTAAGGATTTGCTAGCATGTGTTAAAAGACATGAAAATTCATATAGGTCAACCCCAAGATATACTTTTATCCAAACAGAACCATAGAAAATATGAGCAAGATGAATACTATAAAAATGAGCAAACAGTATTTATAGTATTCATATTTCTTATAAATTCGTCACTGGAATATAAACTCGAGAAATAGTAAAACTAATTTAAAAATGGAAGCCTCAAATCTAACATATATTTACTTGAGCAGTTCCATAACAAGATGAATTCCAACTAGAAAATTATTTATAACAGACCAAGTAATCGAGAATAATCTGATTCATTCATTTTCTTATAGTCATCAGAAATGTAGGAAATTTCAAGATTGCGCTAGGAAATCAGATGCTTCAGAATTATAATTGATGATGCAGATATCATATATAAGACCCATTAACTGTAGGACTGGTATTAAAATTCAATGAATTGGAATCAAATTGGGTTTTATCATGTGGTCCTAGAAGACCACAAATTAAGCATGCATAGTTTCCATAAAAAGTACGGGCATGAATATGGATACGGATTTGAGAAACTCGGATAGGGCGCTTACAGATAGACTGACACAATTCTTTTTCAAAATTGTAGGACATGAAGATGGCAAACACACCGGATAGTACGTTCATAGTTCATGACTGCATAATAAAAGGAACCTTATATTAACCAAATTAGGGATCACAAAGTTCATTAATTATAGTAAGGTACAACATCCATTCTACCATTAAAAGCTTCAAGCATCACTCAATCTCACATTTATGCAATCACAATAAAATCATTGGACCCAAATTCAATGAAAAAACTTTAAACAAAGGGGAACCATTCAAAGCTTCATGCATGACTTCTAGCATGACAAGTATGTCTCCAGAGGGGAAGCAGCAACCGATTGAAACTTCCTGAAAATGCCAAAAATATGGTCCTAATAATAGGGGGACAGCACCAAAAACTTGAATTGCGTCGCTTTTTCGATCAATCTCTGGTTTTTACATTGGTTGAAGCCTATGGTCGTAAGGAAACAGCATCTTCTAATCTTTTCAATTCTTAAGTAACTTCTAGACATCTGACATTCACCACAATTTAAAGGGAAGAATTGCAGAATGCCTTCAAAGTGTCCCTGCGTTTCCCAGCATGTCCCAAAACTTTGAAAAAAAAAGAAGTCCAGATAATTTGGCAGCATGTCTGAGCATGTGCCAAAGCATGTCCATCTATCGATCTGTGTCTGACACTAATATGCAAACCAAGGGAAGGTGTATGTGCTTCCTATGAGGTTACTTGATCCATTATAGGCAATGAATCACTAAAGGATATAAAACAGATAGGCCTGATTTTCCTTGCGGGTAAAGTGAACCGTAAGTTTTAAAAGTGCTTACACTTTGTAGGGCTTCAAGCTTTCTTTGAAGTGCCTCATGCTCAGCTTGAATACGGAATGGAACACCATGCTTCTGATACACGTTGTTTTGTGCTAAATCTTCATCGATGTCACTTGCAGTAGTTGCAAAAGGATGATTTGCTGGGATCCACCTGACTGTATCAGGGTCCACATCAGGCGGTATTGAATCCCCTTCTCTAAGAAACATTGTTGGTCTCTTCCACTGATATGCACGTGACCTCCTTTTCTGATGTATATCTTGTTGCTCTTTTGTAAGAGTCACTGGTGCTAAACGATATACTTTTCCACACATCTCGACGGTGGAATTGCTCTTACCAATTTTCACCAATGGGTTATTGAATGGGTCTTCATATTTCAGAGGCCTTGAGCTGTCAAGGAAGAGTTTCATATCAAACACTATGTCATAATCATAGAAATCGTTGAAAAGAGAACACATAGCAGGTGACAAGATGACATTTTCCTGATAGTGCTATGTAAATGGTCTCTGTGAATACTTTTCCATTTTGAAACTACAGTCTAAAAACTATAGAGAAACAAACACCCATAGCTCACAGGTTTGAATCATACATGCCTCTTCTATCAGATCTTAGCTGGCCACGCCTGACAAGATCAGTTACAGAGCCAGGGCGACTGTACCTAGACTTCCTCGCCACATAAAATCTTACAGCAATGACAAATAAGGTTGCCGCAACACATATCCCCACAGCGAAATTGTTACCAGAATATCTTCTCATCTGAAGACACAAAAGAAATATAAGGAATGGCAAATGGAAAACATAAGCATAAGCACCAGTGTTATCAACCTAAAATTCTTCACCAACATTCTAACCTAGTAACGTGAACTAGACCAAGCTGGTCAGCCCATATTAAAATTGAATATACTCACCAACTTACACCAGTTTCAAAGAAAAAAGATATTTTGCCTCAGAAAGAAGATCATGGGTACACAAATGTGAAGACCCACAACAAACATACCAAAGAAAACAGAATTTCAAAGTACATTTGCAAAACACACTGATGTGGCATGCCAACACGGCTTGCTATATCACCAACTTAAAAAATAAATACCAAAATGTTGTTTTCTTTTAATCTGGCCTGTGAATCCCAGCTTCTTGGATAACATTTCCTTCAAACAAACCACCCGTTTCAGCTTTATGAGGAGAGAGCCGCCAAACTCATAAAGCTATATCAGTAAGTCAAACAAGTGTGAAAATTGGGTATTTATATTCCATCTTCCTTTCTTTTTTTGATAGAAAATCGCACCTTGGTTGAGCAAGACAAAATGAAGCATTCCAATAAGTAAATTGAAAAGAGGAAGAAATTACCAAGAAAATGGCAGGAGGGAGAGAACTAATAGTGTGTTTCCATCTTGAAACAGGGTTTCGGGAATCCTCCACGTTTTCTGTCTGAGTCCTTACGACAATTGCTTCATCATGAATTCGCTTATCTTCTTCAGAACTTGCTGAATCACCAAACGCCCTTAATACAAACCTCGGATACGTCTTCTGTTGTCGATTCCAACTTAGGCAATGACAATGAAACCCCAATACGGTCTTAAGTTCCACTTCATTTGGCGCATTTCGATGCTTCCCAACACAATATAAACTCTAAATCAAATCCATGTGCGTATAAAAGAGATCAATTAAAGTGCGCCGACACAAAAAAACGAAGAATCAATTTTGAAATCTATTACCGGAAAAGAAACCGCATGAAGTTGTAGAGTCCAAGTTGAAGCCATTTCCTATCAAAGAAAAATTTCATCCTGGCAATAGAAAAGGAATATACATAGTAATGCCTAAAATTCGAGAAATTTGACTAAAAATTAGGGCTAGGGTTAGGGTTCCGCAAGTTACCAGTTTGTTTTGTGTTCTTATACAAATTCTCAATCGCTTCTCATTGCACAGTCGACCTACCTACTTGTCAGTGCTCAGGTGCTCACTAAACTCTGCATCGGGGCTACCTCGATGCGTCGGGCTTGTTTGGCTGCCAGGATTGTGTTAGTCACCATTGGGCTCATGGGCCATCAGGATCCGAAGTAGGGCATTCAACCCATTGAGCTTACTGGGCCCTGGGAATAAAGTATTAACAATTGGGAGACATAAAACAAACTAATGGATTATTAAATTAAATAGATAAAGTTTGGGGTTTGTGGAGGGGACAGAGTTGTAATATAAAGTAAGCCATTACTTTAATAGTGAGTAATCATTTTTCAGGGCATACAAGATTGAATTAATTGAACACACAAATGGGCACTTTAATTTAATGGCTCCTCCTCCTCCTCCTCCATCTTATATATTATATTATTATTATTATTATTATTATTGGACAGCTCATAAAATAACTAAAGAAATATAATAGCACTAATTAAGTTGGGACAACAAAAGGTGGTAGTTGTTTGTTTGAATGGGAGTTTCATTCCTAATCGTAACATTAACTACACATTTAATGATATCTTCAACATAAATTTATGGCTTACAATGTTTGGTATTTCAATTGGTTGTTTACCAACTGTTGTCATTGTCATTCCTACATGACAAAAATTTAGGTTAGTGTTGCCGTAATACATTCAGATTCAGTCAACCCAACCCAACTCAATCCAACCAAAGTTAAATTTAGCTTGGCCTATCTTATATAGATGTTTTACAATGTCTTAAAAAGCTTTCTGTATCAGACAAAGTTAAATTTAGCTTGAATAGATAGGCCAAAACTAGAATCAATTGTACTGATGAGGACTGTTGTTCCTTTAACAAGTTTTGGTGGCGTTAGTTAATAGCAAACAAAATTTAAAAAACCTTACCAAACAAAAAACATTAATTTCATGAGCCCTTTTCTTCAATCAATCGATCTTGTGGATGACCTCAAAAATTGAACATATCACAATCTTTTTATATTGCTTGCCAGATGTTATTGAAAAATAAATAAACATTGTGATATCAACATTGATGTCGTATTTTTATCCATCTTAATCATTAAATTTGAATTGGATAATTTATAATTATTATTAATTAAAGAAAACTAAAACAATAAAAAAATTATTAACATTTTATACATGACATATTTTTATTTTTTAATATTAGATGTACAATAACTAAAAATAATATTTCAGAATGCTAATAGGACTCTCCAAAAAGACTGAAAAGAATTCAATCAAATGGACAGGCAGACCATACATAGTAAGAAAAGAAATCAATAGCGAAAAGATAATGATATAACTATAAAAACAAAATGGAATCATAATTTTCTTAAACTTATGATGTAGTACTGTACAGTACACAATATTCCACTGAACTCCTATTATTTACACCATACATTAATTGCTTCATGCTTAGAACGGAACCCTTGTTAATATTATTATTATATGGAATATCAAAAGATAGATCAACGAAAATCAATGCTAAGGCAAGAAGCTACTGATATGATCTTCTCTTTGCTTCGATCTGGCTTCAGCCTCAGCTCCGGCGACCGAGCTCGAGCTGGCCTCTGGTGGCAAATCACCACACTTCTGACACCTACCCACCGCCAGGATTTGACGGCACGAAGGGCACGACGAATGAGATCCCAACCACGTGTCAATGCATCCTACATGGAATCCGTGTCCGCACTGCGGCAACACTCGGATTTCGTCTCCAGCAACAAATTCCGCCAAGCAAATCGCGCAATCGGAAAATTTTCCGGCGTCATCGTCACCGGAGGCGTAGGTGAGCTTGGGCAAAGATTTGAGGATCTTTTTCTTGAGGCCTTTGTTCGCCGTAGGAGGTTGAGTAGAGGAACTCCTGGTTCTGCGGGAGATCCGGCGGATCCAGGCACAGCGAGCGACGGCGACGAGGCCGAGTACGCAGATTAGTGCGCACAGGAGGGCGGCGAGGATGACAACGAAGTCAGAGTCGACGGTATCGACGTCCGGCGAAGATAACTCCTTAGGCGGAGACGACGAATTTACGCCGGTGAAAGTAGTGGAACGAAGACTCATGTGATGTAAGTATGAGGAGCGGTGAGGATTGAGGAAAGAGAGACAGTGGAGTAGTCGGTGGTTTTGAAGCGGAAAAGTTATTGGATTGTGTAAATCAGCATCAGCTTTGATGGTTTTATAAGGAATCAGTTCGTTAACACTCGCTAACGAACTGTTTTAACCACAAATAAAAATGGTTTAATCTGATAAGCCTGTTTGTTCAATCCCTCTTAGGGCATGCTTCCAAATTTCTATTCAATGGCCTTAATAGGCCCAACCATACTTCAAAATATGGGCCAATATTGAAATAATTTGATTGAATCCTATTTAATTTAATATTATTTCTATAAATTACAAATCTCATGCAGTTGAGCTAGAGTTGTGTAAGACGCCTACGAGGCACAATTGAGTAGTCATTTGGGTTATTGTCACTTGATCAACAAATATATTATTTCACAACATCATGATATAACTTGAACTCTCGTCGTCTTTACAATTATTCTTCTATGTGACATTTCTTACTTATCGCACAATAATGTCATACCGAGGCATTTCGGTGCTTTTCAAATTGATACTCAATACCTGCCGTGATCTTAAACCATGAACCCATCCCATCGCCAGGTGTTTCAAACTTTTCATGTTAGTTTTAGTTTGGGGCTTGGGGGATAATGTTTCTCAAGTTTTAGGTAGATGAAGGTAATTGTAAATTAAACAAGGTTCTCATATCTCAATCATCATATTTTGACGTCTAATCAAAGAGTTATTGTTTGCTTAAGTTAAAAGGAAACCATAGATTTAAAAAAAATGACGTAGCTCAATTTATCATCCTACTACTACTCCCACTCTACGAGGGAGGGAGGCAGGAAGGAAAGAGGGATCCGAGTGAAATGCCACGACATATATGGTCCTGGTCCTAACATTAGAGCTGTTAATCAAACTGAGTTACTCGAATTTGGCTTTAACTCGGCTCGGATGCGACTCGTTCAGGCTCGGTTTGTTTTCTAAACAAGCCCAAATTTGAACAAATTTTTAGGCTCGTTTAGAAAACAAGCCCTACAAGCTCGGCTCAAACTCAACAGACTCGGCTCGGGCTCGACTTATTTTTAACTTGTTCAAGCTCGATTAAGAAATAAACTTTTCAAACTCGACTCGAACTGGACTCGACTAACAGCCCTCCCTAACATCCTATGGATAGGCAGCCACCTAATCTCAGACCCCTCAAAACTTTGATTCAATTCAACAATAGAGACTCGTGTTTTTACATGCTGCTGGAGCAGCCTGGGAGGTTGGGCCACCTCTGCAACCATGAGCCAACCAGCCCAGTAAACCCAACACGTCTCATATACCTACAAGAGAAGATATGAGGACCCACGTCTCCCAATCAATATTGTCAGATAAAAAAATTAAATTATGCTAGTTAAACTGCAGGCCCACTAATAATAATAATAATAAAAATAATAAGGAAATAAAACTAACTCTACACTGACCTTACATTTAGTGTACCCCACTACACCCAAGTCAAAAGCCATCCAGCAGAAGGTGGACGAAAGTCGAAACCTAACCAACCCATGATTCATCTCTCATCATGGTTGGGGTTAGTTGAGCAGATCGAGCAATTGATATCGTGGGTACCAGCTAATTACATTACAATACCTCCTTTTATGGTGTTCATATCATGGGATAAGCCATTGGACTGTCCTAACATTAATCAAAGCCTCTAATATCCATTCTTATTTCATTCAATTTTTTATTATCAAACTAGTAAGTTCACCATTTTTATACTCACCTCATTAATAACTAAGTCCACTCATATTATATATACCCTTTTAATAAGTAAGTCCATCTTATATCTTCTCACAATTAAAATTTCATTCATATCCTATTTCATAAACTCACAAAAACAATTTTTCAATATGAATTTCTTTAATGAGATACAAACTAGTATTACTTTTTGATTTAATTCTATTTTTGACTTCATGTGCGTTATGTGAATTTTCATTATTTTTGTTGTGTTTTGATACCTCTGTCAAGTTTAATAATTTTTAATTTAAGGTTTGTATGTGAAGAATGAAGATTATTGTGAAGATAAGAGTCAATTTTGTGTCAAGTTTGATTCCAATTGTATATGACACTAGATTTTAAAAGTGAAATCAGAACCTAAAAGAATATAAATTTTTTCTTGGGTTAAATTTGATTCCAATTGTATGCAAATCTAGATTCTAACAGTTGAACACTGAAACTTCCATGATTTCAATATAAGGTGAACTTAGTTATTAAAAGGGTGTAAATAGCATGGGATGTAGTTAAAGAAAGGATGAACTAAGTAATTTGATAATAAGAAATGAAATGGAATGAGAATGAATATTTTTGGGGTGAGAATAGTCTAACTCATAATCAAAATCAGTCACGCATCACGGCAACGTGTCGCTATATTCACCAATCCCCCACCTCCTCAGTCACTAACTCTCAAACCTACACAGAACATGCATGCTTCAATGAATACAACAAGACTCTTCTCTTATCAACAACTAAGCTGCAATATAAAACAAGTAACTCGTACGGAAATGGAAAAAGGATAAGGGAAACATCAACTCCTTTGTATTTTCTCTCAACTTTAAACAAATTTGGGAAATTGAATATTTATGATTAATGGTAAATAATGAAAAATTAAAGGGATGCGACACTGCAAATCACAAAAATTGATCTTCTTTTCATCTTATACTTTCCCCCTCACATTTTCTATGGCAATCAAACTAATGTACATCACATCCTTTACATTTCCTTTCTTCTCACCCACTGAATCCATGAACCAAACAAAGCATGAGCTACCCACTTCTATTCCATTCCAGACCAAGTCATGAGCCATATGTCATATGTGGAAACCTTGCTCCCACTCCTCCTCATTTCAGGCTGGTAGTCTATGCTTTTCTAGTATAAAGACTGATAAGAAGTTTGTAGAATTGGCTCATAGAACAGCTCCAGTGCCTTATTTTGATGTGTTGTGGACCATTTGAGGTAACTGATTAATGATATTTACAGGCTACTCTTGGGGAAAAAAAAAGGTCCTTCAAGTAGGAAGACGAAAAAAAATCCTTTTCTAAGCCACCACTTGGGATATGAAGGTTTAAAACAGAGCATCTGCTGGCTCATCCACTAAATATATTGACCTTCTACAGTAATTCAAAATATTACATCTTAAAGGACAAGCAAAAAGAGAATCATCAGCACGAAGACCATTAGCTTCTTTCACAGCCTCAACATATCTAAAACACAGCTAAAGTAGCCAACTTTAATTCTGATTCTTTTTAATGGCTGCCTTTTCAATTATTTTGTCTAGGGGAGGCTGTCTCACCACTCATCCACTTGATGCAGAAAAAAAAAAAAAAAAATCAGAGGGTGGTTTTGTTCCTACCTCTAACTTACACTGTCCAAACAAAATTTTCATGTACCTAATTTTTCAGAAAACTCCATTCATCAATGTAAGAGTCACAAATGATGGGCAGATAGAAGACAATGGGCAAACCCTCGTTACACCATCGAGTGGAAAATCCAATGGTGCATTGTGCAAAATAGTAACCCTCGTGTGATTTTTTTTTAAAATGCAGTAAATTATTGAAGTAAAATAGATACTATTAAAATAAAAATATGGGATGTTTTCCCAAAAACAAAAAAAATTAACCTCAAAATATTTGATGTAGTTGGCATGTTATTGATTGAACAAGGCCCTTTAACGTCATGTCATTACTCACATTTAAAATTGGACTCATCTATGAACTAAAGCAAAAAATATCATTTGACAATGTTATACATTGATAATCTAAATGAGTTGTATATTGAATTACCAAAACACAACTCAACTCAGCCTACCCAAATCATGCATATTAGACGTATTATTCTATATAATAATAATAATACTTACAAAACAAAACAACATATCATTAAGCATAGTCCATCATGAGTATTGGAAAAAGTATCGCACTATATTTTTATACCCATACCAACTATCAAATCGACCCATGATCCGGGTAATATTAGTAGGAAGAATCAATGAATAAATGTGCAAACGTCTCATAATTGCCGATGTTTCAATTGACAGGAATATTGAGAACTTATATTGCAAATTAAACGATAAAACTCTACAAAAAAGGTAGTTTATCAAGCACAATCATCACAATTTGACGACTAGGAGACCATAAGACATGCATTATTTGACGACTAGGAGACCAATTCTTATGTCGGTTGGGTTCACATGAACTAGAACTATCCTAGAAGAATGAATTAACACAAATATATTTGTAATACTATGACTAAATGAAGTGCATACCTTTGAGGTTGAGTTGGGACTTGAGATAGAGTAAAGGGAAAAGAGAAAGGCGTCTTTCGAATTTCCGACGTATCTCAATGAAGTCTCCATTTTTTATTCTGAGCTTAAATAGAATCCTAGGCCTAGATGAGGCGGAGACTTGGAAGTCCCACTACTCCGTGATAGTTGTTATACGCTCAGCCAACACTATGTAGTCTGTACTCACTACCACTACGAGAGAGAGAGAGAGAGAGAGAGAGAGTCTGGTTTCCGAGAAAATGTTCAATTTTCGGTGAGGGTGTGGCTTGGTTCAGCTTGTTAAACTGTGGGCCTAGTGTAAAAAGCCACTGGACCTCCCAGTTAAATTGTGGCGCCCATTTACACCCTTCAAATCAATAGAAGTCTGTCTAGGTAGGCCTTGTGTGCAATTATGAAAATTATACACCATAGGTCTGACACCCGTAATAATAATATATACATTGTTCCAGATAGATCAAATTCAAAAGTTAGACGAAACAAAACTAATACTTGTTTCAAACCCCCCTGTGCATTATACATACATAACGTGGAGTATGGTACAGAATAAACAACCACACTGTCAACATTTACCCTCTAGTTACCACCTTATTGCCAGAATCATGGGCCTGTTAGGAGGTCACGGTTACTAGACTGCAACCCATTGTAATCAGGGGAAGGGTGCTCTGCTGGAATATCCACACTGGCAATGATGTTGGCTGTATGTGTAGCAGCATTACTCATATGGGGATTAGGACTTGTTGGGGAATTCTCTGGTGATCCACCTGGGCTCCCACCTAAAGTCCGAGTGGGAGCTGGTGCTGGCCTTCCGTCATTCTTCTTCTTCATGGCACTCTTTTGCCAGTTCTTCAATGCCTTGGAAGTTTGTTCATCAAAAATAGACTGCTTCATGGTTGATCCCATCTAAAAAGTTCCCGATAACAGCAGACAGGGGAAGAGGGGAGAAGCACCGTAATGTTATTCAAACTTTACACTGAAATATCTGAAATATGTGTTGATGAATGAATGCATGAGAATCTCCAAACAAGAAAGCTCGGAGATTGATAGTTAAGAAACTTTCTAGTTGAAGTAGAAATGCCTCAGTATCTGGGCTCATTCCGGACTTAAATTTTGTTTGTTTTGTGTAGTTGCATCACAGAAGTCACCAGTTACCAACAAGCAAGAACAAAAGGCATTAAAAGAAGGCTCATGAGGAAGCAATTAGTGGAGTATGGCTCACCTGTGTAACAAGGGCATAGAGTGGAAGTGTAATGTAGCTGCATAAAAATTGTGCTCCTAACCTGCCCAATAAAATCTCCCCATTACTTAGACCAAATGTTCAAGGTAAAAATGATAATTCTCTATCTACATCATGGTTCTTATCTTCAATGTTTAAGAACCAAATGTTTCTGGTGCTTTTGGTCTGGAAAAACTACAGGGTGTATCAAAGCACCTCCTCTGTGACAATGCATTCAAATGACTACCAAAATGTTGCTAAAATGATAATTTACCAGCAAAATTGCATGAAGTGATGCTGTTTGTTGAACTAGAATATGAAATTGATATATTATAAAGGTTAGAACGCAGAATGTGGACTTATGGAAGTAATTCTTGCCTAAAGTTGATTCCAGACAACATGGACTTACCCGAGAGCAACTCTCACCACTGCAAGAGTGAAATTCTCATGAAAGCAAGAATATAACCCGAACTCGTACTGTACCACAAAACATTACTTTATACAACTGGTAACAGATGTACAAAAGAACAAGGAAGAAAGAGCAGGGCAGTTCATTACCGTTATCCAAAAGAAATATGTTATCTCGAATGCATTCTGAACACAGAAAAGACAGAATTGGCTTGTTAGAAAGTTTTCAATACCTTCACACCCAAAAAAAAAAAAAAATACTGGCCCTTCAAAAAGTATATAGAGAGAGATTTTTTAGGCCAGAAAATGAAAACAGAGAGTAGCTCCATCTGGGAAACTGAAAAATCAATGGTTTCCCGTCAGTTTTGTGAAATATGCTGGTGGCTCCTAAGCCATTGAATGCACACAAACTCCATCACTTTGGTTATCTATGAGATATGACCCACAAAAGAGGCAAGTTCATACCTGAAAGAGGGAGAGATGGATGAGATAAATAATCAACTTAGGCCAGCCAAACCAAAAATTTCTGTCAGAGACTTGCACAAGGGGGATGCCTTGGACTACAGCATGTCTTTCTTGGATTTCAACAGCCATCTTTGTTATAATTGCTTGGAGCTTCGTTCCAACTGCTAAGGTTACCTTTAACAGATCCAATCGTTAGTATTTCCTCTTTCCTAAAGCAGAGATCACGTAGAGAGAATTATATTGCAACAAAAAATTCTTACCATTAGAGGCAATATGGACAGCCAAAACATAGCCTGCCACCCTGCGATAATTTACTTAGTTAATACATCAAGAGATCTTAGAATTTGGATGCTGATAGGTAGATTAACTGGGATAACACATAAAGAACCACATCATCCTAAAATGCGAAAATATATGAAAAAGAAAAGCTCACCGTCAACATTAAGAAGCAGATAGATTACTGCAGAAGTCCATAACACTGGACTGGAAGTAGTGCCAAGAATTAAGTCAGATGGGTATGCGGCATATCAGAGCATTATCCATAGGCTAAAAAAATTGTAAATTAAATCATAATGTACATAACTATACCTGATTCCCACGACTACCTTGAAGTCGTCTTCTAATGACCTCTTAATATATTTCTGAAAGTCAAACTTACTTCCAGGTGCTAAATGAACCTACAGGAATAAAATAATTAACTGATGGTGACTTTCTTGCAGTTTGATCTTATTATCCAAAAGAGAAAGAGGAAATTCTTCATCTCAAGAAACTCACGGAGATAAATCCATGGCGCATTGTCAAGTAGTCAGATTTACGAACTGATCGAAAGAATTGCCGAAAAAAGCATACCTGAAATCGTTGAACAAATTAAGTATCAACTGAAGCTAATGGATAACGCATAGAGACCAAACCAGTCTGCTTCAAGACCTAGTTTCGGTTGCCACAGCAATATTCATATTACATAGATATTTGAACACATTAAAACCCAGCTCCAACCCTCTTGCCTCCCCACCCACCCTCCCCCAGCAGGAAAAAAATCTCCCACCTCACTTAAGGAAAAACTTTGACACCCTATATGCCTTCAGTCTCATAGTTCATTTTGTTGAAGACAACTTGAACACACTAGCAACATCATTCATTGTTCTTACAACATAAAAAAGGACTGGTGTTGTGGTCCAGAAACTGGTGTGCCCTTTCACGAAAGATGTCTCCTTTGTAAGCCTGAATCTTGCAGGGTCTGCATTGTAGGCACACACAAAATCACCCATAATTTACTAACAGAAATTTCACGAGTGAGGTTATTTATTCACCTATGAAATATCAAGATACAGGCAAGCATTAGGTTATTTGTTCTCATCAAAAAAACTTACCATTGGAGACTGCATAGTCATAATCAATTATGTCACGCTCCCATTCTTTCCACCCGCGAATCTGCATATTAAGAAAACATTAAATGACAACTTTAAATACAAATCATGCTGAAAAAATCAAATATCAGAATCAAATGCCATTCCCACTTGCATCACACAGTTCATTTTAGAAATGACAGAACTTTTTGAGTGAATTAAAGCAAAAACACTAAAAAAATACTACCTTTAATCTCCCGAGCAGCATTGTTATGGCACTATAGATAACATGAAACACTGCCAAAAAGAATATGAAGATGTGTAGCTGATGTAATCCATTGACACTTATGAGCGGCACAGTTCCCTATTGACAAGAAATTTTGTTAGTTAAGAAGTTGAATACAATACATTGTCAAGTGATGGAGACATAAACAAATTAAGAAGGACAAAACTAAGGCGTTACAACTTGGCAACAAAGGGTAGGCATTATTCAGTCAGAGAGTAGATACCAATTTTTTAACTTTATATTAGAACAGAGATTTGAATTGAAGAGACACCAAACCACACTACAAACATTCTTGTGGACCACATACCTTCCAATGGTATTTTAGGTTTGCAGATATGTTTTGTTGAAGAGATATTACAGGAGAAAAAGTAAGTAATGACAGCTTGAGATGTAGTCAACTGTGTCTTGAAAAATCAGGCATGCTTTCTGTTAAAATATGATCTTTTCCCACACCAGCTATAGTCCTCGCATAACTCGTTAGACAAACACCTACGATAAAATTTATGACCCTTGGGGAATGGAGCATCAATATACATTGAGTTCTCGAGTCTTGCATCCTCCCTCGTATACATCCCCCTTCTTGCACGTAGAGAGGCAGCCAAACCACAGAAAACTACATTCACGCAGTGTAAATAGAAAAACAGAACAGAAAACTAAATGAAGAGATGGAGACGTGAACCAAGACCTCCTATAACCAAGACAATCAGCTGCTTTAAAGTGCAAGCTGTTGAGGAGTGGGCCTAAAATGTATGTTCTCGCACCTTCAAGTGTGACCCCCCTTCTTGAATGGGGAAGGCATACAAATTCAAAACTGAAACTTACTAGACTGAGAAGACACAGACCCACAGAATAGGGAACCTAACACCTGTGTACTTTTAAGTGTATCTATACCTTTATCACAATGAGACGTGATGTTTCATAATCCTTGTGTTCGATGCTCTCATCATTAAGAATCATGCATCAAAAAGAAAAGAAAAATGATTCAACTCCTACAGGATTTGATTCCATGAAAGTCACATTCCTCTAATTAAGATTTTTGCTTACACTCTTGTCATTGACGAAGTTTCATAAACTGTATGACTTTCTTGTCATTTTCAACCTTCTCAAGAGTCTTCAAACAAAATTTAGACATAATATCTCCTCAGGATGGATCTAAGAGGCAAACATATATGTAACCATAAAGTTTGTAAAGGAGGTTTGAAAACAGAAAAAAAAAATCAAAGAAAATATAGAAATAGAGGGAAAGGTCTTGTTGGTTTGATGAAATAAGGATGCATAAGACTGATTTCTCCCAGGCTCAGAAGAGGCCTTGTGCACTGGTTACAATTACAATCACCTATTTTCATGAAGTCATTGACCAAAGAAGCAGACTAAAAGGTTTTTATCTTTATGTGCTCGCTATCAAAACCTATTTGTCAAGTATGAAAGGGGTTCACGGCTATGTTCCCTTGAAGTGGATGTTTTAAGCAGATAATCAGATATTTATAAGATACGATTGACCAGATTAAGCTTGTTCCTGTCATTTTTCTTAAATTAAGCAAAGAAGACTGAAATTAAAATCTAAAATAACTAGCGAAAAAAACACTTACAGGCTTGCACGCTTTTGAGAGACTATCTGCTGCTAAGATTCTATGCTCATTCCATAGAAGCCTCCGATGATGTTCTCCTGCACCCTTATCTGCTGTCGGGGCCTCGTGTTTCTTATTCAAGGGGCACGGCAACATAGTGTTTGCTAACTTTAAGGGAATACATAATTTGGTAATGTAATTCTGGCCGAATGTTAGAAGTAAGGATATGAATCCTAGAACCATAAGCTCTGCAAGAGTCAATGTGGAAGAGGAAGTTGAGTCACTGAGCTAATCACTAAAAAGACAGTTGAGAAAAAATTGCGACCCATCTAAGTTGAGAAACATGTCCTGTAAAGGTATTGCTGCTGGAGAAAAATAGAGAAGTTGCAGTGCTTACCGCCTTTGATCTTCTCGAGAGCTTCAAACAAAGGTTTCTTGTTTTTTTTGCGAAACCACTGAAACCAAAAAATCATTAGAGATGACAGAGAAACCACAAGGCAAAAATAAAGCAGCAAAGTTACTTGAGATTGCTTTTTTTTTTTTTTTCCCCAAAAAATCTTCCAGTGTTTAATACAGCTTTCTAGGATGTTTTTTCTTCCAATTTTCCAGACTCAAACCTGAATTGAAAATGTTTATAATCAGATCAATACAAAGCTGCTTCCAATTTGATCCATGCTAAACCAATACAGGGTGCTCCACCAACTTAGAACATTACTTGCTACTTTCTAGAGGAGAAACAAGAATAATCAGAGAGAAGAGGACAAAGGGATTGACAAGTTTCTTTTCCGAGGCTTAGCTATCCAATTGGTCATCTGTTCTAAACAAGCCTGGACTGGACCCAAAAATATAGATATTTATATTTCCCTGTGTTGCCTCCAATCCAGTGATCATTTTTTATTTTTTTGTTAAATTTTGTGGTAGCACCACTAATCATACACTGAATACGCAAAAAAATTGAAAAAGATAAAAAAGAAGGAAGGATTCTCTCCTGCAAAACAATCATATGAAAAATCTCATTAGCTGCTTCTCCCTACCTGCGAGTCGTACCATTTTACTTTTTTTTTTTTTTTTGCCCCCTTCGCCATTTACATTCCATTAAAATAGATCCAATCTTTAAAACGGGAAAATTACATTATCTCTAAAAAATTATGAACAAACGGGTCCCATCTAAATCTGAAAGGAGAATTAAAAATAAATTTTGAAAGTGTGTCTAAAATGAAATATGATCCACAGTTACCTCTCCGATTCCATGAATAGCTTTCTCCAGCAATATAGAAACTAGAATCATGACTGCACAGACAAAAGCAACTGCCCAAGTGGGTGTCTTATCAAGTTGCCTGTCGTTAGGACTTTCCCCTCCAGCCATTTCTTCTACAAATCGATTCAGCCGAACCGCCTTGTTGAGAGATCTTGAAAAGAGAAAGAAAAAAAATAAAAAAAAGAAGGCACAAGGGGCAAGAAAATCTATGTAAAGAGAAATTTCAGAAAGGTTATGTTGGGTGTTGATGAGCAAAGGACCATTGTGTTGTATCCGGACTTGTGAGTTGATTTTGGCAGAGAAGACGGGTCCGATGGTTTGTCAATGGAGTTGTAACTGAACTGAACCGGGATTGTACGGACAGAAGCGACAGTTGGAAATTGAGGATTACGAAGATTGCCCATCAGTGTGGTGGGTAATTTCATAGTTGCCCCTTTAAGAACCTGTTAACGAGAGTGTTAGTAGGGATTTTAGTTATATGAGGTGAAAAAATAACCACATAAAAATAAAAACAATAGCCAACCACACTCTCTCTCTCTCTCTCTCTCTCTCTCTCTCTCTCTCCGTTAAGTATAAATTTAAACTGATGAAGAAACATAAGAAAATATCAAATTTACAATATGTACAAAAACTATGGGCCTGTTTGGTTTGCGTTTCAAAAACAGGTATCCGAAAACAGTTTTTGAGAAGAGTTTTGAGAAAATGGTTTTGATATTTTTTGAGATAAAAAACTTGTTTGGTTAGATGATTTCAAAAACAGTTTTACAGAACAGAAAATAGTAAAACCTGTTTGGACAGCCTAAATATATGTTTGAACAGTAATTCAAACATTAATAAAAAAATATAAGAAAGTTATTTTTAGATTGATAATTTCATAAAAAAAAAAATTCAATAAACCAAACTTTAAAATATAATATATCTTATAATATAATATAATATATTATATTATAATATTCTATTATATATTATATATTATATAATATATAATATTTATATATATTATATTCTATTATATTATATAATATATTTACACATATATATATTATATTATATTATATAATTACACACACACACACACACACACACACATATATATATATTTATACATATATATATATTTATACATTTATACATATATATATATATACATATAATATATATATATATATATATGTATAATATAATATATATATATTTATACATATAAATTGGTATATATATGTATATATATGTACATATATATGTAGATATATACCTATTTATACATATATATAATATATTAATACATATATAATATATATATAATATAATATATATATTTATACATATAAATTGGTATATATATGTATATATATGTACATATATGTATGTATTT